>CAJQZJ010017430.1:349173-467530 GCA_907164525.1 Lophiomys imhausi | reverse complement strand
AATGAATATCTCTTTAAGCATGAGCTGCTTAAGTGTTGTACTTTGCATTGGGCGCATGGCTCTGTGTTAGTAAACACAATGCATATGCAAGGGTTCTGGTTTTTATCCCCAGCACATCCAGACATACAAATGGCTAGATTCTGGGTTAAATATAGGTTAAATCTACTTTTAACACTAGAGACAAAATAATCTGAGTTGTGTGCTTGGCAAACATTTTGTTCTTTCAACACTTAATGGTATTGGTTCCTGATCATCCCCCAAAAATGGCAGGAGGCAGAGAACACACTGGTTACTAAGAAGTATATTAAATATTCAGCACATTACCAGGATATGCTATACTGTTTGCAATTGCTCTGATATTCTCTACTGAGATTGTAGTTTAAACTCTAAGTTTTATTTAATTGAAGTAATTGTTTCTTTAGACTGATTCTCACTATGTAACCCTGGCTAGGTTGGAACTTGCTATATAGACCATACTGGCCTCAAACACATAGAGATAGTTCTCTATCTCCCAAATTCTGGGATTAAGGATATGTACCACGATATCCAGTTACTTTTCTTATTTTTTTACTTTGAACACACACACATATGTATATATATGGGGTGGAGTAGGGAGGGGATTACCATTGAGATGTAACTTGAAGAAATGAAAAATAAAAATAAAATTAAAATTAAAAAAAGAAATAGACTAAACATTAAAAAAATGAAATCAATTCATGAAATTTTCACACTTGAATAACTTGGGCAACAGAGTCACAATTTTTATTAAATTTTTACATTTTCATGCTTTTGTACTGTATTTACATAAGTTCTCCCTCTCTTACCTCCAACAGCCTTGTGCTCTCCAACAACTCAGTTTTGTGGCCCGTTTTAATGATGATGATGGTTATTGTTGTTAAATTATTATTTTTACTTATTGTTAATTATATAATTAGATAAATGTTAGTTGTAAGTATACATTATATAATTATTAATTATTATTGTTAAGTGTATATGTGGGAATAACGAAAAATACATGAATACAGCCTGTTGAGTCCGTTTCCTGCTAATCCTATACGAATGTTTTCAGGGATGTTCATTTGGTATTGGATAGCCAACTGGGGGCTCCGTCTCTGGAGAAAAGGAGTGCTCATTCCAGGCTTCATTAATTGCTTGTGGATCTTAATGTAGGGATTGGCCGCTTGACATTTCTCCCTTCCGTGTTAGCTGTCGTTGGTCAGGTCTTGATTATGCACTAATGTTGTTGAGATTTATAGGATAAATAGCTTCCTTATCATAGCTAGAAGGCAATATTTCATGAAAGTCTTCTTGTTCCTCTGGCTCTTACAATCTTTCTGTCCCTTCTTCTGAACTTTAGGTGTTGAGGTTATATAATATGTATCAGTTGGGGCTGAGTACCCAGTCAGTCATTAGCATTTGGATCAACTGTGGCTTTCTGAAATGGTCTCTGTGTGAAATCTACTGCAAAGAACTTCTATGGTGAGTAGTAAAAGCTACTCCTATCTCTAGGTATATAATAAGTATAAATAATTTTAGTTAGGGGTTATATGGGTTTAAGAAAATGACAGTAATAAAAACTAGTTAGCTAGAGTCTCATAGTTAAATTTTGAGTTGTTTAAGAATTAAGAGGGTGTTCTGGATCTAAGAAGATTTTTTTTAATTGTGATGCAAGTTAGGATGGAAGTTGAGATGGATATAGAACTTTAAACTCATGGAGATGGTTAGATAGTAGAATGTTAAAGTCAGGTGCCAAATACATATGGACTGAACATTGGGAATGTATGCTAAGCCCTATAATTCTCATAATTGTGGCCTATTTATTTCTGTTGTTTTGTATTGTATTTATTGTTATAAGAAAAGAGCCATTTGTTGGACTGAAAGGGGGAGCTGTTGAGGGTGGGAAAGGTATACCTTAAACTTAAAAAAAAAAAAAGAAGGAGATGGGGGGATTGCGGAGAAGGGTGGGACTGGTGGGCCTGGAGGGGGAGTTAGGGAGGGGATTGTGATTGAGATGTAACTTGAAGAAATAAAAAATAAATTTAAAAGATTCATTAAAAAAAAGAAAGTGACAGTAGTAGATTTTTTTTTCTTGGATTTGTGATGTCGATAATTGTAGACAGTCAGCTAGGTTTCCAGTACCAGCATGAATTCCCTCCTACTGAGTAGTCCTTAAGTTCAATCAAAGGTTGTGGTTCCCCTCTATTGCACCTTTGACAATATTTTGCCATACTGGTCATTATTGCAGCCCATAGGTGACACAGATTGGTAGGACTGACTATATATGGCTTTTCTACTTAGAGACTTGCATATCATGTCTGGTACTATGAAAGCTAGTCCTCAGGGATGAGGCTTTTGGGTCAAATGCATCTTGATTCCTTGAGTCCTGTATCTGAAATGCAACTGACTTCAGACATAGAGACTTACCTTCAACTTCTGGGGGACAACCAAAACCAACAACAATAGCTTATACTGTTTTGGAAGTCTCCTCGACTCCGCTAATCAATGACTTAAAATGAGGTTTCTCATGCCTGGTACTGGGGAGTTTGTTAGCTTATCTATGGTTTCAAGGTGAGCATTATTACTCCAAGTGGCATAAAAAAGATATTTCAAAGGTAGATGATATATATTGAATAAATGTATGAAAATATATTTAATACCATTAACTTCTTCCAAAATACAAGTTAAATTACAATGAGATATCAGTAAATATGGGAATTAACAGTGTCACTTGTTGAGAAGAAAGTGAAACTTGAACAATCATATGTTCTTGGTATGAATTCTATATTCTAATACACTTTGTCACAAGCTTTCTATAAAAAGAAATATGCTCTTACAAGGGGACCCAGAAATCCTGCTCCTTTGTATTTATCCACGAAAAATGAAAATACATTTCACTAAAAGACTTTTACATAAAGAATCATTAAGTTTTATTCATGCTAACTACAAACTATAAAACCCAATCTCCCTTATTGGGAGAGGAGATAAACAAATTGTGGCAGACATCATAAAAAAAAAAAACCCTACACTTACAACAGTAAGATTGCATATTGAAACCAATGTATGATAACTAGAAGAAACCCGAAGTTAAGAAAAATAAAGTACCACATAATTACATGTATATGTAATTTTAGACTAAGTGAATTTAACAATAATTGTCAGGATTGTGATGGGAATTTACAGGAGATGTATTGCAAAATGTTTAAGGTGACAATTCTGAATCCTGGAATTATTTTATAATTTCATCATGACGTAAGCCTGAGTATAATTATATACATTTGTCTCAAAGCTAATCAGATTGCTTACTTAAAACTGACGGATTTCATTCTATGTAGAGCATGCCTCAGTTACAGTGATTATAAAACTTCTTTAAATTAATGTTTTTGAAAACAAAACTTATAAATGGCCACAAAAAATTGGTCGGGAAGATGGCTCAGCCTATAAAGACACTTGATGTGCAAACCTGTTAACTTATGAGTTCAATTCCTGGAACCCACATGAGCTGAAAGGACAAAATTGGCTCCTAAGTTTTTCTTTGAATTCTATATGTATGCTATAACAATATAACATATCATACATGCATACAAAATTATAATAATACATTTTTTAAAGTTTATTATATAAAGCAAAATAGTGCGATATATAGGCAAAATATTTATGCAAGAAATAGCATCTTTATGAATGTGCACAACATGCATCTAGTGAATGTTAATAACTGTAGAATAAACATCTCAAGAAGTAGAAAAACTGAGATTTAGAAATTATAACATCAAGCAAGTATGATGAGAAAGACACCAAACAGATCAATGCTCAGTCATAGATGTAGTTATAGAGATGTATCTGGCTTTCAGTGGTGTTTGCTGGTATTTTTTATTTATTTCATTGAATTTATCAGTGAACAAAGTGTACAAAGTACTAACAATGATGAGTGTAACTAATGAGACAAGGTCATTATCTACTTTTTTTAAAATGTACATTGGTGTACATTATGTCTATGTGAGTGTGACAGAAGTTTTGGAGCTGGAATTATAGACAGGTGTGAGCTGCCACATGGGTGCTGGGAATTGAATCCAGATCCTTGTGAAGGGCAGTCAGTGCTCCTAATCACTGAGCCATATCTCCAGCCCAAGAGATATGGTTTTATTCATCTGATTGCATGATTTACAATTAGGTGAAGAAAAGGTTTTGGATATCTTTTTTTTAATTTACCAAACTCAAGGAAACATTACTAACCACCACATATTGTTTTCAAGTGTATGTATTTCAAGATGAGATAAAACACTTGAATTTTACATTTAAACACTGTAACTTTATAAATTGGCAAGAGAATAGTTCTTTAAGGAAATATTAAAATTGGTAATCATATTGCATTGTAACCCCATTCAATCAGAAGTTTTAAACATGTGAAGTATAAAACAAAGACATATTTCTTTGCAAATATAAATTAGCACTGGAAAATATTCCTGTCCAGGGAGATGCCTGTACCATGCACCTATTTGTGTGTATAATATACATATATTTATCTCAAGGGAGACCATACTATATCTGTACTAGGTACACAGTCATTGTACATTATAATAGTAGAAACCATTTTAACTAGCTAATCAAAACACTTAGCTATACTACCATACGATATGTGCCACTTAAGGAATGTGTATAGGTTATAAAGAAAATATGCTGAACTTTTCAAGAAACATTGTAGATATCAAAACTAGTTCACTTACTTTTCAGTGAATGTGTGGTTACAAAACCAGCAACACAGTTTGGAAAGATGGCTCAGAGGTGAAGAACACTGGCTGCTCTTCCAGAGAACCTGGGCTCAACTCCCAGTACCCACATGGCAACTTACAACTATCTATAACTCCAGTTCCAGGAGATCTGACACTGTCACACAGACAGACACACAGGAGAAACACCAATGCACATGAAATAAAAGTAAATAAATCATTAAAATGAAAACAACAGCATAAATTCACCCTTCATTCATTGAAAGATGTAATTGGCTCCTAACACAAATGAATTAGGTGGTTCATATCTTTCATCCCATCTACGCAGAAGGGAAGGTCAACAAGAGTGCTTAAGGGCAGAAGTTCAGACTGTCCCAGACAATACAGAACTTGTTTAAAATAATGATAATAATAACAAGTTATTGATAGTTTCATAAGAGAAATAACAAGGTCTAAATTTTTAAAAGTTTTAAACCAAATTTATCGTAGAGCCACACTGATACTTCTTTATTTCTTACACAGAATTGAGGCCATAAAACATTTTGGTTTTTTTACTCAAAAATACATTTGAATAGATAACTACCTCCTCACTCAGAATTACACATTGAGAGCCACAGTATCTATGTGAAAATATGTGTCTCCTGGTACCTTACCAGTTTCTCATGCATTTCAATTAGAATATTCAACACTGGATGCATATGCATTCTGATTCTACAAAGACTTTGAGATTCCTAGATGAGATACAGCACAAAGTTGCCAAAGTAGGTCCACCAACCACATTATAAGGAAGTGAGCTTCTATTCTTCTAAAGAAGAATAGTTTATTTCTTCTCACTTATCAGTTCCACACATTGAGCCTAGTCTTCAGTTATCTCTTCTTTGAAGCAGACAACAGGTATCAGAAGCATAGCCCACAGGTGGCCCCATCTTACTTCTAATCTTCTTAGCATTTGCAACCAGCCTCTGGAGGGAGAAAGGTCAGAACTGCCCCAGCAGTCTTTAAGAATGTTTTGTTTTGTTTTTGAGGCAGACTCACATGTAGCCGAAGATGGCCTCAAAACCAAACTCACCATGTACCAGAGGCTGACCTTGAACTCCTAACCCTCCTACCTCTACCTGTCAATTACTGGGCTTACAGCTCCTCCCATCTTTTTAACCATCATCCCAAACTTGGAACTTTCACTTTGTTCTGATTCATTCCTTGACTATATCCCAAAACTCATTTCTGTCTAACCACAAAGATTAGGGTGTATAGTCACATTGTGTGCCCAGTATGGAAAACAAGTAAATTTCAATAGATGAGTTGAAAGTTTTGATAGGGCAATTGATTAATTTTGTATTATATTTACACATCTACCTTCAGTACAAGGAGAATGCAGAGGTCCACTGGTGGAAACTATGTAACATAATTTATGTAAAGAAGATGAACTAAGAATCATTGTTCCTGGGATCAGTCTTTCTGTTTCTGCCTTTACTACCAAGTCAACAGTCAAAACACTGAGTCTGTTGAATTTCATTCTGAATAGTTCTGGATCAGTTAAGCTGGAGTAGCTGGATCAGTTAAGACGAGCTACAGCTTTGAAATGTTCCTTGACATGTTCGAGTGACACTTTCTCCAGTTTCTGAGAAGCGCAACTGTACTAAACAGCAAGTTGGAAAAAAAAGATAAAGATTTTGTGTTATATGTCTGATGTATTACATGTCAGAAATCATATACTCCTTCTTTGAAATTAAAATGTAAATGGGTAACAAAATTATATACCAATTATTTTAGCCACAACTTCAAAAATTCTATCATTTTAATTGACATAATTGGACATATTTATGGACCAGATTGTGAAATTGGAGACATGTATATAGTGTGTACTGATCAAATCAAGGTAATTAGCATTTCCTAGTCTTTAAACATTTATCATTTTTGTATGAGAAAATGTCAAACTACTTTTTTTTAGCTTCCTACAAAATATGTAGTAATTTTCTGTGAATCATAGTCTCTCTACTGCACTCCTGGACACAAGAATGCAATCCTTTTATCAGATTATGTTTTGGTACCCACTATGATATTCTTCCTTTGTCCCTTTGACCATAGTTCCTAACCTCTAGTTTCCACTATTTTAGTCTCTGTTCTATGAAATCCACTTACTTTCATTTGATTCTACATATGAATGAGACCATGCATCTGTCTTTGTCCATCTGGCTCATTTCATTCAACACAACATCCTCCAGTTACATCAAAGAAATTACAGTTTTAAAGCATTGTTTGATGGCCCCATTCCTGCTAGCACATAGTAGGCACTCAGTAAGTATGTACTGAAAGAATGGAAAATGAATTTAAATTAAATTTCTCAATTATGACCTAACTTTATATCAAAATTATCTCTTACCTAAACCTTACTTCCTTAGGTACATGAAAAAAATAGGAAAAACTCATATAAATTTTAATATTTATAGTGCAGGTTTTTCTGTCAGAACACTTTAAATTAAATTCAGATTGGTCTAATTATTAAACTACCTTTGACAGAAATCTAAAAATGATAATTCCACAAATGGGGCTGGTAAATGCATAGATATCACGTAGTTTAAAAGGGACTGTATTTCCCACAACATATTATATATCAGAATTGATATTTTCAAATAAATTTCCTGAGGGAAAGAACCAGAGAAGAAAATGGAACATGTAAATGTTGGTCTGACTTTTATTCGTGATTTAAAATGTAATAGCCATTGTGTGGTATACAGTGAGAAGACCTAGATTCCAAATCCAGCAGGAAGTTTCCAGACTCTGTGATTGACACACTGACACAGTTCCCATTCTAATGTGTAACTTTATCCTGCACCCCACCATTTCAGAGTGTATTCTACCTTCTTAGGTACTTCTAAGAGGGGTTGATTTACTTGTATAAGTACAGGACATTTCTCCTATATGTTTGTATAATTAATTCCTACATTTTTCATTTCCTCAACAACTGTTTGCCAGCATTTACCTTGGATTAGACTTAGCTTTACATTTGAGTACAATAATACAAGCTATAGACACATCTTTCAAGGAGAATCTTGACATTCATCAGTTGTAGAAAGTATTTTTAAAAAATCCAAAAACTGAAAGTAACATAAAAGAAGAGATAAATGAAATAGATCAAAGGAATGTTAAATCCTGATTCCTCTGAATATTGGTACAGAAGTACATGAACTGCTAGAAAACTATGCGTATATTATAGGAATAAAAATCAACATTAAAAAGTTGATATTGAACATTAATTCATTCTTCAAATAGTTACTAAGTTCTTATTCTGGGAAAAATACATAAATGTTTAAAATACAGACCAGGGGAATTGGACCTGATGCGTGTTCTGGGATGTACACTGATGTAAAGGTTACACGTGTTCTGGGATGTACACTGATGTAAAGGTTACATGTATTCTGGGATGTACACTGATGTAATGGTTACTAACGGAATTGAAGGAGGAGGCATAGGTGGTCCAAAAAAGGAAGCAAATATATGATAGTAAAACTCTCACATAACATTTAGGGAGCTCATAAGTATTCAACTGAATGCAGACAAGTTTTTGAAATGGAACTAAGAAAGTAGAATGGTAGACATCTGAGAAGTAATAACTTGTATAATATGGGAAAGAAGGTTAGGACTGACTTGTGTTATAGAGAATTATTTTTGGTGAACACTAGAAGGTAAATCAGAGATTAAGTATTTTTTCAGCTGGAGACCAATAGCAAAGTACTTGAAGACTTGTATCCATCTAGGAACAAGATAGACAATGACAATGGGCATGTAAGGAGTGACCTACTCTTTATTCCAGAAGACAGTCCATCTGTGGTAAAGTGAATTGAGAAACGGGGAATGAGGAGTGAGAAGGAGAGTTGGTGGAAAGTTGGGAGGTGTGATTGAGAACACATGGCCGAATGCATATGAGATAAAGGATGAGGGTGTCTTTCCAGTTTCAGACAGAAGCGTGTGGGTGAGCTATAGGAGAAGTGTCATAAGATGAAGACGGCTGAGGTTGAAGACAGTGTCTCATAATTTTTGCTGCTGTTTTTTAGCTGATGTGCCTCAATGAGTAGCTCTTCAAATTAGCCATATGCCGAGATGAAACAAGGAAACTTGAAGTTAAATAAAAAGCATAAATCCTTACAGAGTCATATTTTTTTATAATTTTAAAATTTTGAAGTAAACATTTACAGTAGATGCAATAACGGTTTAGCTACGGTACTGCCAAATGGTATAGCTAGTAGCTACAGGTAGCTATTTAAGCTTAAGGTAACATTACAAAATTTTGTTACATCTAGTTACTTGTTTTTATGTAAGTGTTGACCACACCTGTGCCATGTGTGGAGGTCAGAGGACAACTTGAAATTACGGGATCTAATTTTCTCAGGTCATCAAATTGATGGCGAGTGTCTTTACTTGCTGCGCCATCTAACAGGGCCCTTAAGTTATTATTTTAAGCTTTAGCTTTTTAATCATGGAACTCATATTTTCAGTGTTCAGTAGTACCATGCATCTGGTGATAACCATATTCAACCAAACTGTATGAAATGCTTCGTTACAATAGAAAATCATTAAATAGGAGTAGACTCCTTCAAGGATTTAACAGAGCAAGTTTGAAGGATGGAGAAGGGAAGTTTCTGAGAAGGATGTCACTGGACCTTATAGAGTAGACTTAGGTTGTAGAGATATTTTTTTTTTCCATGTGGATATTGACAAGAAGTCCCTTTCTGCAGAAAAGAATCTTAAATATCAGTTCACTCAATATTTGTATTTAATTCAACCTCCTTACAGCACCCTAAGTATTTAGTGTAATTTGTCAGTAGGGAAGAATATTTATCAGCCCAGCATCATATTTCATCACTAAATTGATGCTGATTTAACGAAAACAAAAAACAACAAAAACCACCTAATTGCCCATTGGTAAGTCATTCTGATGTTACAATTTCTTGGCATTCCACATGAAATATAATTATTTATCTGATACAAAGTTTACAACATATTTACTTTGCATTTAAGGCATGTGGGGGTATGGAGATACACATTTGAAATAGATTTTCTTTTTCCCCCTCTGCCTATCAAGTGAGAGCAACAAAAACATTGTGGGTTTGCTAGCTGCCTTTTACTGTCTTAGTGAGAGGAGATCATTGGCCAAATGAGATCCTATCATCAAAAATAAATAGATAAATAAATAAAATTCAAAAGTATGAATCACTGGCTTTACCAAGTACCTGAATGGCTAAACAGCTGGTATTATGGAAGAATAAAGAAAAGTTATTAAATATTTATTTTCCTAAATCTATAGAGTCAAAAGCTTATGAGGTTTTATCTACATGTGGTAGATGGTTTGTATATATGTTGTCTTTCATTGTGGGAGCTCATAGTGGTTGCTTTAACTTAGCTTGTCCTTAGGAAATATAATGTTCTCATTGGTTTGTTTTTCTTTGTGTTTTCTACTTTTCTTTTATTGAAAATAGATTTTATAATATATTTAATTAGTTTTTCTCTCCCCTAATTCCTCCCAGATCCTTCCTACTACTTCTCCTATCCAAATCCACACCCTTTCTTTCTTTCATTAGAAAGCAAACAAGCATCTAAAAATAGTAAGATAAAATAAAAACATGTCACCCTCTGACAAATATTCACTTACTTGATATCTTCTATCATTCATCGATAATTATTGACAAATAATTGGAAACCCTTATAGAATTTTTCTCCTTCATGACCTTCAGGGTACATGGAACTCAATGACTAGTTTGGCCAGCAAGGTTCTCAGTGGTAGTGCTATGTGCTATATTAAGACCTACCAGTGACTTCCCAGGATGGCACCCTCCCTTTATCTCCATGTTATCTTGATAAAACTCCACAGATTGGTTCCACATTCAGTCTTATAATGTGAATATTTTTTGACATTTTTGTTTATTTGTTACTTCAAGTTACATTTCCATCACAGTGCCCTCTTTCCACCCGTCCCAGTCCTATGCTCACACCCTCTTCTCCCTCTCCCACCTATCCTACTCCTCCGGAGTGGGTTGCCCCTACATATCAGCCCCCTCCCCTCAGTTCAACAGTCATATGAGGGCTAAGAGCTTCCTCTTGCACCGGGGGCCTATATGGCAACTCTATTAGGGCAATGTGTCCCACTAACAGGTAACAAGGTCTATGTTCCTGTTCCTTTTGGTGTGTTGGTTGTAAGATAATTATCCTGTTCTATATGGCTAAGATCCAAGTATAAGTGAATAGATGTCATGTACATCTTTCTGAGTCTGGGTTAGTTCACTCAAGATGAGCTTTTCTACCCCCATCCATTTTGCTGGAAATTGCATGATTTTGTTGTTTCTGATGGCTGAGTAGTATTCCATTGTGTAAATGTACCACAGTTTACGGTTGTTGTTGTTGTTGTTGTTGTTTTGGGTTGTTTTTTGTTTTTATCCATTCTTCAGTTGAGGGCCATCTGGTTTGTTTCCAGTTTCTATCTATTACAAATAAGGCTGATATGAACATAGATGAGGAGATGTCCTTGTGGATTGATGAGGAATCATTTGGATGTATACCCAGAAATGGTATATCTGGGTCTTCATGTAGAGCTATTCCAAGTTTTCTAAGATATAGTCAGACTGGTTTTCATAGTGGTTGTAAAAGTTTGCACACCCACCAGCAGTGGAGGAGTGTTCGTTCGCCTTTCCCCACAGCCTCGCCAGCATGTGCTGTCATTTGAGTTTTTGATCTTAGCAGGTGTGAGATAGAATCTCAGAGTCAACTTGAGTTGAATTTCTGTGATGATTAAGGAAGCTGAGCATTTCTTCAAGTGTCTCTCAGCTATTAGAGAGTCCTCCTTTGTGAATTCTCAATTTAGCTCTGTTCCCCATTTTTTGATTGGATTATTTGGTTTCTTAATGTTTAATTTCTTTAGTTCTTTATAAACTATGTATATTAGCTCTCTGTCAGATGTGGGGTTGGTAAAGATCTTTTCCTAGTCTGTAGGCTGCGTTTTGTTCGAATGACAGTTTCCCTTGCCTTACAGAAGCTTTCCAGCTTTTCTTAGAGTAGAGCCTGCACTATTGGTGTTCTCTTCAGGAAGTTGTCACCTGTGCCAATGAATCTGAGGCTTTTCCCCACTTTCTCTTCTATTAGATTTAGTGTGTTGAGCTTTATGTTCAAGTCTTTGATCCACTTAGACTTAAATTTTGTGCAAGGTGATAAATATGGGCAAATGTGCATTCTTTTACCTGTTGACATCCAGTTAGACCAGCACTATTTGTTGAAGATGTTGTCCTTTTTCCATTGTACAGTTTTGGATTCTTTGTCAAAAATTAAGTAACCATCTACACAGTGGAATACTACTCAGTTATCAGAAACAAGGAAATCATGCAATTTGCAGCCAAATGGATGGAACTAGAGAAGCTCATCCTGAGTGAGCTAACCCAGACTCAGAAGGATGCATATAGCATCTATTCACTTATAGTCGGATTTTAGCTATATAGTACAGGATATCTATAGTACAACCAGCGTACCAAAGGGAACATGGACATAGATTTTTTTGTTTGTTTGTTAGTTTTGTTTTCTCTCCCTGTCAATGAGACACTTTTCCCTAGTGGTACTTCCTTGTAGGCCCCCAGTGTATGAGGAGGCTCTTGGCCCTCATATGACTGCTGAACTGTGGCAGAGGGCTGTTATGTAGGGACACTCCACTCCAGAGGAGTGGGATGGAAGGGTTAGGGGGTAGAGGGTGGGAGGGAGGGGCTGGGAAGGGGGAAAAGAGGACAATATGAGGGAGATGTAACCTGAAGCAACAAATAAATTAATTTTAAAAAATTAAGTAGTCATAGGTGTGTGGGTTCATTTCTGGTTCTTCAATTAGATTCCAGTGATCAACTGTTATGTTTCTATACCAGTACCATGCTGTTTTTATTTCTACTGCTCTGTAGTATAGTTTGAAATGAGGGATGGTGATACCTCCAGATGTTTTTTATTGAACAGGATTGATTTAGCTATTCCTGGTTTTTTGTTATTCTATATCAAGTTAAGAATTGTTCTTTCAAGGTTTGTAAAGAATTGTGTTGGCATTTTGATAGGAATTGCATTGAATCTGTATATTGCTTTTGGTAGGATGGCCATTTTTATTATGTTGATCATACGTATCCATGAGCATGGGAGATCTTTCCATCTTCTGATGTCCTCTTCAGTTTCTTTCTTCAAGGACTTGAAGTTCTTGTCATACAAGTCTTCCTCTTGCTTGGTTAGAGTTACCCCCAAGTATTTTATATTGTTTGTGGCTATTGTAAAGAGTTTTGCTTCCCTAATTTGTTTCTCAGCCCATTTATCTTTTGTATAAAAAATGACCTCTGATTTTTTTAATTGATTTTTGTATCCAGCCACCTTGCTGAAGGTGTTTATCAGTTGCAGTAATTCTCTGATGGGATCTTTGGGGTCACTTATGTATATTATCATATCATCTGCAAATAGGGATACTTTGACTTCTTCCTTTCCAATTTGTATCCCCTTGATCACCTTTAGTTGTCTTATTGCTCTAGCTAGAACTTCAAGTACTACGTTGAAGAGATATGGGGAGAGTGGGCATTTTGGTCTTGTCCCTGACTTTAGAGGAAATATTTTAGGTTTCTATCCATTTAATTTGATGCTAGCAACTGGCTTGCTGAATATAGCTTTTATTATTTCTAGGTATGGTCCTTGTATGCTCATTCTCTCCAGGACTTTTAGCATGAAGGGGTGTTGGGTTTTGTCAAATGCTTTTTCAGCATCTAGCAAGATGATCATGTGGGTTGTTTTTCTTTTGACTTGTTTTTGTGGTGGATTACGTTGATGGATTTTTTTGTATGTTGAACCACCCCTGTATTCCTGGGATGAAGCTGATTTAGTCATAGTGTATGACACTATTAATGTATTTGGATTTAGTTTCAAGTTATTTATTAAGTATTTTTCTGTCTATGTTCATGAGGGAAATTTGTCTGAAGTTCTCTTTCTTTGTTGGGTCTTTGTGTGGTTTAGGTACCAGGGTGACTGTGGCCTCATAGAATGAGTTTGGCAGTGTTCCTTCTGATTTTATTTTGTGGATGACATTTTCTGAGAACATGTGAACAAATATTTATTCACTCCAAATAGCGCACAAAAGACAGACCAAAGAAACAATTCCAACCAAGTCTAATGTAGTCAACCAGTGACTTTGTTGGGGTTACTTAATGAACCACAAGTGACTCAAAGGCAGATGTATAACCAAAAAGCCCAACCCAGAATACCAGGGACCTCCTGCAGGAATTACAGGCAGCTGAACTAGTAGAAGCATCTCCCTCCCGCCCTGCAATTACTATGAACCTTGTGAATACTGTAAGTTCCCAGAACTATCTAAGGCTTGTAAAATTCATTTGTTTCCTGACTCTTTAGCCTTCCTCCAGGAGAGACTACTTCAATTCAGGAAAATGGCTCCAAAATAAAACAGAATATAAGTAAGAATGACAGCATGTAGCTGCCTTTCAGGCAACTCCCAATGAGCAGTGCCATGAGCATGAAATAGTTCTTTATTATAAAGTGGGTGAGGTGGTTGTTCATTATCAGAACATAAAATTCTCTAAATCTCACAGCCTAGAGACAAACAGATCTCTGTGAACTTGAGCCAGCCTGCTCTACATTGTTAATTCAAGGGTAGCTAGGGCTGCCTTCAATGCCTATAATGAGACATTAATAAAAAACATAAACAACAACATAAAAAAACACCTCACATATAGTAAAAAACAACAACAAAAACCTCAGATTCATACCATTTACTAATCTCAGTTCTAAACTGGGGCATTCCAGGAGGCATTGTTGGTGTTATTGATATGACAGCATACAGAACAGAAAGCACTCATGTTCTATTCAGAATCAAGGCCCCAGTGTAATTGTGAGACATGACAATAGGCGAACAAGGGTTTCAGACATCTTAGTTTCATTATGTTTTGAGTTTGAATTACTTTTTGGCTGTTGGCCATTGAGAACCATTTACTGTCTTCAAATAGTTCATGACCTCCACATGCAGCAGCCCACCCCCAAATAGGACATTACAACCCACAGTTTAAGAATCTGGACAAGCTAAATATCTTTTCCTGGTTTTATTACAAAGGCATTAAAAGTTGGACATTAGTGTAATGTCTTCAGGGTCCTTCTGAATTAAGTCATGAGTCTCAAAGAATATTAAATTTTAGAGAAAGATAATTCAGGGACACTTGATTTTCTTTGTGATGCTAATCTCAAATAAATTCCACCTCAGATGCAGTACTCTCTCCAGTTTCCAGAATCTGTTTTCTACTGTGGTAGATGAAGAAAATGTATTCTGAAAGCCCCATGAAGCCACATTTTTTTCACTACTGATTTTGAAGTATTTTCAAGTATTCTATTTAAACATTCAGAACTCAATATTTCAAAGGCAACAAAAGAAACCTTTAAAAAAGTTAATACTGAGTTACTTTGCGATTGATAAAACTACTGATTACTTTTCAAATTGGCACTTGAATAAGTACTTTGACAGGAAATTGATCAATTGTGTCTTGACCATTGAAAGGCAGTATGTACCTCGAGGACTTCTGAGATAGAAATATGCAGTTGACAGAGGCCTGAGGAAAATTTCATTGATGATGACACATTTTTCTGTGCACCAACTCAAAGAGAGAAAAAAAAAAAGGCATTACAAATTCTGTCTTTCACTGTTTGCCTGCTTATGTTAATTTTTTTAAATCCGAAAATAATGAAAACAAAAATAACAATTTTACCCATTATACATGAAAATTGCAGAGAAGGCCCCTTATTATTTGCACATGTTATAAAGCCTTCCCAGAGACACCAGGCCTAGATACTGTTGCACCAAGTAAGCTACATTTTCTAGTTTTTAAAGTTCCCTAGATAATAAGATACTAACAGAACATAAGAAAAGTAATTTTGTTTTAGGTCATATAGAAAATAGAAACTACACCTATAAAGCTTTTTCTTCTGTGTTTTTTTTTCTTTTTCATGAAAGAGCTGAATGCTGTTTCTACATGGACTCCATAATTATAATTTTAATTTTTAATATTTTATTGTTTATAATTACATTCACTTCTCCTTGCAGCATAGGAAATATTAAATGTTTTTGTATTTAGGGCCAGGGTTCCTAATTAATTTCTTTTAAAACATGCCAGTTCATCCCTTCTTTTAAAATGTACATTTGCATGTCTAATTTATATAAGGATTAATTAGAATATGAAAATTGCAAGACACTTTTATGTCAGATCTTGCTGCCTAGCCTATTTGTCTTAATCCTCTTAAAATGGGTCTATTCTTTTCCTTAAGGTCTAATAAGATTGCCTAGCAAGGAACTTTGTTTAGTAAGTATTATTGGAAATAAATTTTATGGGTTCCATGAATAGATCTTTGTAACTAACTTTTTCAGGTCATGCTATAAGTTTCTGTCATAAACTTTTTACAGTAGAACATGCTAGAATTTCTCAGCTTTAGCCTCTTACTTTGCACTAGCACATATAATACTGCTTAGATGCCTATGGCCAATCACTTGTTGAAGTTGTCAACTGAAGAGGTTACAACATAATTTGGATATAATTCTTTGAAGAATATACAATTGGGCATAATCTGATTTGAACAGCCCTCCAAGTTGACTATCCGCAAAATGAGTTCATTTTTTCTTGTTAGAATCCAGTAATCAATGTCTAAATGCGAAGCAATAAGGTGACTTTTATATTTGTGTATTACATTTCTCCAACAGGCTTTCGTTGATTATTTGGGCAGTTGTAATGCCCTATTAGTCTCATTTTCTCGTATACACACTTGCTGTGAGATCATTCTATGCACAATCCTGTCACAATGATAAGCACAGTATAAATTACTACCTAAAGTTATCTTTACGTTTGTCAGTTGGGTATTTTATTACTTCCCTAAATTAGAGAACAATATTGAATCATAATAGTGTCCACTTTTCTAAAAGAACAGGAAGATATAAAGTTTAAAAGCATAACTAGATGGATTATGGTGAGCTTGATAAGTCACAATGATTTAACACAAACTGCCACTTAGCTAAACCTGTGACAAGGGAAAGAGTGAAATTTTACTGAAAAATGTATAAATAATATTAGAGGAACTTGGGCTAATGTAACAGTTTTGGGCTAGCAATCAGTCTGTCCTGTGGCACTTTTCTGTGAGCCTACACTCTCCAGTGTTCCTTTGTATCCTTTATTTTTGCTCAATGTTCTTATTTATTTTTCTTGAAAACTCCCCAGTGACTCTAGACATTTTTCTTAACGTGTAATTTTTCAATGAAATGTCATTTTGGCTTTGTGACTATCCTTAGTGGCATGTACCAAATGACTTATTTCATTTGTGACCAGTGCCAAATTCAAATTTAATTTTTCACAGGGGACAAGTTAATGTATAACCTATTGTGCCACCTGGCATCCTAAATTCAATTTTCTGAACTGTTTTCACGGAGAGCAGAATCAGCCATGTTGTTTTGTAAGGGCATATCCAATGTGTCAGCTGTATCTGCATTCATAGTTACATCTATTAATTAGCTTGTTCATTGAAATCAATAGATAAAAAACACCAGGATTCTCCATTCAGAGAATGGCAATTGGATCATTCAGGTATACAGCTCTATAATGTTCAAATACTGAACATCAGAAATTTTAAAGCCTCAGCTGAATGCCCTTCATAATAAATTATATATCTGGATGATAAGTCTCCTGAATACTGTCAAAGATGGAAAAATAAATGGAAATAGATTAAAATCCCCCCCCAAAATGAGTCCCAAAGTTTCTAAAACCCACACTTTCCTACAGAATAACAATAGGTATTTTTATTTTTTACAGGATATATAAGCAGCATTATTTTTTATAGAAAATAGTTTTATGTTAAACTGTTACTAGACACACTTCTATATTAACATTATATACATAGGAAAAAACATGAGATCAACCAGCTTCTGTATGAAGTTCTGATTGATTAAGGCCACTTTGCTGTCAAAGCAGCCTGGCATGTCACCAAGACACAGTAATTATCTCCAGTATAATATATACCCTGTAACCCAACAATTTACATACCAACAGTAACTAACTCAATTTATACAAAATGTTATTAGTTTATTTTTATTTGCTTAACTGAAGCAAAAATGAACCATTCCCAATAGCAAATGATCATTTAACATTGCATTAAAACAATTAATTAAATAAAAGGTGCATTCACAAAAGGAAATAGTATCTTCTTTCATTCTCTGTTTGGCTTTTCATTTTTTATTGACTAATTTTGTCCTTTGACAATTTCATACACACACACACACACACACACACACACACACACACACAATGTACTCTCTCTCTCTATTCCTTTATCTCCCTTCCATTCCTATCAACCTCTTGTCTCATCTCTACTAATCCCTTCTCTGATTCATAAAATTTGGTTTGGTTTTGTGACCTATTTAGATTAACTAGGTCACCATCTCTGTGACCATTAGATCCTAGTGGGGTCATGTATGGATACATAACTGAAGGGAATGATTCTCCCTCACCCTGACTTTATCTGCTGCAATTAGTTCAGCAGTAGGGGGTAGGGCTGGTCTTCTGTGTCCATCCATGCCTCACATTGATGAGTCTATTCTTGTGCTGAACCATTGTAGAAACCCCTATGTGCTGCCGGTTCATAATTAAAATTACTGTACCTTGTCCAGAACATGACATGTCATAACCCTTCTCCCTCTCTCCCTGCTCTTATGTTTTTATCCCCCCTTTTGCAATGCTCACTAAGCCTTTCAAGAGATTATATAAATGTCTTGTTTAGGGTTGTGCGTTTCATCTATCACTTATTCTGTACTTTAGGTACTTTTTGTAGGCACTCGCTCGCGGCCATGAGTCTCTGAATTCAACTCAGTTCATTAGAGAGACTTCTCTGATTAAAGTTGACTGCAGGCAGCATTTGCATATGGGCATAAGGTATTTAGAGAGTATCCTGATACCGACCAATTTGCTAAGCGGCAGTATTCAGTTCCCCACTAGGGTCTATGACCGTGTTTTTATTTATTTATTTTTTAATCAGGTTTACCGTACCAGGTGTAGATTCTGGATTGGACCCTCCTAAGGCACAACTGGGTACATCTTGCCTGGCAGAGACTACTAGGGGTGGAAAGATTTAAGAAGTTTCCTTGTTTCATTTCTGTTACTGTGATAAAAATACATTGAGCAAAACAATTTATGGAAGAAAGGGTTGCTTTTAGCTGACAATTCCATGTCTGTCATTCTAAAGAAGTTACCAGAGAAGGAGTTTCAGACAACTGCTTATGTTGTCTCCCTGGTCAAGAGACAGACAAGAGTGAATTAATCCATGCATGCTTTGGGCTCCAATAACTCTCTAATCATATCAAGCTCAGGATCTGCTACCTAGGGAATTTTGCCAATTATAGTGGACACGTCCTCTCAGATAGGTTAATGTAATCAACATAATTTCCCACAAAAATCCCACAAGCCAACCTGAGTAGATAATCCCTTACTGGGACTAACTTCTGAGGCAATTTTAGACTATGTCAAGTTGACAATTAAAACTTAGCTGTCAAGTAACAGATAGTTAAGGAGATAGGAAAGGAGGCATAGGAGAGGGTTAACTGAGAGAAAGGGGACTGTTCAAAAGACATATGGAAAATTACTATTGTGTAATCAAATTAAAACATAATTTATATTTAAAAATTGAAGCAAGATACCGGGTATGACTTAAAAAAAAAAAAACTATTCCCAGAAGCCATGGGATATTAAACAAAAGCCCCAGGGCCAGGTCTGTGATACCTCATTACAGGTTGTCAGGGAGGTACCAAAAGCCACCCCGAATAATACAGGCTTTTACTATTCCTCTTTTTGACAACTAGACCTAGATTACAAGTTCCTTTTGCTGAGGACATCCAAAACATTGGACACATAATATAGAAAAACTCATTGGAAATAGCTAGTAGCTTCCTTCTTGCAGGCTAGCTTTCATGGTTCTGAAAGGTGCCATGCAGGGTGCCAGAGGAGAAATGTCATGTCCTCAGTTGTCTTCTTCATTCTCATTCTGAAGCATATACTCCTTGTCTTTTTCTTACCTAAAATTTAGGACATTTAGCCAAAATTAGACAAGTATTCAAACTGCCACTTCTTAACTTGGTAACCTTAAGAACTCTTCTAATCTCTCTCTGGCATTTCTATAATTTGGACACTACAAATGATAGTTTCATTAGGCATTCATGAAAATTGGGCAATTTTGTTTCAGTAAAGCACTTCAAATCATCCCTGCACCCAGTGAGCACTCACAAAAACATAAGTGCTATTATTAACGACTTCATATTGTGGCATTTTAGCATGACGGATGACCAGTTTATGATGCATAGTTCTGTGGGGGTTTTTTTCTTCCTCTTTGCTTAATTTCTTCTGACAAGAAATTAGAAAGAAAAAAATATATAATCCATAGTGTTCCAATCCAAATACATGTGCTGTAAATGTGTAGAAAGGGAAATATTTCTCCAATGCCTCAGGAATACAAATATAAACTCATAACCATAATGTAATATAATGCTAGCTTTTGCTTTATTAACATAGCATTCCAGCAACAGAGAACTCTACCTACCAAGAAACATGTAGATATTATTTTAAATATTTATGTAACTGATTAAGTCATAAATACATACAAAGTTATTCAATTATCTTCATATTGATTATCACTTATCTTCAGCCTTTTGCTTAGCACTGTAGACAATGCTATGAATCACTTATTCACAAAAAAGCCTTTGGGGTTTTTTTTTTTGTTGTTGTTGTTGCTTTGGTTTTGGTCAGAATAAAAGTAAAGAAGAAAAGAATCAGTCCTATACCTATGTTCTTTTGGTGATGTTATATAATGTACAAAGATATAATCATTTATGCAGATATTAAGTAAATGATCAGGAAAGATACAGGTATAAAAGATGATAAGGTAGGGTTTTTTACACGGAGTACTTTGGAAAACTTCTCTGATGTTATATCCCAATAAAAGACATGGGGATATAATGATGATTCATTCATAAAAAATATAAAGCGTAATTTAACATAAATCTCTTTGAATAAGTCTTTACTTATGTGGGGGTTTAACTTCAATAAATGCCAAAATCCTAAATAATTGCACTTTATATCCTAAAATATCCCAACAAGCACTTAAAATGAGAAAATCAATAACAGGACATCATCTAAGCAATTACAAAATAAGCATATTCCGTTGCTGGTTAGTAGATGAGATATACAAAGTATACCCAGAATTGTAAATTTCTTGGGCTGAATTTCTTCCCTAATAGATCAGATATCTGAAAAAAAACTGTAGCTTTATATTTTTATAGCAAAATCATCATCACCTGGCCTGGGGAGGCAGCATATGCCTTCAATCCTAGAATTTAGGAAGCTGAGGCAGAATGATTACTGTGAGTCCAAGACCATTCTTGAATGCATAGTGAAATCTTATGGCAACAAAAGTAACTAACTGAATAAATAAATAAAAAGATTTGTCTACAACCAAGAGTGGTGACTGCTGCCTGTAAGCTCAGTGTTTGGAAGACTAAGATGGGAGAATTAGAGTAAGTTTGAGACCAGTACAGGTTACATAGTGAATTCTAAGCCTACAGTGTTAAGGGATGGACTCTCTCTCAACACGCCCCTTGCCCCAAATCTTTTTCATCTATTTATAAAGGAACAGTGATCAAAACTCCTGTTTGTGTTCCTAATAAGTCAGTCTCTTTGAGTTCATTGGCAATGGCCTAGTTTTATATATTTATACTGCTAACCAATCTAAAATCTGCTGGTGGATCCCAGTAGACAAAAGCCTATTCTGGCTGTGAGATATAACCTACAGAGGATTTCCCACAGTCAGGAAGCATGATAGAGGTTGTCCCTGCTTAGAAGTTTACATAATCACTTAGTCAGTCTTCCTGCAAACATCCCACATTCAGCACTAGGACTCTTTGATCATAATGCAATAGGACAAGTGTCAGAAAACATATTCCTATAGAGTGAAATAAACCTTGTTCTTTCACCCAGAAATGACTACAAACATTACTTTCATGAGAATTTCATTCACATGCATATTTTTAGCCTCTGTAAGGAAAGCAGTGAATGGTAATTAGGAAGTGGTGTTTTTAATTAAGGACAAGATTAAACTTTATCAGATTCTCACATAGTACAAGCCAATAATTTTCCCCTGTATGTTACAGTGAAAACATGATACTTTGACCTCAAAGCATTTGGGCTTTACGAGATTTTTTTTCTTTGACTAAAAAACTTGAAAAGGATTTTAATAAGTTCTCTGAAGAAAAATACGTACAACAGCTCTGTATATGTTATTCTAAGATATTTATGTTTGAATATGAAGTCCAGCATATCCTTAGTTTCCTGTCATAATGTGCCAGAGGAAAATGCTGAGCTCCAAAACATGAGATGGAGCCATGAGTTCATTCCAAGTATTAAATTGGGAACATGCTGAATTTGATAGTAGGAAGAGGGAAAAGAACATGCAGAGTCAACAGAACAAGCTTGGAAACTGTAGGGTAGACTCTGAAGAAAGGATCAATCAATGAGAAGGAAATGAAGAATTCAATGAAAGTAAAAGAAAATAAACATAAATCCTGATGTGCATACAAACAAGTAACTATACGGACTGAGCAGGTTGTATTTGTGTATTTAGATCTCCACTGGTGGTGGGGGCAAGACAGAGAGGAAGGGATCTCTCCCTCAACAATACCACCACAAAGTAGTCAAAAGCCATGGCTGGCTCTCCTACACTCAGATCCCCATATCCAGGGCCAGCTGTACTGTGCTGTCCAGGTGAGGTGTAAGACCTGCTTTCCTGAGTGCTGCAGCATGTGAGGGGCAGGGATAGCTCTCCTGCTCTTGTGATCCCATCAGGGCCAGATCTCCTGTCTGCCCCTGATGATGAGAGCAAAAGGAGAGGAGGGGATCTCTCCCTTGCTAACACCACCATTTCTGAAAAGCAAGCAAAAGGCAGGACTGGCTCTCCTACACTCACTCCTTTGAAACTGGCTCACCTATATCTCCAATCCAGGGTTCTTCTGGTCTGTGACTTGCTCCCTGTCCTGAGTAACCATCTGGTGTTTGCCTGGTAGTATAGTGGTGGTCCTCAGAGTCTAACTGTCAAGGCCCCATGGTGCCAAACTGATGTTGTCTCTGGATTGATCCCCCCTCCCCAGGAATGTTAGGCTACTATTCATTCAGATGTTCATAGATCAAGATACTGAATGTAGACAGCCTCTCTCCTTTCTGCCGCCTACTGATACACAACAGCCACATCTTCCTCTAGGGACAGGTCATGGTCATTTTTTTAAACTGTTGACTGTCCTTTGTCTTACAGAAGCTTCTCAGTTTCATGAAGTCCCATTTATTAATTGATCTTAGGGCCTGTATGATTGGTGTCCTGTTCAAAGTCGTTTCCTGTGTCAATGCAAGGTGATTCCTCATTTTCTTTTCCATCAGGTTCAGAGTATCTGGTCTTTTGTTGAGGTCTTTGATCCACTTTGATTCGAGTTTTGTGTAGGGTAACAAGTATGGATATATTTGCATTCTTCATGCAGATGTACAGTTTGACCAGCACCATTTATTGAAAAGACTATCCTTTTTCCATTTTGTATTTCTGACTTATTTATCAAAAATCAGGTGTCTGTAGGTGTGTGGATTTATAGCTGGGTCTGCGATTTGATCCCATTGATCAACCTGTTTTTATGACAGTACCATGAGGTTTTTATTACTATAGTCTGTAGTACACCTTGAAATCAAGGATGGTGACACTTCCAGAAGTTCTTTTGTTGTATAGAATTGTTTTAGCTATCTTCAGTTTTTTGTGTTTCCATCTGAAGCTGAAAGTTGTTCTTTCAAGGTGTGTGAAGAATTCTGTGGGGGATTGCATTCAATATGTACATTGCTTTTGGTAGGATGGCAATTTTTGCTATGTTAATCCTACTGATCCATGAGCATTGGAGATCTTCCATATTCTAATATCTTCTTCAATTTCTTTCTTCAGAGACTTGAGTTTTTTATTATACAAGTCTTCCACTTGCTTGGTTAGAATTACCCCAAAGATATTTTATATTATTTGAGGCTATTGTAAAAGGTCTTGCTTTCCTAATTTCTTTCTCGGTCTACTTGTCATTTGTATATAAGAGAGCTATTGATTTTTGTGAATTAATTTTCTATTTAGCTACTTTACTGAAAGTGTTTGTCAGTTGTAGGAGTTTCCCAGTAAAATTTTTTGAGTCACTCATGTATACTATCATATTTTCTACAAATAATGAATTTTCACTTCTTCCTTTCTAAGTTGTATCCCCTTGATCTCATTCTCTTGTTTTATTGTTGTTTTGCTTTATCTTATATTTTATTTTATCATGTTTGGCTGTTATCTCTTGGAAGCCTGTTCTTTTCTAATGAGAGGCAAAAAGGGTATTGATTAGGAGGGTAGGGGAGGTGGGGAGGAAATGGGCAGAGTACAGGAAGGAGAAACTATAATGAGAATATATTGGAGTTTTTGTTGTTGATTGTTTTGATTTTTAATTAATTTTTTTGAGTTACAACTCCATCGAAGTCCCCCCTCCTCCCCTTCAGGTCCTTCTCTATCTCCCTCCCTCCCTCCCTCCCTCCCACTCTCCTTCCCTCCCACCTTCCACCCCTCCTCCTCATCTCCTTCCTTTCCTTGGATGAGGGGATCCTGCACATATCAAACATCCTCAGTTGATCAGTCACATGAGGACTAAGAGGTTTCTCTTTTACTGGGGCTTAATATGGCAACCCATTAGGGTAAGGTGTTCCACTAACAAGCAACAGGGTCCATGACTCTCTGTTGGGTAGAGTCTTTCATAGAATAGCTATCCTAGGTTCCTGTTGGCCTGTGTCTGTGGGTTGTAGGATAGTTGTCCTGTGCTATATAGTTAATAATGAATTATAAGAGAGTACATACCATGTGTATCTTTCTGGGTCTGAGTTAGCTCAGTTAGGATGAGCTTTCCTAGATCCATCAATTTGACTGAAAATTGCATGATTTCCTTGTTTCTGATAGCTGTATAGTATTTCATTGTGTAAATGTACTACAGTTTTTTTTTTTAATCCATTCTTCTGTTGAAGGACATCTGGGTTGTTTCCAGTTTCTGGCTATTACAAACAAAGCTGCTATGAAGATTGTTGAGGAGATGTCCTTGTGGTTTGGTGGAGAATCTTTTGGATATATGCCAAGGAGAGGTATGGCTGGGTCTTGAGGTAGAACTATTTCCAATTTTCTAAGTTATCACCAGATAGATTTCCAAAGTGGTTGTAAAAGTTTGCATGCCCACCAGCAATGGAGGAGGGTTCCTCTTTCTCCACACCCTTTTCAGTATTTGCTATCCTTTGAGTTTTGATCTTAGCTATTCTGATGGGTGTGAAATGGAATCTCAGAGTCATTTGAGTTACATTTCCCTGATGACCAAGGATGTTGAGCATTTCTTCAAGTGCCTCTTGGCCTTTAGAGATTCCTCTTTTGTGAATTCTGGGTTTAATTCTGTACCCCATTTTTATTGGGTTATTTGATTTCTTGGTGTTCAGTTTCTTGAGTTCTTTACATATTTTGGATATTAGCCCTCTGTCGGATGTGGGATTGGTGAAGATCTTTTCCCAGTCCATTTTCTTCTAATGACCTTGTCCTTTGCCTTACTGAAGCTTTTCAGTTTCATGAGATCCCTTTTATTGATTATGGGTCTTAGAGCCTGAGCTATTGGTGTTCTGTTCAGGAAGTTGTCACCTGTGCCAGTGAGTTCAAGGCTTTCCCCCACTCTCTTCTATTTGATTTAGTGTATTTGGTTTTATGTTAAGGTCTTTGATCCACTTGGACTTAAGTTTTATGCAGGTTGATAAATATGGATCTATTTGCATTCTTCTACATGTTGACATCCATTTAGACAGCACCATTTGTTGAAGATGCTTTCCTTTTTCCATTGTATGGTTTTGGTTTCTTTTTCAAAAATTAAGTGACTGCAGATGTGTGAATTTATTTCTGGGTCTTTGATTTGATTCCATTGATCAAATGGTCTGTATCTGTACCAGTAACATACTGTTTTTATTACTATTTCTCTGTAATATAGCTTGAAATCAGGGATGGTGATACCTCCAGATTGGTTTTTGTTGTTGTTGTTTGTTTGTTTTTTGTTTTTGTTTTGTACAGGATTGATTTAGCTATTCTGGGTTTTTGTTTTCCCATATAAAAATGAGAATTGTTCTTTCAAGGTCTGTGAAGAATTGCATTGTTTTTTTATATAATTTACTTTTTATTTCTTCAAGTTACATCTCAATCACAACCCCCTCCCTACTCCCCTCTCCAGTCCCACCCTTCCACCCTCTTTCCCTTCAACACCCCATCCTCTACCCTTTTTTTTTTTTAGTTTAAGGTATATCTTTTCTTTTCCCCCCTACAGCTCCCCCTTTCTGTCCAACAAATGGTTCTTTCTCTTATAACAATAAATACAATACAAAACAACAGAAATAAATAGGCCACATTATGAGAGTTATATGGCTTAGCATACATTCCCAATGTCCAGTCCATATGTATTTGGCACCCGACTTTAACATTCTACTATCTAACCATCTCCATGAGTTTAAAGTTCTATATCTATTTTGATAGGAATTACATTGAATCTGTATAATGCTTTTGGCAGAATGTTCATTTTTATTTTGTTAATCCCACCTATCCATGAGCGTGGGAGATCTTTCCATCCTCTGATAGCTTCTTCAATTTCTTCAGAGATTTGAAATTCTTGTCGCACAGGTCTTTCACTTGCTTAGTTAGAGTTAACCCCCAGGTATTTTATATTATTTGTGGCTATTGTCAAGTGTGTTGTTTCCCTAATTCCTTTCTCAGCCCAATTTATTTTTTGTATAAAGAAGGGCTACTGATTTTTTAGAATTAATTTTGTATCCAGCCACCTTGCTAAAGGATTTTATCAGTTGTAGTAGTTCTCTGGTGGACCATTTTGGGGCCACTTATGAATACTATCATATCATCTATGAATAGGGATACTTTGACTTCTTCCTTTCTGATTTTTATCCTCTTGATATCCTTTAGTTGTCTTATTGCTCTAGCTAGAACTTCAATACTATGTTGAAGAGATATGGTGAGAGTGGGCATCGGCATCCTTGCCTTGTCCCTGATTTTAGTGGAAGTGATTTAATTTCTCTTCATTTAGTTTGATTTTGTCTATTGACTTACTGTAAATTGCCTTTATTATGCTTAGGTGTGGTCCTTGTATGCCTGATCTCTTTTAACACGAAAGATGTTGGATTTTGTCAAATGTTCTTTCAGCATCTAGTGAGATGATCATGTTTTGTTTTTTTCTTTCAGCTTATGTGGTGGATTATGTTCATGGATTTTCATATGCTGAGCCACTCCAGCATTCCTGAAATGAAACCTACTTAATCATAGTGTATAGTACTCTTGAAGTGTTCTTGGATTCATTTTGCAAGTATTTTATTGAGTACTTTTGCATCTCTGTTTATAAGGGAAATTGGTCTGAAATTTTTGTTCTTTGTTGGATCTTTGTGTGGATTAAGTATCAGGGTGACTGTGGCCTCATAGAATGAGTTTGGCAGTGTTCCTTCTGTTTCTATTTTGTGGAAGAGTTTGAAGAGTATTTGTATTAGCTCTTCTTTGAAGGTCTGGTAGAATTCTGTGCTGAAACCATCTGGCCCTGGGCTTCTTTTTTGGTTGGCTGTTTATTTTGTTTATCTGTTCTTGATTTAACTTTGGTACATGGAATGTATCAAAGAAATTGTCCATATCACTTAGGTTTTCCAATTTTGTGGAATACAGGTTTTTTTGGAAGTAAGACCTAATGATTCTTTGGATTTCCTCAGTGTCTGTACTAATTTCCCACTTTTAATTTCTGATTTTGTTGCTTTGGCTATTTACCCTCTGCCTTTTAGTTAGTTTGGCTAAGAGTTTGTCTATTTTCTCAAAGAATCATATCTTCATTTCATTGATTCTTTCTATTGTTCTCTTTGTTTCTAATATATTGATTTGAGCCCTGAGTTTGATGGTTTCCTGCTGTCTCCTCCTCTTGGGCATTTTTGCTTTTTGTTGTTCTAGATCTTTCAGGTATGCTTTTAGGTAGGTAGTATGTGAACTCTCCCATTTCTTTTTGAAGGTGCTTAGTGCTATGAACTTTCCTCTTAGTACTGCTTTCAATGTGTCCCATAAGTTTGGGTATGGTGCCTTCATTTTCATTGAATTCTAAGATTTTCATTTCTTTTTTTATTTCTTCCCCAACCCAGAGGTCATTGAGTAGGGAGTTGTTCAATTTCCATGAATTTGCAGGCTTTCTGCTGTTTCTTTTATTGTTGAAGTATAGCTTTATTTCATGATGGTCTGATAAATTCATTACAAGGGCTAATTTCAATTTTCTTGTATCTGTTGATGTTTGCTCTGTGTTCAATTATACAATAGATTTTGGAGAAGGTTCCATGAGGTGCTGAGAAGAAAGTATATTGTTTGGTGTTTGAGTGAAATGTTTTGTAGGTATCAGTTAGGTCCGTTTGATTCATGATGTCAGTTAGTTTCACTATTTCTCTGTTTTGTTTCTGTATTATTGAGATTATTGTATTCTGTCCAGTAGTGAGAGCAGTGTGTTGAAGTCTCCCACAATGTGTGGGGTTCGATGTGGGATTTGAGCTTTAATAGTGTTTCTTTTACAAATGTGGGTGCCCTTGTATTTGGAGCACAGATGTTCAGTACTGAGATGTCATCTTGGTAGATTTTTCCTTTGATGAGTATGAAGTGTCCTTCCTCATCTCTTTTGATTAACATTGGTTGAAAGTCTATTTTATTAGGTACAAGAATGTGATCCTTGGGTCCATTTGCTTTGAATATCTTTTTGTAGCCCTTTACTCTGAGATAATGTCTATCTTTTTTTCCTAAGGTTTATTTCTTGTAAGCAGCAGAATGATGGATTCTGTTTCTGTCCATTCTGTCACCCTGTGTCTCTTTATTGGGAAATTGAGTCCATTGATGCTGAGGGATATTAATTGATTGTTAATTCTTATTATCTGGATGTTGGTGATGGTAATGTGTGAGTGAGCTTCACTTCTTTGATTTTGTTACAGTGGAGTTATTTACTGCCTGTTTTTTTTGGGGGGGGTAGGTTAACATGAGGATATATTATATGAGAAAAAGATCTATTTTCAACAAAAGGAAAAAGGAAATAAATTAATATTAAAATATCAAAAAGAAAAATGTTCACTTTTAGAATTCTGAAAAAGACCAATTTTTTAGAAAATATATTGATTGTACATTAGAACAAGTTTTAGACAAAAATGACAATTTAAAATGTTTTGATTAAATTAAGCTCAGAGAGACCGCCTTAACTTTTATTTAGTTGATTTTTGGCACTGATAAGAGAAGCTGAAATGTAAAATCTTCCTTTCCTTCATATGATCCTTGAGGCAGGAGAAAAAAAGGGGCTCTTTTAATTCTTTTTGGACTTCCTTCCTCTCAAATACTTTTATTGAATTTTCATTGTAATAAAGTGAATTGTATATGTTAAAGATAAAGATATTTATGGTTGCTGGAGAGATAGTTGACCAGTTAAGAACAATGGCATTAGCTGCTCTTCCAGAGGTTCTGAGTTCAACCTCTAGGAACCTCATAACAGCTCAACACCCTTTATAATAGGATCTGATGCTGTGCAGATATACAGACCAAAGCACCCATATACATAAATACATATGTATTTCTGAGAGAGGGGTAGCATTCATAGAGAGTAGTGCATTAGCATTAGGTCTCAAAAGTAAATAAAGAAAGAAATATTATCAGTATAACAGGCCAAGAAATTGTTACAGAGAGAGAAAATAGAAGCTTTAATTCAAAATTATTATGAATATCATTTCAACTAGGATGAATAAAAGGGAAGGAGATAAATAAACAGATATCCCTCAAGAGATCACAAGAATTCAGGGAATGTGAGCCATGGAAGTTCAAGTTGAAGCAGTTCTTTCTGGAGACCAGTTCCAGGCCCTGACGGCTGAAGTTGCCAGCACCACCATTCCTAGTCTTTCGGATACTGGCTCCAACCTTCTTTTTCTTGAAGCTTAGCTTCTAGTTGGAAGCTCATTTTTCTCATACTTGCTAGTTTCTCTTCAGTTCAGGATGATTAACACCAAAAATGGGATCTTTCACTTCAACCCCAAATTATCCAGAGGATTTTTGTTTTCATCTCCTTCATATGTAGGCTCCATCCATACAATGAATTTAACCATCTAAACAAGGGAGTAATAATTCAAGGGGTGTTATTCTCTGACCTATTGAGGGTCCATTCTCTGAAAAGGGGCTGATAGAATAGACAGGGAACTTTCTTCTTGTACTATAGTTTTACAGAAATTAGAATTTTTGCTTACCAATACTTATAATTTATTCTTTCATTAACAATGCCTCTTGAGAACAATAAATAAATTTTGTTTTGTTTTGTTTTTTCAACCTTTTTCAGAGTGCTAGGTATTTAAACACACATAAAAAGCAAATGCACCTTATAGTCAAGCTGGAGGGAAAAAAATCAGAGGTGTGGTTGTTTTAAGCACTTCTATAAATAAATTAAGTGAACACTGTTTGTAGATGGTAGTAAGTTTGGATTATAGGAAATCAAACACTGTTGGGATTTTTTTTTTTTTTTTTTTTTTTTTTGGTTTTTCGAGACAGGGTTTCTCTGTTTAACAGCTCTGGCTGTCCTGGACTCGCTTTTGTAGACCAGGCTGGCCTCGAACTCGCAAAGATCCGCCTGCCTCTGCCTCCCAAGTGTTGGGATTAAAGGCGTGCGCCACCACTGCCTGGCGTACTGTTGGGATTTTTTGTAATTCATTGAATCATATAGATATTTGTCTTCTTCTTCTTCTTCTTCTTCTTCTTCTTCTTCTTCTTCTTCTGCCCAGTGAGCTGGCTGGGCAGGTAAAATCACTTTCTGCCAAACCCACAAACCTTTTTGGTACCTGGAGAACCACAGGATAGAAGGAGAAAATTAACATTAGAAAGCTGTTCTCAGACTTCCACGGTGTGTGATCACATGTGCCTACATACATAGACAATAAATTAATACATAAGTTTTTTGCTTAAAAAGATAAAACTTGTCTTCTGTTAAGTAAATATTGTTTTCCCAAATAGGAGAGACTTTACTAGCAAAGGTAAGCACCAAACGGCCCAATGTACAGAATGTTATGTCGGTTCCCTGAGATAACCCAACACAGAGTATCTTTTTGGATTGGAGACTGAAAAAATTGAGTGTTAAGATCAAAGGCCAGAGCAGGAAGAACCAAAGTATCTTCTTCATCACTGCCATTGGTTGAAGAAGGATACAATGAGAAAAATCCCAATGTCTTACAATGGAGACCCTAAGAAATGGGTCACATTACCTGAAAGCCACACCGCACTGGGCCACCCACCACTACAGAAGAACCTGGCACCACAGAGGAAGCTAAGAGAAGACATGACCACCATGAGCACTCTCAGGACTGAGAAAATAAGAGTGACTTACTTCTATACTATTCTGAACTACTACACTTATATAATAAATAAAATGCATGAATTGATATCATATAATTTATAGACAAATTATAATGAAAAATAGACAAAATGCAAGAATTTTTCTAAAATGCCTACAGTAGATAAAGATTTAAAATTCTTCATAAATTACACCATTGATGCTTACTGATAATTAATATGTCATTATAGGTTTTTTCTTAATGATAGCAGCTAAGGCTTTCATTATAATTCTTCAACATTAATTTTGTGGAAGCTATCCAATAGCAATCTATTAGATTTTCCCTGTTAAATTAGCATGATGGACTTTTAATGGATTTTAATAAACAGCATGATGATCAAGAATCTTGTGAAATCAAAATAACTCTCAATGACATTTCTCACTTTGTGTACTATGTCCTCAAAGTCACTGGGCTGGTTCTTTGAGAGTTCCTCAAATGTATTATTAATATATTTCTGTGTTGCTAGCAAGAGAGATGCCATGGGGAAAAGACTAATCCACATTTAACCAGATTTTAAAAAGCAACTCTTTAGTAACAAAATACAAAGTTTTAATTATGATGTCCCACTTCTATAATGTTGCCCAATAAAGTACACATAAACTAGTGGGGCTTGGCTTCGAGGTGAAGATAATAGATGTGCCATCTATTTGTATCTAGATGTTATGTTTATTCGTCAATGATTAAGGTCATCCACAAAGACAAATCATGCAGATTTTAAATTAACCTGATTTAAAAATGGCATTTCCTCTGGGTTTTTATTCTTAAGATTACTATGCATAGTCAGAGGATATTTTTCTTTGCTTCTATGGGAATAGAAATCCTTGGATTGGTGAAAGCAGGAAAGCTTTGTTAGTTTAACCTGGTTTATGCTCTGAGACTGCCACAGTACATGCCTAGAGTCTCCTAGGATATATTTTTTAAAAAATTTTCTGCAGGTAGCTGAGAGCTGTCCTTTATGTAGCTGCAGGAATGGAATGAAACTTGCTTGCTCTGGGAACAATGACTCTATCATTCACAAATGATCTGAGCTCTCCTTAAACAGTTTATATTGCTGCAGGGACAGGAGGTCTTAAAATTGCTATTTCCTCCTACAACCACTTTTGCAGGTAAGCACTGGGTTTTCAATGCAGGAAAGGCAAATTGTACCACAGTCTTTGGTTTATTTTAGTTACATTTTTATTGCTCATGTAACACATTATCATTAAATAAAAAGAAAATACACAGAGAAAGACAAGAAGGAAATGTTTTTGTCCTTAAGCAAACACTCTAATTTAAAACTTTATAATTATATTTATTTATTTTTATTTTAAATATCATCTGACTGATGTACAATTTGCATCCAATAAGGTGTATCTGTTTTATTGCCTTGGTGTTTGACAAGTGTGAACAGTCATATTTCTTACACAATATAATTTTAGAATATTTCCATCATATCAGCATTTCCTTGTGCTACTTTGCAGCTCAACTGCTCTTTTCACACCTGGTTTCTATTTAGTATTACTTATCAAAGACTTATATTATATATTATTTATATATAATATATACTAATCTTTCTGTGTCTGAGCTATCTCACTCAGGATGATTTTTTTCTAGTTCCATCCATTTGACTGTGAATTTTGTGATTTTATAATTTTAACGGCTGAGTAATAGCCCATTTTGTAAATGTACCACATCTTCTTTAACTATTCTTCCTTATCCATCCATTGGATATTAAGGCTGTTTCCAATTTCTGGTTATTATGAACAGGGCACCAATGAACATGGTTGAGCAAGTGTCTCTGTAACCGTTTTATTTTAGTTAACAACCATTTAGATATTTATATGAGAATATACATTCCTTAAAAATCATTTTAATTCCCAATTGTATAAAAAGATTTTATATGCTTTAATCTTAGGCTTTCTAAATGAACACAAAATTATAGAAAATTTTGAAAATAAAAATAATGATATAAATTGGAATTTCTCTAAATCTTTGATTTTGAGATAACTACCAAAATATTTCAATATGTAGCAATGTTTTACTTTTACAATTTGTAAATTGCTGAAAAATTGGGATAACTGTACAATGTTACTCCACATAAATAAATGTGGAGTAATATCACTACCAGGGTGAGCAAAGCCATTTTCTCTGAACACAAATTTCCAGGCTTTTCTATGGAAAACTAACACTTAGTTTTGGTGCATCATAGCACAATTTACTTAATGGCATTGAAGTCTATTTTCTGTTGGTGAATGATATTGAAATCTATTTTCTGTTGGCCAATGATAATAGCATGTATCTAAAATAGCTATTGTAGAGTCAAGAGCATACAGCATTTCATAAAACTTGTACATAGTAACCACATAATTCTAAATGATATTATAGACCCTGTAAATATTGATTATATAATTTAAAAGTCTTAGCCAGTTGTGGTGACATATATCTTTAATCTCAGCATTCAGGGGGCAGAGGGAGGTAGATCTCTGAGTTCCAAGACAGGCTGGTCTACAGAGCAGGTTCTAGGACACCTAGGACAACACAGAGAAACGTTCTCAAAAACAGACAAAAAAAAGAAAAACCCTCTTATTTTTGTTACTATTACTGCCTGGCTTTTCACACCAGCCTCTAAAATGTAACATTGTTCAACGAATTCAACCTGTATAGACTTTCACAATGCATAATAAAGTGTTTTCACTTTTAAAAATATACCTACAACTAAAATAATTATAAATGTGCCTTCATTCGTCAGATTTTTTTCCTCAGAACACTTTACTAGAGGTTAAAATCAAAGAGTAAGTATTGGTGGGGGCTAAGATGGCGGCGACCTACACTGACGCATTTTGAACGTGGGGGAAAAAAGAGCCATAAAAAACACAGAGTTATTGGGCACTGTGCAAAAACCGGAGGGGCTAGACCCCCCCGGGAACACTCACAGCTCCCAAGGGACTGTTAAAAGTCCCAGGGTAAGGCTCTCCCCCCATCTCTTGCAGACACAGAAGCCACTAAACCCAGGATTCGGGAACTCCCATTTGGAGAGGCGCCTGGTAAGATCGACCCCAACTCACAGCAGGCAGAATCAGAGGCCACTAGGCGAGCAATCACTAGCCTACTGAGCTCCCCACACCTCAGGAAGAACTTATTCCCACTTAAGAAACTTTGCGAGATAGTGGAAGTCAGCAAGGAACAAACAGGGAGCTCAGCGGGGGGTCCACAGTGCTTGAGACGCAGAGGGCGGAGGTTCCGAGAGAGCAGGAAGCCGCCAGCGGATGGGAGGGGCCGAATCCCCACGCACTTACAGCAGCACAGCTGGGGAGGGAGCCTGGCGCCGGCAGGGCCAAATCTCCGTGAACCAAACCCACGGCAGGACAACTGGGGAGGGAGCCAGGCGTGGGCGCACCCACAGCTGAGCTGCTGGGGAGAGAGGCCCACTCAGGCAGCCGGAGGATCCGGGGCTCGGTGTAACCACGGCCAAGCAGCCAGGGAGGGAGACCCGCGGCTGCGCAGACAGGGAGGGAATCAGGCACAGAGGTCAGGCCTGTGGCGAGAAGCCTAGTGAGAAACCAGAAATCAGGGGACCATAGCTGTATTCTGGAAAATCCAGATATATTAGGTGTGGAGCCAGACCCTGTCAGCCTCCATGACGACAAACAAAGCCCACAGAATCTGTGCCTGGGCAAACAGGTCCATACCATCAGAACCATTACAGGCTGATAACTCAGAGTGCAACATAGAGAAGTCTGAGTTGGGAACAGTGAAACAATCCTGGTCCATTACTCACAACCTGGGAATAGGCTGCACCAGCTCACAGTGCCTCAGGCGATTAAAACCACAGTGACCCTGAAATCCCCCTGTAAGCAACGACAGATAGCCAAGTAACTCATCCCCTGCACCAAAGCATCCACTGTGGATCCAAGCACAGAAAACGACAAGAAGAGACAGCTAAACGCATCCAATGGCCAAAGGTCCAAAAACAAATAGAAATCAAGGAAATATGTCTCCAACAAAGCAGAATTATCCTAGCTCATCCAATTCAGATGACCTCACACCAACAGAAACACATGAAAACGATGACAATGCTGCACTATGGAAAGTGATAGAGTCCCTGCAAGAAGAACTTAAATCTATGAAGGAATTCAAAGAAGCCACAATTTTACAAGTCAAAACAAGGAACAACACCATTAAAGAGCTCCAAGCCAAGGTGACAGAGCTTGAACAGGAAAAGGACAAAGCAATGAAAGATTTTTATACAAAAACAAGCAAGCTGGAGAAGGAAATGTACAAAACGAACAAAACCATACAAGACATGAAAATAGAAATAGAAACAATAAAGAAAACACAGTCAGAGTTAAAAGAGGAAGTGGAGAATCAAGGGATGAGAACAGGAACTACGGATGTGAGTATCAACAATAGGATGCAAGAGATGGAAGACAGGATCTCAGGCATGGAAGATTCGATAGAAGAAATGAGTACAACATCCAAAGAAAATGAGAAGGCTAAAAAATCTCTCACCCACAACATCCAAGAAATCAAGGACTCAATGAAAATATGGAACCTAAGAATTATAAGTATAGAGGAAAGAGAGGACTCCTGACTCCAAGGTCCAGGAAATATCTTCAACAAAATCATAGAGGAAAACTTCCCAAACCTGAAAAAAGAGATGCCAATAAAAATCCAAGAGGCTTACAGAACACCAAACAGATTAGATCAGAAAAGAAACTCCTCTCGCCACATAATAATTGAAACACCAAATGTACAAAACAAAGAAAGAATATTAAAAGCTGTAAGAGAAAAAGGTCAAGTCACATACAATGGCAGACCCATCAGAATTACACCTGACTTCTCCTCAGAAACGTTAAAAGCTAGAAGGGCCTGGTCAGATATACTACAAGTCCTGAAAGATCATAGGTGCCCAGCCAGACTACTTTACCCAGCAAAACTCTCTATCAACATAGATGGAGAAAACAAGATATTCCATGACAAAATCAAATTTAAACAATATCTACCCACAAACCCAGCCCTACAGAAAATCCTAGAAGGAAAATCCTAACCCAGAGAAGAAAACTCCACCCAAGAAAACAAAGGGAATAGAAAACCCCTCAGCAACTAAACCAAAAGAGGCACAGGACCACCACCTATACCAAACTAATGGGAAATAACAACCCCAGGTCACTAATATCCATCAACATCAATGGACTCAACTCCCCAATAAAAAGACATAGGTTTACAGAGTGGATCCACAAGCAAGACCCTTCCTTATGCTGTATACAAGAGACACATCTTAACTACGAAAGATAGACACTGCCTCAGAGTAAAGGGCTGGGAAAAGGTTTTCCAAGCAAATGGACCCAGGAAGCAAGCTGGAGTAGCCATCCTAATATCAAACAAACAGACTTCCAACTGAAGTTAATGAAGAAAGACAAAGAAGGGCACTATATACTCATTAAAGGGAATATTCATCAAGAGGAAATCTCAATACTGAACATCTATGCCCCAAATACAAAGGCACCTACTTTCGTAAAAGAAACACTTCTAAAACTTAAAGCGCACGTCGATCACAAAACATTAGTAGTGGGAGACTTCAACACCCCACTCACAACAAAGGACAGATCATCAAGACATAAGACAAACAGAGAAATATTGAGTCTAACAGAGATCATGAAACAAATGGACCTAACAGATATCTACAGAACATTTCACCCAAACACAAAGGAATACACCTTTTTCTCAGCACCCCACGGAACCTTCTCCAAAATCGACCACATAATTGGTCACAAGGATAGTCTCAATAGATACAAGAAAATTGAAATAACACCTTGTATCTTATCAGACCACCATGGAATAAAGCTGGTCTTCAACAGCAAAAGAATCAACAGAAAGCCTGCACACACATGGAAATTGAACAGCTTCTTACTGGATGACCACTGGGTCAGGGAAGAAATAAAGAAGGAAATCAAAGCCTTCTTAAATCCAATGACAATGAAGACACAACATACCCAAACCTATGGGATACATTGAAAGCTGTGCTACGAGGAAAGTTCATAGCACTGAGTGCTTTCAAAAAGAAAATTGTGACAGCTCATATTAGTGAACTAACAGCTAAGCTGGGTGAATTGGAAAAAAAAGAAACAAACACTCCCAAGAAGAGCAGAAGGCAGAAAATCATCAAACTTAGGGCTGAAATCAACAACTTAGAATCAAAAAAGAACTATACAAAGAATCAATGAAACCAAGAGTTGGTTCTTTGAGAAAATCAACAAAATAGACAGATCCCTAGCCAAATTAACTAAAAGGCAAAGGGAAAGAACACAAATCAACAAAATCAGAAATGAAAAGGGAGAAATAAAAACAGACATTGAGGAGATCCAGAAAACATTCGGGCATTACTTTAAAAATCTATATTCCACTAAATTTGAAAACCTAAGCGAAATGGACAATTTCCTCGATAAATTCCACCTACCAAAACAAAATCAAAATCAGATTAACAGCTTAAACAGCCCAATAACACCTAAGGAAATAGAAACAGTCATTAATAATCTCCCAACCAAAAAAAGGCCAGGGCCAGATGGCTTTAGCATGGAATTCTACCAGACCTTCAAAGAGGAACTAACACCATTACTTTTCAAACTCTTCCACCACATAGAAACAGAAAGAACACTGCCAAACTCATTCTATGAGGCCACTGTCATTCTGATTCCTAAACCACACAAAGACCCAACAAAGAAAGAGAACTTCAGACCAATCTCCCTCATGAACATAGATGCAAAAATACTTAATAAAATACTAGCAAACCAAATTCAAGAACACATCAAAAGTATCATACACCATGATCAAGTAGGCTTCATCCCTGGAATGCAGGGATGGTTCAATATACGAAAGTCTATCAATGTAATTCACCACATAAACAAGATGAAAGAAAAAAACCACATGATAATCTCGCAAGATGCAGAAAAAGCATTTGACAAAATCCAACACCCCTTCATGCTAAAAGTTCTGGAGAGAATGGGCATACAAGGGCCATACCTAGAAATAATAAAGGCAATATACAGCAAGCCAGTAGCCAACATCAAATTAAATGGAGAGAAGCTTGAAGCATTTCCTCTAAACTCAGGGACAAGACAAGGATGTCCACTTTCATCATATCTCTTCAATATAGTACTTTAAGTCCTTGCTAGAGCAATAAGACAACTAAAGGAGATCAAAGGGATAAAAAATGGAAATGAAGAAGTTAAATTATCCCTATTCGCAGATGATATGATACTATACATAAGCGACCCCAAAAACTCCACCAAAGAACTCTTACAGCTGATAAACAACTTCAGCAAGGTGGCTGGATACAAAATTAACTCAAAAAAATCAGAAGCCCTTCTTTATGCAACAAACAAATATACCGAGAAAGAAATAAGGGAAACAACCCCCTTCACAATAGCCACAAACAACATAAAATACCTGGGGGTAACTCTAACCAAGCATGTAAAGGAACTATACAACAAGAACTTCAAGCCCCTGAAGAAAGAAATGGAAGAGGCCTTTAGAAGATGGAAAGATCTCCCATGCTCATGGATAGGTAAGATCAACATAATAAAAATGGCTATCCTACCAAAAGCAATATATAGATTTAATGCAATTCCTATCAAAATACCAACACAATTCTTTATAGACCTGGAAAAAGTTATTCTGAACTTCATATGGAACAACAAAAAGCCCAGAATAGCTAAATCAATCCTGTACAATGAAAAAACATCTGGAGGTATCACCATCCCAGATTTCAAGCTGTACTACAGAGCAACAGTAATAAAAACAGCATGGTACTGGTATGGAAACAGACCAGTGGATCAATGGAATCGAATTGAAGACCCAAACATGGAACCACACACCTATGGCCAACTAATCTTTGACAAAGAAGCCAAAACCACACAATGGAAGAAAGACAGCATCTTCAACAAATGGTGCTGGTCCAACTGGATGTGCACTTGCAAAAGAATGAAAGTAGACCCATACCTATCACCTTGTACCAAACTTAAATCCAAGTGGATCAAAGACCTTAGTATAAAGCCGGCCACACTAAATATACTAGTAGAAAAAGTAGGAGAAACCCTCGAACTCATTGGCACAGGTGACAAATTCCTGAACAGAACACCAACAGCTCAGGACCTGAGATCAACAATCAATAAATGGGACCTCATGAAACTGAAAAGCTTCTGTAAGGCAAAGGACACTGTCATTCGAACAAAAAGGCAACCAACAGACTGGGAGAAAATCTTCACCAACCCCACATCTGATAGAGGGCTATTATCTAAAATCTACAAAGAACTCAAGAAACTAAATGCCAAGAAACCAAATAATCCAATCAAAAAATGGGAGATGGAGCTAAATAGAGAATTCACAAAGGAGGAATCCCTAAGGGGTGAGAGACACCTGAAGAAATGTTCAACATCCTTAATCATCAGAGAAATGCAACTCAAGACGACCCTGAGATTCCACCTAACACCTGTTAGAATGGCTAAGATAAAGAGCTCAAATGACAGCACATGCTGGTGAGGGTGTGGAGAAAGGGGAGCCCTACTCCATTGCTGGTGGGAGTACAGGCTTGTGCAATCACTATGGAGGTCTGTCTGGCGATATCTTAGAAATCTAGGAATAACCTTGCCTCAGGACCCAGCCATACCACTTCTGGGTATACACCCAAAGGACACCTCATGGAGACATAGGGAAGTCTCCTCATCTATGTTCATAGCAGCCTTATTTGTAATAGCTAGAAATTGGAAACAACCCAGATGTCCCTCAACTGAAGAATGGATTAAAAAATTGTGGTACATCTATACAATGGAATATTACTCAGCTATCAGAAACAATGAAATCATGCAATTTGCATCCAAATGGATGGATCTAGAGGAGCTCATCCTGAGTGAGCTAACCCAGTCTCAGAAGGATGCACATGGCATCTATTCACTTATAGTAGGATTTTAGCTATATCGTACAGGATATCTGTACTACAACCAACACACCAAAAGGAACATGGACATAAATTTTTTTTTATCTTTTTCTTTTTCCTTCTTTTTTCTTTTTTCTTTTTCCTTTTCCCTTCTCTTTTTCCTCTCTTTTTTTGTGGATATTCTTTGTTTTTGTGGGTTTGTGTGTTTGTTGGTCTTTTTTTAGTATTCCCCCAGTAGCAAGGAGACACCTTTCACTGGCAGTACTGCCTTGTAGGCCCCCGGTGAATGAAGAGGCTCTTGGCCTTCATATGACTCCTGATCTGTGATGAGAGACTGTTAGGCAGGGACACTCCACCCCAGAGAACAAGACGGAAGCATCAGGGGGTAGAGCATGGGAGGGTGGGGCTGGGAAGCGGGAAAAGAGGACAGTATGATAAGGATGTAACCTGAAGCAACAAACAATTTATTAACTAAAAAAAAAAAAAAAGGGCAGGTGGCAGGGCTGAAACACTGTGAATGGAATAGAGGATACAGCCGTTCGGCCTGGTTTTGCAGACCTCCAGGTGTTGAGAAGACGTGGAGCTAAGTAAAATACAAGAGAATTGTGGTGTTGGCCCATGCCTTTGACTTCAGCGGAGACGGGGGAGCACCATAGAGTTGGTGGTCTTATGTATCCTGGAGTCATACAGAGCTGGGTGGTGAGGGTGCATACTCTTGGTCCCACCATTCAAGAAGAGTACACCCTTGGTCCCAGCTCCCAGCACACTGGAGACAGAAACGGGCAGATCCTGGAGCTCAGGGTCAGCCTGATGCAGGGCAAACTCTAAATAGAGAAAGGCTTCGATCCAGGAGTGGTGGAACACATCTTTGATCCCTTCAGATGGGAACCACAGGTCTCTGATCCCAATAATTAGAGTTCAGAGACACACACATGGGATTTGGAGGGACCTAGGTTTGGAGGCTACTTACAAAAGGCCTTCTCAATGCAGGCAGATTGTCCTTTGGGATCTCAAAATATATACACTGGAGCTGGTTTAGCTCCAAGGTGACAGAATGATTTCTTCTTTAACCCGGATTGAAAGATAACACTTTGTATGTTGTCGGAAGGCCAAATTTGCTTCAGGAGAAGTACTACCTAGCCCCCCCCCCCAAAAAAAAGAGGGTAATTGTCCCAGGGCTGGGATTGGGGTAGGGCTCTGTTCTTATCTTTCCAGGAGAATCGAAGTGTCCATTAGGGGAGCCCGGGGATGGCTGGACAGTGGAATCCTCAGCAGAGAGCAGAATCAGGCACCAAGGAGGACGAGTGACCCAGTTGATTCTGCCTGGCAGACTTCCTCAATAGCTGTCTCCATCGGGGGCCTGCAACCACGGCAATCCAATGTCACTGGGACCGTCCAGCTCTACACAATGCCCCGGCCGGAACCTCAGTGAAGCCTGCAAGATCAGCCTCTGCCTACAAACTCCTTAGGTCATCTAAACAGCTGAGAAAAGAAGGACTGAACATAAAAGGAGTGTACTAACATTTTTAACCATTTTTTCCATTTGGGTTCGTGCCCCAAACAGGTCTACTATGACCCAAATCAGCAGGAAGTCACTTTAAGAGAGAGACGTCCCATGCCCAGAGGGTGGGGAAGGTGTTTCTCCGCCCTTCTCTTTGGTTATTTGAAGGATAACTGAAAACTCCGATATTTAGGGGAAGAGATTACAAGCTGATAAATGGTCCTGTTTAATGGGTTTTGGAGGTTAGACCCAGGGACTTCCTACTTTTCCTTTTCTGTATCCTTCTTCCTCTCCTATGTAGGAGTGCATAGGCTTGAGAAAAGAGAGATATAGACATAGCACAGGAAGGTCCAAGAAGAAGGGGCAGATTATTGAATATGCCCTTATACCTTTGTATATTGATACAAAATTAGTAGTTTATTTGGCTAAAGTGGTATTGACCATTGTTTATTGTGCAAAAATAAGATTGTATTGTATTACATAGGTATTGATCTTTGTATATTGATACAAAATTAAGATTATAGTTTGCCACAATGGTATTGACCCTTGTATATGGACGTAATATTAAGATTGTATTGGGCTACATAGGCATTGATCTTTGTATATTGATACATAATTAAGAGTATATTTAACCACAATTGAATAAATCTTTGTATATTGATACAAATTTAAAGGTAACGCTTCCTAATGGTATCATACCTAGAGATACTTAAAATTAAAATGTGAAGCTCTGGCCTCTTGATACCAACCGTCTAAAACTGTCTAGGATAGTTAAGTAAAACAAACTCCTAGTCATGCAAACATGTCACTTTGTTAGCTACTATGACAGACTATCACAGATATTCTCTACACTACCCAGTAATCAAGTTGCTAAGAGACAAGCAACATTTGCTTATCTAAATACAAGAGATGGATAGGGCATCTTCAAAAACCCCAAGAGATCTGCAGAATATGGCATTCAAAGATGTTTTCTTAAATCAAGATTTTTTTTGATATCGAGACATATCAGCTCCTGACAGCACCCCCTTGTCTACTCCAAGAAGAAGATAAGCATTGAAGAATCTCCACTGTAAGATGGTTGAATTAGTGGCAAGCCTATCTCTTGGCATGAAAAAACCCCTTGCTCCAACTGCAGACAGACTGCTGTCCAAAAAGGACAAAACTTGGTAGCAGGGAAGTCGACAGCCTAACTCTGCCAAGACAGGGTAGGTAAGTCCTTCATAATCCCTGCTCTACAACAAATGTCTGTCAGAGAAACAGGACTCAAAGGCTGAAGACTGATGCAGGAATGTATGGAGAGAAAATGGGAACTGTCCAGGCAGTCAGTGGTATGTCATTTCTTAGTTTTGGAAGCTGCAGGCCCTGCACTTCCTATATAAGCAGATATATTTATCCCTCTCAAGTCTCTGAGGTGGTTGAAGAATAGACAGCTAGAGTCTCATAGTTAAATTTTGAGTTGTTTAGGAATCAAGAGGTTGTTATAGATCTAAGAAGATACTCTTAAAAGTGTGTTGCAAGTTAGTATGAATGTTGAGTCAGATATAGACCTTTAAACTCATGGAGATGGTTAAATAGTAGAATGCTAACATCAGGGGCCAAATATGTATAAACTGGACACTGGGAAGGTATACTGGGCCATTTAACTCTCATAAATGTGGCATATTTATATCTGTTGTTTTGTATAATATTTACTGTTGTGGGAGAAGGAGCCATCTGTTGGACTGAAAGGGGAAACTTCTGGGGGGAAGAGGGTGGAAGGGTGGGATAGGAAGGGGGAATAGGGAGGGGTTTGTGACTGAGATGTAACTTGAAGAAAAAAAATAAAGTATTTAAAAAATAAATAAATAAATAGATAGATAGATAGATAGATAGATAGATAGATAGATAGATAAATAAATAAGTAAATAAATAAAGAGTAAGTATTGGGAACAATTTTACAGAGAAACCTTTCTATTTAAAAATATTTTAGTGTCTGAATATTTAAGAAAACTGTGAATAAGTACAAATACATATCAGAGCCCTTTCTGATAGTGATAGAAGCCTTTATTTACATTTTAAACTATGGAGAAATAATAGAAGACAGTCATTTAGAACCTTACATGTTCATAAATAAGATTATACTTTTCTTGCCAAGCCACTTTCTAGAAAATTTATGGCATACATCTTATGCCTCTTAATTATAAGTTTTGAAATATTTAGGCAGAAATATAGATCATGTAAAACATAAGAATATGAGGAACTGCTCATGCGTAAATGTATGGTGCTCACAACTTTAATATTGAAAATATTTCAGTTACTTAGAACATAACTGTCCAAATGAGACACTAATGGCATGTGCATTCCCAGACTACATTCCAAATGCTTTCCAAGCCGATAGTTTTTCAGAAATTAATAACTAAGTCACTTTCCCAATCTAGTACTGAAAATAATGGCTCCCAGTATGAAGGCTATGAAATTCTTATCTCTCACAATACTCAATACTATGACACTTGGGAAGGCTATTTTCCCAAAGAAAGTCTATCATGTGATTATGTGAAATTTAGAGCATGGGAATCAGGAGAAACTGAAAAAACAAAAATGAAAGCAAATGGTTTCCGTGAGAAAACATTCATCTTACAATTTTCTAAAATTCTGAAAAATGAGAGAAAAACAATACATTATATAACTCAGTGGTTTATGCTTTTTGAGGCATACACTTTGATATATTTTACTTTTCTTCAAAATAAGGAAACACAAAATCAAGTGAAGGTGAATAAAAGTAAAAAAAAAATTAGAAGAAAGAGAAAACAGCACATGAGACATTATAAATAAATTTATCAGTGATTGTTTTTAGCTTCAAAGATTGAGTCTGAGGCCTTAGACATGCTCATGAGTGTTTTTGGCATACCTTGACTTGTTTTTTTTTTTTTTTTTTTTTTTTTTTTTTGAGACAGAGGCTTACAAAGTAGATTAGGTTGGTCTTAAAGTCACTACTTAGCCCAGGTTAGTCTCAAAACTCCCAAATTCCCTCTGTCCATCTTCTGAGTGTTAGGACTGTAGACATGTTCCTCCACTATGCTTAGCTTTATTGCTTTGTTTTTTTTTTTAATGCAGGCACTTCTTTAGTTAACAGATAAACATCACCAACCTGCATAAAAGCAAGTAAAGAAAACATGACTGTCAGAAAAGTCATGGGACATAGTTGTTGTCGTGCACAAACCCAAGAAAGAAAGCTTTGGTTTAGTACAGCACAGCCAGAAATGGATAAGCAACCATTCAGAAACCCAGAAAATAGTAAGGATAAATAAATATAAAGTAGAGAAAGTTTGACCTGCAAAATTAGCATGTTTGATCCAGTTTCTGTTCAGAACTTGTTCACTAAAGATTGCAGAATGCATGCTTTTTGTTTGCTTGGTTTTCACTTTGTTTCTGGTTTCCTAGATGACTTAGAACTTTACAAAATAGAACAGTCTATAGCAATAAACAATTTAAAGTATGTTTGAACAAATTTATAATAGCTGGCAGAATAGAGTTGACCTTTTTCACTATAACACACCTAACTCAAGAATGAGAAACTAACAGGAACTTTAGAAACAACACACCTTTGTAAATTGAAATCACACTTCCAAGTTAGTCTGTGTTATACAGTAAGGCATAGTGGAACTCAGAAATGTGGAAGAATGCTAATAGAAACAATAGCAAACATTGAAGGATAGAACCAAAGCAGTCATTCCTGGGGAAGACACCAAATCACAGATGTTCATAGAAGAAAACATGTAATCTGTCCTATAAGATGGCTCAGCAGGTAAAATTCTTGACTCTCTAGCCAGTCTGATACCAGAATTTGATCCTGATGATCTGAGCTCCATCCAGGGTGGAAATGGAGTACTCATTCTCAAAACTAGTCCTCTTTCTCCACATGAGCACCATGGAACACACACACACACAATAGTAATAAATACAAAATAAATAAAACACTAGGTATAAACTAACAAGTCAACATTTAAAAGGCTTAAAAACAAAAATGGAAACAATGAAACAATGAAGACAAAAACAGAGATTAGATACAAACCAAAGATGAAGATAAATTATATTATTCTAAAATCTAAAAGTAACTTGGGAACATTGGTCAAGAAAAGAAGGCATAAGTAAATACTGCTAAGAGTTGAAGTGAACTGCCTGCAAGATGAAGTTTATCTGAAATTTAATGTGCAATTGTAACTTTCAAATATCTTGAAAATGTCCATGCAGTAATTGACTGGCAAGTAGAAAATTTCTTATGAAGTAATAAAAGAATGTCTTTTACAGAACTACACAGTCAACATCATGTTTCTTGTAAATTCTGTGAATATTAATACAAGATTAAGCGAGAAAAGGATCACTACTTTCCGATTATACTGGAAGACTAGAGCACACAGGAAAGGTGGGCAATGAGAGATGAGCTAGAAAGCACAGGGTCAGAAAGCTGAGCCACAGCTACTGTGGCTTGCAACAAAGACAACAGAATGCGTAGTAATCATATCTTCAGATAAACTGCCAGAGCTGAGGAGAGTTTGCTAGACTGTGCAATGTAACAGTCAATTGAACTGCTCTGGAAACAAATTTAAAAAGTTCAATCTGAAGAAGCGGTTTACAATTTACAAAAGCATGGAATGTGTGATATTTTTAATAGGAATAACAGGCAATTAAGACTTTCATAAAGAAAATAACGTTGGATGTGCACATATTAAAATACTAGTGCTGTCTTCATTAAGCCTTTGTTCACTGCTGCGTTGAATCCAGGTCACCAGGCTTGCTTGCGAAGCAAGTGCTCTTTCCTGCTGAGCTTTCTCGCCAACACAGCTATTATATTTTCCTTACACAAAAACCTTTGAGATTCAGTTTCTTCTCATGAATGAATACTTTAACTCTATCTTTCAACTTTCAGTACTGTTTTCTTTAGCAATATTCCATATTTTGAAGTTCCATTATGCTTTATTTTTATAGTGCAGAGTAATTGAGAAGTCTCCAAAACATACTTGTATTCAGCAGTTTCTTGCTGCCAAAAATACTGGGGAAAACCAACATAAAGGAGGAAAAGTATATCTTTTTCTCAGGAACCCATAGGTTTAAGTCCATGACCATTTGGCTCATTGGATCCTGGGCCTGTGGTGAGGCAGAGCATCATTGTAGGGATCAGATAGCTCATTTCATGAGAAGGAGGGAGAAAGGAAAAAAAAAGGGTGGAGCAGAAGAAGAGAAAACAAACTAGTAATTTCCAAGGACTCATATCTGGTTTCCACTACTTCTCAATAGTCCATCCAATGATGAGCCAACCAACAGTTAATATATTGATGAGCTCATAGGAATCACCATCCAGTCATTTCACTAAAGCCTACCTCTGAACATTGTAGCATTCAGGAACTTCAACACATGGTCTTCTGAGGATTTTTCAAGCCTAAGTCATAACAAATGTGTATGCACAATAAATCCCTTTAGTAGAAAAAAAAATAATCCAAGTACTTTGGAGGTGGTTTAAGGAGAATCAGGAATTGAAGGTCATCTTCTGCTCCATAATGAGTTCAAGACCAGCATGATCTACACAAACAAAACAAACCACTTCCCCCCACCCTCCCCCAGGTCAGAACTCTCCATTGGAGTTCTGATTTAACACATTCCCGTTTTATAGAACTTAACAAGATAATGTTAAAATGTATTTAAGGAAAATAGCAAAATGATACGAGATACTACTAAAGGTGACTAAGGAAGAACCACTTCATAGAGGTTCCATTTTCTATAGCAGCAGCATCATTTGTCTTGCCCTACGTAAAGCATGAAGGCTGTGATTTTCGCCATGTGATCATCTGCATCTTTGCTAATGGATGTGAAATAGTGTATCTAAAATATTGCAATTTTGGACTTAATTTTCCCAAGCATCAATCTTAACTTACATTTCAAGTGGTTGCTGGTTATTTGTGTACCTTAACTGAAAAAGTAGTTATTATCATTGGCCTGTGATTTATTTAGTTTATTTTTTTCCTTAATGGTGATATTCTTTATACAGTATGGATAAGACTCAGATTACAGGGTTTATAAATATTGGTCTCTGGACTGCCTTTAACTCTCTACATCATGATCTTTGATGCACAGTGACTTTTTGTTTTGGTGATGACTACTTTACTTTCTTTGGTTGGTTGTGCTCATAGTGTCATATCTTAATTGCAAAATCGAATCATGAAGGTTTACTTTTGTTTTCTTCAAAAAAAATTGTGTAGTTCTCTATGATCAGTAGGTGTTTGGTGCATTTGAGTTGTGTGTCTTGGCACAACTAACTCTTCCTCACCTGAAAATGTATCTCCCCCTGTAGCAGATATAGAAAAGCTTAGATTCCTCTCCTCTATTGTTTGGCTATTGAAGGTTGCTTACAATATTGATTAGATTAAGTATCGTATTTTCATTTCTCCATGAAAGGCCATTGTTCCCATTTTTTTAAGTTGGATAACCTTGAAGTTATTATGCAGTAATGGAAGTTTTCTAACTTCCGATTCTCCTACCTGGGCCTCCTGATTGCTGGGATTACAGGTGTATGCCACCATACGTAGTTTAGGTAGGGCTAGGGATTGAACCGAGGGCTTCATACATACTAAGCAAGCATTGTACTGAGCTATGTCCCTAAACCCAGACCATTGGCTTTTGGGAAAGAGATGTCTAAATCTATACATTAAACCAGTGATTCCGTTCTAACAATATTAAATTTTCCAATTCATAAGCATAGGAAACCTTTCCATTTATTCAAGCATTTTAAAATTTCCTTTTGTGAAATTTTTATAGTTTTAGAGTACAAGATTTATATTCTTTCCTAAAATTTGAATATTTATTTTCTGTGGTGCTATTATAAATCAAACTATTTTCTGTACTTCCTCTGTAGGTTACTCATTAATGATATATATAATTGATATTTATGTGTATATGGAAATTCTTTGTAAACTCATTATTTTAATTGTTGTATTGTGAGTTCCAAAGACTTTTACATATTTTTTAGATTATTTTTTCTAAGGATAAAAGAAGCTTTACTGTTGTTCCAGTTTGTTGGCTATCTATTTATCTACCTAAATGCTTGTTTCTACACTTCTAGTACAACTCTGAATACAGTTGCAAAGGGGACACTCATGGCATATTGACTAATTTTATAAAATGGCATCGCATTTTTGAACTGCAGTTAATGTATCAGTTGAGATGATAATGTGGTTTTCTTATTGTGTATATTTTTCTTTTCTTTTATTAGTGTGACATGAGGTGTTGCCTTTTCTGTGTGGAATGCATGTGCATTGCTAGAGTAAATCTTAAATTGGTCATGGTTTGTTTCTCATTTGATCAGAGTGTATATAATCTTTTCAGTATACTGCTTTGTTACCTTTGCTACTATATTTCACAGGACTTTGTTCACACATGGTAATAGAGGCTATTGTCCGGCTTCTTTGGTTTCTCTTTCTCTGGTATCCTATCAGACCAACTTCTATGAATGAATTACAGTGTTCTCTTCTTCTTTTTGTTTTTTTTTTTTTTTTGAAAGTGTTTGAAAGGAATTGAAATAGAATCTTGGTTAAATTAATAAGTATAGTGATTAAAGTTGAAAAGTTAAATCCACTCTGGTTAAATACATCACACCAAATTTCTACATTTATCATGACGAAAGAGCACCATTATAAAAACAGAGAAACAACAAATCATGCTAGAGGAGGAGACTAAATTACAAATGTCTAGAGAAGACACAGATACTAGATAGAATTAATAGATAAGTACACTGACAGAGAAATAAATAGGGTGTTGGGAGAGGGGAAACATGACTAAATACATTAAATGAAAAAGTATAAATAAAAAAAGGAAAGAAATCAAATAAAAAGGAACCTATATGAATGGAGAGTTCAAGGAGTGGGGGAAAACATGATTAAAATATATTGAATGAAAGTTTTTTAAATAAAAATGAGCAAACCAAATTATATAGACATATCATTGAATGTAGCACATGAGAAAGCTACAGAAAAATGAAACCCAAAGCCTATTATTTTCGTTTTATTTTGTTGAAAGTTTATCTCTGTGGTATGCATGTATATGTGCAGACATGTGAAGGTACATGAGTGTCTGGAGGCCATCATTCTTCTACCTTAAATTTTGAAGCAGCATCTCTCCCTGTCCTAGAGCTTGCAGTTTTGGCTAGGCTTGCTGGCATCTTCCTATTTACATACTCCCAGCAATGGGTCTACAGGTATAAGTTATTGCTGTGCCTGACTTTAAATGGGTGTTAGAGCAAACTCAGGTCCTCAAGTTTACATAGTAAGTGTTTTAGTTGAAGAGCCATCACTCAAGCCCCCTTAAACCCAACTTTTTTTTTGTTTTGTTCTTTACTGCTTATAACTGTGTGTGTGTGTACATATATGTGAGTATGCATGTGTGTTGTGACTTTATTTCATTTTACACTCTAATTATTTTTACACTACTTAATACTTAGTACTTCTGCCTCCCTTCCAACCCTTGTTCCTTTCAACCCCCAACCCTAGGTGGGAAAGAAAGAATGTTAGAGGGGAAAGGAATGGACTTGTCTCTCTTTGAGCTACTTCCTGAAGTTAAGGATCATCAGGATCTTTTTAGGGCCAATGCCAAACTCAGTGGTTGGGATATACATACAGTAGTCCAGTAAACCAGCAAACTAGGAAACACAGCAAACCAGCAGACACACCAGCAGGACAAACCAGCAACAGTGCAGAGGAACACCAGTAGGGAGAGGAAAATCTACTTCCTCCTTCAAAGCACCCATTTCTCCTGGGGATGGGGGAGGTGGGGGAGGAGGAGTTGCTCTGGCTCTTTATCCCTTCCCCTAGGCTTCCAAGCTAAAGTTCCTCCAGCTGGCTAAGCCATGCCCCTGCTAGAGCGTGAAGCACTTATTGATTACATGTGTGGACTAACTGAAGCAACCCTACACCTGTGATTAAACAAAACTTTTATCAATAAACAAAACTCATACCGCATGTGCGTGTGTGTGTGCGTGTGCGTGTGTGTGTGTGTTGGCAATGGATGTCAGAGGACAATATATAGAACAGTTCTTTCTTTTTTTTCATGTAAGTTCTAGGATCTAAATCACGTCATTAGTTAGGCCTGGAGACATACAACTTTAACCTGCTGAGTGATCCATCTAACTGGCCTTTAAACTAAGAAAAATAAGCCAGGCGTGGTAGCACAGGCCTTTATTCCCAGCACTCAGGAGGCAGAGGCAGGTGGATCTCTATGAGTTCAGGTCTACACAGAGAGTCTAGGACAGCCAAGGCTTGGTACACAGAGAAACCTTGTCTCAAAAAACCAAAAACCAAAACTAAGAAAAATGTTGCTCTATGTGTGTATGCATGTATATATTTTTATATACATGGCATAATTCTATTTATAAAGTCTTTAAAAACAAGTATCCTAGCAATGACAGTTTTAGATGTATGCATATACAGATGTGTTTTTTTAAAAAGATCAATAACTAATCAGTAGTAAGTACAAAATACAGGATAATAGTTCACTGGTGGTAGAGATTGGTAAGAGAAAATTAGTACAAGATGATATTTATCTCCTGACCTTTGAAGGCCCAAGGTAGACTCACAACTAGCTTTAGTATCATTTATTCCAGACATACTATTTCGTCATAAAGTTTCCAAGATTTCTCAGGTCCACAGCTACTACTTGGTTTGAACCTCATTCATTAAGAGAGTAACTGAGAGAAGATCCCTGTCCTAGCTTGAATGTCCCTTGGTCAATAGAGGAATAATTATACTAATATTTTTCTGGTTATTATTGTAAAACTTTCTTAGTTATGAGGTTTTCCTGGAGTCTCCAAGAGGAAGACTTGCAGTCCCTGACATAATCATGTTTATTTTTGATGCATCTTAAATGTCTATTAACCTTGTCAAGTCTATGTGGTTAAAATGTGAAAGGTGGAACATTTGCCAGCTGTTGATCTCTGAAAGGTTATTAAATATTTCTGTGTCTCAACTGTTGAGAAAATGTTTGTTTGTTATTTACACTGTTAGTATAATGATCCCTCAATCTGCCCTCCAGTTCTACTTGTCACTGATGTGAATATACATACAGGATAGAGTAGAACCATGATCGAGGAAATGGATCCTGCATACATAACATTCTACAATCTCCTGGAATGGAAGCATGCTTCCCAACAACCCAAGACATCAATCATCCAGGGATCTGTTACCTTCAGAATGTCTTGGCTATTCCAAATTCTTGAGATAGGTGAATATCTTGATCTTCAAATCAAATACAAGATTTGCTTTTTATTTATTACCTTGATAAGTTAGAAGAAAATAGACCAGGCTGCATACAAACAAGAAGACAATCTGCAGAATCCAACACTTTCCAGAAGCAATCCAGAATGAAACAGTTCTTTGCTTTTGTTTGACTATGGCCATGGACCACAGCACAATCAAATCATAAAGTGCAGGCTTTCATTGTCTGTTATCCTTTATCCACAAATAATATCATTAGGTCATTTAGTTTGTTGAGAACACAGACTCTCATCTTGCTCAATGTCTGTCCCTCTACAGCTTTGGATAAGTCAGTTAATATGTATAGTCATACTTTTCACATAACTTGAAGACAGCAGTTGAACTATCATTCTCTATGTTCAGTTGAACAGAAGCCCTTTACCTAATTTCCAATGTTGTTCTTGCTTTATTAGCAAGCCAGTTTTCACTAGTGTTTTTCTTGGATGACAGAGTATTCAAATGTGTGTGTCTGTGTGTGTGTGTGTGTGTGTGTGTGTGTGTGTCTGTGTGGGTATGTTTCCTTTCTCAGGTGTTTGCTATCATTAGCTCAAATATATTTTTATTTTAACTTTGAAATATGTCTGCTTAAATATTTTCTTCACTAACCTCAGGCGCCTGATACAGTATATTACTTTTGAGTCACTGTCCTTCTTTTCATTTCTAGTATTTTCCTATTTAAGAAAAGGCTTTTGTAAGGCCACATTGAATACTGCTAGCTCTTTATTTTCTTTTATCTGTAAATTGTAAAGTACTGTGATTCACTTATGAGGCTTTTTACTCTGTAGCCAACTGGCTCCATCTGACTTCATTTTCTTTTCTTTCCAATTCGAGGTTTCTGTCTTGAACGCCATGGGCGGCTAGAAAATTCATGTATTAATTTCTTTTCATTTAATTCTGACACAGAGAAGATGATTGTTTATATCTCATTCAACTGACTATAAAGTCATTGGTGGTCTTTGCGTATACACCAGAGATACTTCATCCTACCACAGAGAAACTGGCTCAATCATGTTCATTGCTGTTCCATTCATAATGACCAGACATTGGAAACAACCTAGATGTTCTTCAAAAGATAAATGGATAACAAAATGTGGCACATTTACACAACGGAATATAACTCAGGCATTTAAAACAAATGGAATCAAGAAATATCAGGTAAATGGATGAAACCAGGAAACAAAATGAACCCAAGTGAGGTAACCCAGACCCAGAAAGACAAAAATGGTATGTATTTGCTTATATGTGGATATTAGCTGTTAAGTCAATGATAACCAAGCTATAATCCATACAAACACAGAGGTTAGATATGTAGAGTAAGAAACTAGCATAGGACAGATCAATCTCTCTAAGAACGGGAAATAGAATAGATAGTTATAAATATATGGGAGGGGCGCTGGAACAGGAGGATAAAGTGGAAAAGAGGGGGAGAGGGGTTAGAGGGAGAGTATCCAGGGAGAGACAGGTCTTGGCACCAAATGAGGCTTCCAGTACTGAGATGGGTTTACAATTAATTGGGTTTTTGATCAAAGGGGTCCCACAGGAACCCCCAAGCAACACAGGCTTTGCCGAGATTACAGGTTGTTCTACACATCATGACAGCAGGACCCTAATTATGAATGCAACACATACATAACTCATTGAACATAGAGAATTTGAGAGTTGGTAGCTACAGAGAGCCTTCATACCTATATACTAGCATTTTTTGTATAGGAAGGTACTCTGCACCCTACCAAAAGGAAAATGTAAATCCATTTGATCTACAATGGTGTCCTACCTGCAAGACAATGGTGTCACAAAGCTTATGGGAGTAACCAATCACTATCTGATTTGACTTAAGGCCCATTCCATAAGATGGAACCCATATCTGACACTGCTTGGGTGACCAAGAACCTGAGACTACATAGTCCAGGGACCTAGGAAAAAACAAATGCTACTGTTCTAAAAATAAAAATAAAAACAAACATGTGACAAAATGACACCTAATGACATACTGCTGTACTCATAGATCAGTGCCTTCCTCCTCCATTATCAGAGAACTTTCTTCTGCAGCAAATGAGAACAGGCACAGAGACCCACAGCAGGTGAGTCTTACACATTATCCAGTGAGTGACAGAGACCTTGGAACATTCAGTCCTAAATAGGTTTTCTCCATCAAGCCCCTCCCTCAGCGCTCAGGGAATCCTGTGAAGGAGCCATAGGGGATGGAGAACACTAACAAATCAAGGCCCACTAAATGATTAATGCATATATAAATTCACAAAGACTATGGCAGCATGCACAATGTCTGCACTAATTAGGGTCCTAGACATGAAAGAAGTGAACACATACACTTATCCCTAACTTACAAGCTATCTCCAATTGATAACCACTTGCAAATGAAAATTTAGCTTTCTCCAAGGGAGTCTCACTGGGAAAAGTAACTACTCTTAAGGGTAGGCTGGATACCCAGCAGTAGGTGGCCAACAGGAAATGAACTCAATGAGGTCTTTAGAGGTTACTTCTCTCAAAATGTCATATCATAGCTTTTTCCTCCTTTTAAAAAATTCTTATTTTTTATTTCTATTTTTAATATATATTTTTATCTCTGTTTACCCTACAGTTCCTTTGTCTATATATTATGGCTTCCAGTTTAGTGGGTTTTTTTTTTTTGTTGTTGTTGCTGTTTTTGTTTTAGTTTTTTGTGATTCCTAAGTATGCAAACCAGCTCTCTACCTCTATATCTGCTTCTTGGGCCTTTACTTGCGTTCTTTCCCTTCTTTTTGTTTATTTTCTCCTATTCTAGTGAGTTTTTTGTTTTAACTTATTATGTTATATTTTATTTTATTATTATCCCTTAGAAGCCTCACAGAGACCTAAACCTAACCTAACAGGAACTGCAAGGGTTTGCAGCAGGATTTTGCATCAGAGTTTGCATGTATACATTATTGTGGTAAAAATTCTGGAATTTTGGTTTCTTTTTAAAAACACAGAAATATTATAAGACTACGTTTTCATTTTAATCCCAGGTGTGGGGATATGGGGCTGCTTCTGACTGTCCACAGCAAGTGACTATGATTTGCCTCATGCTCTAACAGAGGCATGATTTTGCCAGCTGCAGATAGTTTCTGCTATTGTGTGGCATTTGGAATTCTGGGAACTTTTCAAAGGATGTATAAATGCTAAGGCCCCAAGAGGCAAAGTTGGTGAATGGTGGTCATTCAGGGGGGTTGCTTATGGTTTGTTAGTAGTCGTGCTCAAAGAAGAAACAAGAAAAAAGAAATCAGATTCAGAGAGCTTTATATCCATCTCTCTCCTCTATACTCCCTTCTCTTTTATATAGTGGTAGGGAGTGAAACTAAAAGAATAACCCACAAAATAAAAAAAAAATCTGACTACATATTATAGCGTCCAGTTTAGTGTTTTTTATTGGATTCCTGAGTGTGTGAACAACTGACTCTCAGATTTTTGTGTCTTCTCTTTGGCTCTTTTCTTTCTGTTTGTTTATCTTATCCAATCCTGATGTGTTAGATTTTTGTTTTATCTTATATTGTATTTTATTATTATCCCTTAAATGCTTGTTTGTTTTCTAAAAGACAGAAAGAGGATGGATCTGGATGGAAGGGGAGGTGGGGAGAAACTGGAAGGTGGAGAGTGAGGGGAAACCATAATCAAGATTATTGATCTTTGTATATTGATACAAAATTAAGATTATAGTTGGCCACAATGGTATTGACCCTTGCATATGGACGTAATATTAAGATTGTATTGGGCTACATAGGCATTGATCTTTGTATATTGATACATAATTAAGAGTATATTTAACCACAATTGAATAGATCTTTGTATATTGATACAAATTTAAAGGTAATGCTTCCTAATGGTATCATACCTAGAGATACTTAAAAATAAAATGTGAAGCTCTGGCCTCTTGATACCAACCGTCTAAAACGGTCTAGGATAGTTAAGTAAAACAAACTCCTAGTCATGCAAACATGTCACTTTGTTAGCTACTATGACAGTCTATCACAGATATTCTCTAAACTACCCAGTAATCAAGTTGCTAAGAGACAAGCAACATTTGCTTATCTAAATACAAGAGATGGATAGGGCATCTTCAAAAACCCCAAGAGATCTTCAGAATATGGCATTCAAAGATGTTATCTTAAATCAAGATTTTTTTTGATATCGAGACATATCAGCGCCTGACAGCACCCCCTATTCTACTCCAAGTAGAAGATAAGCATCGAAGAACCTCCACTGTAAGATGGTTGCATTAGTGGCAAGCCTATCTCTTGGCATGAAAAAACCCCTTGCACCAACTGCAGACAGACTGCTGTCCAAAAAGGACAAAACTTGGTAGCAGGGAAGTCGACAGCCTAACTCTGCCAAGACAGGGTAGGTAAGTCCTTCATAATCCCTGCTCTACAACAAATGTCTGTCATAGAAACAGGACCCAAAGGCTGAAGACTGATGCAGGAATGTATGGAGAGAAAATGGGAACTGTCCGGCAGTCATTGGTATGTCCTTTCTTAGTTTTGGAAGCTGCAGGCCCTGCACTTCCTATATAAGCAAATATATTTATCCCTCTCAGGTCTCTGAGGTGGTTGAAGAATAGACAGCTAGAGTCTCATAGTTAAATTTTGAGTTGTTTAGGAATCAAGAGGGTGTTATAGATCTAAGAAGATACTCTTAAAAGTGTGTTGCAAGTTAGTATGAATGTTGAGTCACATATAGACCTTTAAACTCATGGAGATGGTTAGATAGTAGAATGTTAAAGTCAGGGGCCAAATATGTATAAACTGGACATTGGGAAGGTATACTGGGCCATTTAACTCTCATAAATGTGGCACATTTATATCTGTTGTTTTGTATAATACTTACTGTTATAAGAGAAGGAACCATCTGTTGGACTGAAAGGGGAAACTTCTGGGGGGAAGAGGGTGGAAGGGTGGGATAGGAAGGGGGAATAGGGAAGGATTTGTTACTGAGATGTAACTTGAAGAAAAAAAATAAAGTATTTAAAAAAAGATATATTATGGAAGAAAAATAAATCTATTTTCAATAAAGAGGGGAAATGAAAATTAATGGTAATGCCTGGCCAGATGAGAGAGAGAGAAGAGAAATCAAAATGGATCACTACAGTTGTCTTTAAAAACATTTTCCAGGGAAAATAGTGTTCATCATTTATTTTGCCATTAGAATAGGATGTTTCTTAGTGTTAAAGACTAATTCTACCTAAATTTCAACAACAAATGATGAAGCTTATCTCCTCCATAAATTCGGTTGTAACTCATCTCCTGGAAGGGTATGGCCTACCAACAACACAGGAAAAACAGGAGGCTGTTCATGTCACTATACACAAGTTTATTTTCTTTCTTTCTTTGGTTTATTCATGCTTCCAGTCTTTATTATTTACATGTATATGCGTGCCTGCTTATGTGTGTGTATGCCAAACACATGAAGGTACCCATGGAAGCCAAAAGAGTGTGTCAAATCCCCTGAAACAATACTAATAGGCAGTTATGAGCTGCAAGACGTTGATGCTAGGACCTAAACCTGGGTTCTCTGCAAGAGCAGTATAACTCTTAATAGCCACGCCATCTCTTCAGCTCTCAAGTAGCAAGTTCCTATAGTTTTCCAAATTTAGGTCAAGAGTCTTTCTCAATATTTCTCAACATTTCAATATAAGAAATATTTCTCAAATTTTTTAAATACATGAAATGATAGCAGAAAATCCAGTCTCTAAGAAACCTGGGGTAGGGGGAAGAAAAGAACATAGGAGCAGAAATAAGAGCAATATAATGATAAAATAATTAAAGTGGTTAGTCGCCCTTATTACCTTGTAAAGTGGTGGGAATTAGCACCTTCTGTGAACTGCTTTTCCTAATCTTTACAAAATCCCTAAGGCATATGTTATGTACACACATTATGTACACGTGAAAAATAAGAAACCCAAGGCTTGCAGATTGCAGAGGCTTTGTGCATCTTTCAAGGTTACACAGCCAATTAGTTATAAGGCTGGGATTCAACTAAATTCTTAGACGGGAAAACAAATGCTTAGTCAATCCCTTATCTTAAAAAGAAAAACCCAGGGAAATGTGGGAGCAGTACCTCAAGAACCTATGACAGAAAACGAACTGAAAAGAACCAGCTATGAATCTATATAAAGAGTGACAAAATTAGAAGAGTTGGTTATTTTTCGTTTTTCACAGCTCTGGGTAATTATACTTTTGGATAGCTTTTACCAGATGACTGGCTTAACAATTAAGGATGTAAGGTGTAATGATATGTGAGAGTCCTGGAAATGTATGTACTATCAATCAATTGAGTGTAACAGTCTTTTCACAAAAATGTGAATTTTATTGATATGTATCTCCTGCAAGCATTTTCTGTGGTCCACAGAAAACCCTGCCTGGGTTGGTGCTTAATGAATTTCTAGTTTCTAAATCCCTAATTCCCTCTCTTCCCATAAGACATATCTCTCTAGTCTTCTCCAGGACAGTTTAGTTTACCTTCTAATCCTGTAAGCTAAAATACATGGCAAATAAATCTTAAAATAGGAAACAGAAGAATTCAATGAGAAAGGAATAAAGGGAATCTCGACACTGAGACATGAGTTGTAGCAAAAAGTTTACATATTTAATAAAAGTAGAATTTTGTTTATGCACAAAAGAAACAAAACATTCAACGTGGAAACACTTCGGAAAATAACAAGTAAATTTCAACACCATATACTCAGGAAAGGAGTTATGTTGACAGTAAAGGAGGTAGGAATCCTAAGTAAAGAAGTAGCTGTAAACAGGCTAATGAAAGTGAAAAGAATGAGGCAAGTTTATTGAACTTATCTTTCTTTTTGACAAAGAACAGTGTGATGCAAAAATGAGAAACCATACATAGTGTCTGCAATGGAAATACATCTTGGGACAGAGAAGATGCTCAGTAAAATGCTTGGCAAGCATGAAGACCTAAGTTCAATCCTCTGCACCCATGTAAAAGGCACGTGTAATGGGGCATGCACTTACAGTCTTAGCACTGGGAAGTCAGAGACAGAAGATCCCTGAGGCTCATTGACCAGTCAGTGTAACTAAATTTGTGAGTTTCCAGACAAAGAGAGATCCTGTCTCAAAGAAAGTGGGTGGTATTCCCGAGGATGATAGGCATTCCTGAAAACAATAAACAGGTCATCCCTTGGCCTCCATTAGCATGTGTACTGGTATGTTCATATGTGTTTTCACAGACAGACAGACACACACACACCTTTTGAAAAGCATGATGTTTTACCAACCGAATAGGGTCAGGGAAAGTCTTCAGCCAATTCCCAAATGTTGACAAGGATATGCAAATAGAGAATGAAAAACATCAGTCCTCCAAAAAAACTACTTTGTATCCACAGTCAGCATATAAATAATCTTCTTAATATCTATGAACAAAAATTCTATTATTTCTAAAGCTAAGTACAGTTAAATATGCCCAAGGGCCATTTCTTAATATATGCAGCAGTTCCCTTCAAGAAACACTGGGAGGAGGGGGGGATTCTGACATATTCATGTCCTCTAGAATGGTACCCACAAAAGGACACTGCTGGGTAGGGGATGAAGAGAACAAAAAAAGAAAGAAAGAAAGAAAGAAAGAAAGAAAGAAAGAAAGAAAGAAAGAAAGAAAGGAAGGAAGGAAGGAAGGAAGGAAGGAAGGAAGGAAGGAAGAAAGAAAGAAAGAAAGAAAAGAAAAGAAATTGGCGAAAATGATGATAGAATCAGAGTCTGGAACAGAAATTCAAAGATTCTATATTCCTATTCTAGTCATTAATATGGTCTTCTTTTCACTACTTGTTGCTGTTGGTAATAGGAAGAGCATGTAGTTTTTAACTAAAAATCCTAAAGAGAGATAGATAGGTATATTTTTAGAATAAAAATTTCTATTAGGTGGCTGTTATAATAATCCTCTCATGCCCACATCTTTATTGGAGAACATGGATAATTGATTCTTCTACCTCTTCTTGCAGTGAGCCCATCCCTCCTCCTCTTCCTGTTCCTTCTCTCCTTCACCAAACATTTAAAATTAACTTATGTTTATTATCTCTCTTTTTCACCTATGAAACTATTTTCAAGTAATTTAGGAAAATAGAAGGTGAATTTTTTTCCGTAAAGTTAAACTTAAAGGTGTATTCTTTTCTTAGTTTACCTCTCATTCTAAATTCTTGACAATGCAAACAAAGCCCCAAACACAGGCATTTGTGTCCCAGAAGGATACATTTATATGAAGATTGTCTCTTTTTTTTAATTGCCATGTATTTAGAATAAGGTTCTTAATCTTAAACATTATATAAATAGAAGAGATTTAATTAAAAACCTGAGAAATGTGTTACCGTTAATTGAATACTCGCTACAGTTACCTTTGCACACCAGTGTTAATAAAACTCCAGTTCAAAGTGGATGAGTTTGGGGAATTGAGATAGCTATTTATTTCCTTACCTGAGAAGCCACGATCATCCTGTCAGGAAAATAAAGAGCCCAATTAGGGGAGTTCTCATTTGTGGCTATTGATCAACTTTACACAAACTGCTAAGATTTCTAAGCAAATCAAGAGGTTCGGGGATGGGGGCGGGGCACTGAGTGAGGAAGGAAAACCCCTTTCAGTGCAATGAAAGTCTTTCACCTGTGGAGTAAAGTTTTCCGGCCCTCCGGAGGGAGCTGGGCTCCCTCCACCCGGGGCCAGCCAGCCCGCCCGCCCTCCCCGCCAAGCCTCTCAACCTCCTGCGTGGTATCTCTCGGTATTACCAAGCTATAAATTGCCCGGGAGCTTAGAGACAATCAGGTCATCACTGCTCTCACAGGGGAAAAGCTTCTTACTTCGGAGCAGAAGGGTTCAACTAGGAGAGAGAAGGAGGGAGAGAGCCCCTTCAGTCTCCGCCGCGCTGGCAAGCGGTGGAGAGAGATGGGGGCGACGGCGAGCACAAGCACAAGATGGAAAAAGCGTGCCTAGCAAGGTCGCACTTGATCCCGGTCTCTAAACTTATTGGTGGCGGCATGGAAACTCCCAGGGCACTCCACTGCTTGGCGGCTGCGGCTGGGTGGGGCCGCGCTCCTCCGCCCCACCCATGGGACGGACCTTGCTCGCATCTCTGGTCCACCACACCCTTCCAGGGCAGTCTCCAAGCATCTAGCAGCACTGAGGTTGTAAGAGCCTGGCTTCTCACTCGAGTTCAGACAGAATGGCGTGCCAGGTCTCCCAAAGCAAGAAGGACCACCTCTATCTCAGTTGACCCTGTTTCCCCAACTCCATCGGGTCAAATGGCCAAAGACAAACTTCTGCCTCTCTCAGGTCCCACGTTTTCAATCTAGATCTCACACATATCGAAACTCCTAGGGTGCTGTGGCGGACTGGGCATGCTCAGTATCAAGGCAGGTTTTGATTGAACCTTGATTGGAAAAAAAAAGCTTTGTATTATGCTTGGTCCTTATCCTGTGCATGTGGCTTACTGAACAGGTTGTGGGCATCCCCGAGTCCTCCCACCCGGTTTAGGAAATGTCTTTTCTTGTTTCTCCTTGGGATCTGCTCCCCTCTTAGTTCAATCCATCCGCGCCACGCTCCTACACCCCTCTCTTCAGGTCCCTGTCCGCTGTGGGGATGGAGAGACACTAACAGTACTGGGCTGGGCTCCGTTGCCTGAGAGGATCCACCTATTATTAGTGCTCTCTGATTGGCTCCTCTGAGCAGCGTTCCTTGGTTGGAACCAATCAACAGCCAGGGCTGGGAGATGATGGGCGGCCGCCTCCTCACTGGAGGGATTCCTGGAGAAGCTGCAGTGTGGGGATGCTCTGACCGAGTTCAGCCCCCAGTGTCTTTCCTCCTCCTCCTCCTGCCGCGGCCGCATCTGCAGTTAGCAGTGGGCAACTTGAGGCTGTACCCGGGGCAAGCCCCCAGGGTCCTGCTCATCCGACAGGGGGCTCAACACCCCCCCAGGGGTGTGTGCAGGGTGGGGGCGGCCAGCTGGGACCAGCTGGTGGCCCTAGAAAACCTCCCCCACACCCACACCCACACACCCCTTTTGTGTTGCAGGCTGCCCCTCTGAGAGCGGAGGCGGCGAGAGTACCCGTGTGCCTCGCACCGGTCGGTCCGCGGTGAGAGCAGTGGGGACCAAGACCCGCACCAGCTCCGGGTCCTCGCTCCAGGTAAGGCAGCCCCACTGGCAGCGCGGCCACCTCGGTGGTACCTCTGGGCTTGAATCTGTCGTAAAGAACTAGGTACACTTGGTTCGTGGTGGTAGGAGACCTAGGGAGGGAGCCCCCGAGAAGCCTATTGTGAGAAATTCAAGACCACAAGTGCATCTCCGGGAAAAGCACTTTGCACAGTGCTGGTGATTCAGAACCAGGAGTTGATGTTGGGCATCCCCCATCTTCTTGCTTCTTCCATTCTCTCTATCCTCCCCCCCCCCAGCCCCCACTCTCTCCTTCCCTTCTTCCACTTCTAAGCCAGCACAGGGATTTGTTTTGTTTTGTACCCACCCCCTCCGGGAAGATTGTCTTTCTTACAAGGAAGAAGGGCAGTGGAAAAGAGAGAAAGATTTCTTTCTGTTGGAGGGCAGGATAGAATGCAACCCCTGTGAAAATATGAGCCCAGGAAGCAATGAAACCGCACAGGGATTTAAACTGAATGAAAGTCGACAAGGAGCCCAGCTCCTGCTCTCAGAAAGGAAGTGTCAAGTTTGCTTCCATCTCCTCCTTACCAGAGGCTACAAATGGAACAAAAATAAACCAACACTGCAACCCACTTTCAACTGCTTAATTGCTGTAGCTCTCTAGTGCCAGCTATCCTATTCTTCTTGTTTGCATCTGTCCTGTGGGGCTGATGGTTTGGGACAGCACATCAGTGTCACTGTCTGAACTTTGAGGGCTTCTTGAGTTTGCAAAATTAAAACTAGATCATTACTCTCCTGAGGTTTGTCCAGGTAGCCATTATAGTGGAGGCTCAAAACATGGGAAGTTTCAAAACATCTGTAAGTGACACCAGAATTATGAGGAGACTTGGATTCTACATTAAGGCTGCTAATCTGGTTAGCTTTTGTGTACGTGTGATGTTCACTTCCCTAATCTTAACCCTTTGGGTGAAACACAGGAAGTTTTAACTTTTGTGTGAAAGCTACTTTTGTGTACGAAATTCCATTTTACCTTTTTTTTTTTTTTAAGGCTACATTCCCAGCTTACTGTCTAGATACTAAATGCACTTCTCGACACACTTTATTTTAATATGAAAATATTTAATGGATATAAAGTGATGTTCCTGCAGTTCCCATGCTGCCTATACAAGGTAGATGTAGGTTCAGTTTACAGAATCCTCTTGCACTAAAAGAAAGTTTAGGAAGTAGTAGAAGGAAGGTAGTCTCAAATGTAAAAGATCTTAAGGGGGAAAACATTTCTCATGTCTTGTTAAAAGAAAGGTATTGGAACAACTTCCACAACTGTGAGAATAACAGGGCAAGCACATCGTACTTGTTAGTTAGACAGTCTTGACAATAGCTTCTGCAATCTCTAATTCCATCATCTCTGATCTAAGCTTTGTTTTTCTATTATTCCTCTGAGACTGATAGCAATTACCATCGGGTGGGAGGGGGACTGAAGAGAAATATCCAGTTTTATGTACCAGGAAAGCAGTGCAAGCAGGTCGTTCAAGCAGAGAGAAGGCAGCAGATGCGCCTACTAAGACAAATCTTTTGATTTATCGGGAGAAATACCAAGTCGTTGTTTTTTCTAGACGTCCCCTTGAGGTAAGGAGAGAGATCTTTCTTGAGTCTTTCTCACTTCCCACACCAGCCTGGCTACCCCAGGTAGTCTTTTCCAATCACATACTTTAATGTATAAGTTTCTGCATCAACTTAGAAGAAGCTGACTTTCACGTGCCATCAGTGATATTGATTTGTGTATTGATTAATACTGTATATTATTTTCAAAACCATTTTCCATTCTAGGCGATTATCTCACCTACCTTAGCAGACTTTATACACATATGCATGTACACACACACACACTTCACACCACACACATCATACATACACACACATATGCACACAACACTTTTTCCCTAAAGCTTTACCATATCTAAATGACTTCTTAAAAACGTAGCATCTCTGCTGAAATCTATGACTTTTCAGAGGTGACACTTTTCAGTTACAAGGCTGTAAGAATAACCACTTAATTTCCTCATGTGTGTACCACTGACTTAACAAGTTTAGGCATGAAAAGATATACAAAAAGAAGGAAGTAGTTCTCTGTGGAGACAAAATAAGATTCTGCTTGCTTGTTTTTCCACCATATTGGGAAAATGTGAAAGTTTGGGCTTGGTTTGTGACATTATTTGTATGACTTTCTAAAATATTAATTATATCCTAGAATATACAGAGATGCTTATGAATGTGGAGTTTTTCATATATTTCTGAAAAATTGAGCCTTTATATACTGCAAGTCATATCTAATTTCAATATGTAATGAAGGGATTGAAAACTTCAAATGAATTTAAATGATGTAGAAAATGTATAGTCACAATTTCATACAGTCTTCATTTTTTCACCCTTTAAGGTGATGGTTTAGTAAGTCTTAGTAGTGCTTTAGAGTAGATATGATAATTATAATTTAAGATATCTTTGTTAGAATTAAAGATTGCAACTACAAAAGGGAAATCCTAAAGTACCGAAATACCACATGATAAAGAGTTACCAATATTAGTTGTGAACCTTATATCTTGATTGAAGGTGTTAGCTATTCTAACCAGTTAAATTATCGGATGGTTCTAATCATTTTAAATAAAAGGGAGAACACATGCCATTTATTTTCTAAGATATGCATATTAAACTTGATGCTAACAAAAATAAAAGTAGGAAATGGTAGCTTGTCTTGATTGTGTTTACAAAATGAGCTGTGAGATTGATAAATAAAATGAATTCTTTAGAATTTGAAAGTTAATTTGAACTTCCTGTTAGTTTAACAACACATTGAAATAATATCAATTCATCTCTTTTGATGTTGGTGTTTTAAATCAATTTAGAGTATATCCCCAAAACAGGCTCTTAGTGCTATCTAATGGGGAAAAAATTAGATTTAAGGAGACAAGTCATATGAATCTCAAACCTTCTGGTCTTTTTGCTTTCCAGTTTATGCAACACCTCTGAAGGGTTATTGTTATTTCTAATTTGTAACATGATATTTATCTTCCTAATGCTAATGATTATGTGGATTGGGGATGAAAAAGGAAAATAAGACCATTTGATTATATAATAGAGAATTTTATCTAATATTATTGGTAACCCAGATGACATATAGACTCAATGCCAAAGTGTAATGTAGTTATGGTTCTTACAGGCATGTAGCAAAAATGTAATGGTTTTTTTTTTCATTAAATATCTGACCCATTTGTGGTTTAAATTTTTAATAATTTATTAATCATAAATGTTTCTGCACTGAAAATTTAATAGATATGAGATGCTGCCTAGCTGAATATATTTCCATTAAAATTAGTCAAATTTATTTAAGCAGGGATAAGACCAATGAGTATAAATACATAGTTTTAATTTGGATTAGAACATATGTACATACATAATTTTCATACATACACACATATTCTAAAGTTATGTAACATTTTAAAAGATTTTTTAAAAGTTATAGTATGTTGAAATGTGGGGGTACATACTTCTCAGGTACTAGTCAAAGAAAGATGACAACATGCTAGGGGTGCATTAGTGAGTCTTTGGGTAGAAAGACTTGGAATACTTAGAGACCAAATAAATGTAAACCAAGAGCATTGCTTTTACTGGCATATACTTCTCAAGACTGGGGAAGAAGAAGATATTCCTCTGTCTACATTTAGCAAAAGTTGAACTCACAATTTTGCTTGATTTGGATATGATCTGTTCATAGGGCTTTTTTAGATGTTTCAGTGATCATTTGCTCTGGTGTAAACTTGTTCCTTCAGTTTATAATTTTATGTAACTGAATGACATGGTCTTCGTTGCTTTTTTTGGGGGGTGGGGAATATGGAATGATATCTTCACATCTAAATTCTTAAAGGAAATGACTGATGTTCTTCGTTTTGTTGTATAAATGAATGCAAACCTTTTCATTTAACATGTGCATTTTCCTCAAAAGAATTTTAATATTTCCAAGCAAAAGAAAGCAGCAATTTCCCTTTAGTTTCTCAGAGAGGTCTTGAGACACTACTTTCATTGACTATAAAGTAAACTATGATAACCTGGCACATGAATAGCACCATACTCAGGTGTATAAATTAGCAGTTGGAACATAAACTTCTTTCAAATTATGGTATCACAATTCAGAAAATTTTCATTCTCTCTTATTCATAGAAATGGAACATTGACTTTTGCTGCTTTAAGAAAAACTAAAAACTCTCCTATTAAAGCGGGGTTGTGTGCCATCATAAGGTGACATTGTTATCTACAAATGTATTTAGACTGCATAACCTATGCAGGCTTACTGCACGTCCGGCATACATAGCTTACATCTCATAAAGGGTATGAGAAAATACCTTGCTGTATTATAGAAATAAAAGTACTTAAAATGGTGTTTATGCATGTTAAATATACATTTCAAAACCCATCACAAAGGAATCTTTAAAAATGACATTCAGTTTTCATTAATTTGAAAACAATACTTAAGACAATTCTGAAAGACTATAAAAACCAATTTATAGTAAAAGCACATTTTTGATACTGTTAGGAGTTTCTGCCATGCCTCTGAGAAGCACAAAGCTCATAAAGACCAACAATTTCTATAATTTTGGCATTTATTTTTACCTCAAGTTCAAATTGAGCAAGTCAATTCCACTTCTCTTTGACTTTGTTTTGTCTCTCCAAATATATACTCAGTGCCTAGAAGAGTGTCAGACCACGGTTATGGTATGAGGAGCAAAGAAAATATACTGATCATCTCCGTAAGTGCCTTAACTACAGGGAGCATTGCTATTGTACTGGTTTTTTACATAGGGAGGCACTACGTTACAAGAGAAGTCTCCAGAAAATTATGATGCACATGAAAATGAAAATAAATAGTATCATCTAGTTCTTAACTGTTTGTACTAAACAGGAAATGGAGACTTTTCACACACAGTGAGAATGACCTTTAAGCCAGTATCAGAATCAGGTAAGATTGTTTGCTTAAGAGGTAATTTAGTACCTTTCTTAGCAGCTCAGTCAGACAACATTCTTTAGCATGTACTAGATTACAAGCATGCTACTGAAACCACAAATAATATACACAAAATACTTAGCTAAGTGTAATTCTAAGAAGTGTTGATTGGAATATCTGATAAACCGCATTCAGTATAGTACATATATGGGCATCCCCTGTCTTTGGGACCCTATTGCTGTCATTTGTGAAATAAAGCTCAGTGAATGATGATTCTAACATGCCTTGCATTTGTATAATTATTTTTGACAAAGGAGGAAGCTAGTTGTGTATGGTTCTCTGTGAGAACTAAATATTTTATTTTCTCTCTTAAACAAATCAGCTACTTACAGATAAAATGTGCACACATACTCAAAGACAAATATAATTGAGGACTTTTAAATGTCAAACATACTTCCCTTGAATTGCTTAAATGATAACTACTGCGGTTGTGTTTTGTCTTCACCCTCCCTGACCATGGTCATCATCTCAGTCATATGGTGACAGAGAGAGGAGCAAAAAAAACCCACTTCAGTCCTCTGGTGAATACCCTGGATGCCCCTACAGATTACAGCATCCTGTTTTGCCCGAAGTTCATTTCTTCCTTACCTGTGATCCCATTCCTAGCCTAGATAGGAAGCAGGTAATTGCACTTACTAATTGCTACTTTGAGATTCCTTCATCAGCAAGAAGGCAAAAGCACATGGAATACTCTAAACATACACAGCTGTGCCTGTGCGAAGCTCATATTAACCCTTTGATATGTGACACAGAAGCTTGTGTAAAATTTAAGGCTGTTTATAAAACAACTTCTCTTTCAGGAATTTCTTTCAATTCCTCACAGGTTATGTAATCCAAAGTCAAGGCCATTAAAACCAGGAATTGCTAGAGCAGTTTTACTTAACACCTGAGGATAAGACTGAAATAACTATACAAGAAAGAATTCCAAGTTAGGCATGGAGGTAGACATCTGCAGTCCCAGTAGTTGGAAGGTTGAGGCAGGAGGATCAGGAGACCTTGGCCATTCTCAGCTACATAGGCTAACCTGGGGTACACGAAACCCTCTCTCAACCCTCATCCCCACCCCAGAAAAGAATTCCAAATCATACCTTCTCAAACTCAAATGTGTCTGTGATTAAGACCTTTAAATGGAAAAATGGCTATAGCCTTTGATGAAAGAACAAATAGGATAGCAAGGTTCAGGCATAGTGAGACAGCTCTCGACTTTCAGTTTTGAGTTAGCAATATTATTAAGAAGCAAAGATAACACAGTTTCTCAGTAGAAAGGCAAGGTAGCCAAGCACTGAAATCTGTTTCTGACATGGAATTTCTGCCAGATCCTGGCTTACCAGCCTGGCTTCCTGCCTAATCCCTAGCATTTTCATCAGATTTGAGGAACGAATAAAGCCAGCCATTGGGCATTAGAACATATTTCTAGGACATTTGGACCTCTTCTAGAAGTAGAGTCACATCGCCATGTCATGTTAACAAATATTAAGAATACAAAGCCACAGATATTAGATTTAAAAGTATGTGCCTATAAACAGGACTGCTCTCTGCATAAAAATGCCTGGATTTCTACTCTGAACAGAGGAAATTTGTGAGCCATAAACTTGTGTTTCCACATGCCAGGACATGTAGGGTGCCTGTGTTAAATGTTTTCTTTAAATTATAATCTTAAATTTAAAAAAATCAAACAATCATTACAAGACATATCTAAGACTAACAATCAAAATGTGACATGCTAAAAAAAAAAGCTAACACATCCCTAAACCCAAGCTACACTGCTTTTTTGAAAATTATTTTTATCAATGTCATTCCATCTCATGCTGATTTTCTTCCCAAGGAATCATATATATTTTCTGAGTGAATCCTAGATAAACAAAATGAATATTGATAGTAGGAGAGAGCTAACTCATCCAGGAACAGGAGAGGAGATGAACTCTCCTATGCCTTTGAGATTCATGCATTGTGTATATATTAAACACATACCAACCATTTTATTTCTCTTGACTTCTGACTTTTACACCTGTATTTATGCATTGAAGCATTTAATTGCTAACTGCATGAGTAGAAAAAAATTACTTAGCTCTCTGGCTGTGACAATACTCCAGAAATTGTCTGCAATTTCTTCCTTCCTGTAAGACTAATTCCTCTCACAACAGCTTCCTTCCTACTCTCTCCTTTTCTTTCTTTCTTTTCTTCCCTCCCCTGCTCCCTCCCTCCTCATTCTTTCTTTCTTTTTGATATCTTCATACATATCTTCCTGTAGATGCAGTGACAGGAGACTTCTCAATCTTAACTCTATTGTCATCTTTTACCAGCTTGATTCAGTTTTTCCAACAACCAAGAGAAGTAACTCCTAATGTGTATAAGTTAGCTTCATAAAACATGTATGTGTAAGTAGAGGAGCAGCATCTTAATCTATAATCTTAATATGCAATTGACATGCTTAAGAATGTTCCATGATTTGAGTGGTTTTAAGTATTTGAATATTCAGGCCTCTCTTATGCATAATTTCTAGACCCAAACTTATTACAGAGAAAATGAATAACTGTGCTTTAAAACAAAAAGTAAAAAGCTAGCACATAGGGTTCTGTACCCTGCCCTTAGTAGTGCATTATTGCTACTTTCATTGGCACATAGTTCTGTATTGTGGAAATATCTGTGTTGCATTATTTGATCTTTATAATAAATTTTTCCATTTATAGGTGCATTAAAGAAGACTCTGGTGCTAAATTAGGTGGCTGCAATTACATAATTTGCATTTTTTTACATTTTAATTGATTTATATTGCCTTTGTACGTAATAATAAATATCACATGTTTCATAATCATCTCCATAGAGAAGATTTAGTTTGCTCTTGCTTATCAGAAACAAACAACTTATTATCATCATTGAAAATTAAAGTCTGTTTCTCATTGAAAATTTAAGGAAGCTTCAATATTCTGCTATTTATGCTATACTAACTTTTGAGGGGATTAAGTTTGTGTTTTAAAATTAATCAAGGACACTTTATTTTAGTCTACGATTTTAAAAAATTCCAAAGCCTATGCCACTAACTCAGTTTTCTTTTAGTTACCACTGTATTACTATGATGTCAGATTAGTAATTTCATTTCCGCTTTATTTCTAAACTCCATAGCTCTGAAGTATCTAGTAGGATGCAAAGACATGTGACTGGAATAATAGGAGCTTCAGCTGTGCCATAGCTTCCTGACGCCACCTCTCATGGTTCTCCTTGGTACTCACAGTTTCTCACTGTTCCTCCTCACCTAACACTAATGGAATCTGTTAAGCCTATTGGTGCTTACCTTCCCTAGTCTTCTTTCTGTTTTACCCCAAGAGAACAGGTCCAAACCCTAACTATAAATGAATCCTTGTGTGAAGTCTCTCTGCTGACAACTTCTATGTTCAGATTAGATTTATGAGGAAACACTAGTACTCATTAGTTACTCTTAGAGAAGAAAATTGGAATTTCCATTGAGATTGGCTTATATAAACAATGGAGAATTGAAGCCCAGACTAAACCTTTGTAGGGACTGTTGGTTATAAAAATAATGGAAAGTTGAAGCCCAGACTAAACCTTTGTAGGGACTCTTGGATGAAGAAAACCTCATAATATTCTTATTTCTACCTACATATCAGCTACTTCCCCACATGGTTTGGATTCTGAACCCTATTTAATATCACTGGTATAATGGATAATATATCCATGTCTTCTAATGGTAAAATTATGGAAAGGTCCATTTAAGTAACTTGCCCAGGGTCATGGGATATAGTATGACATGGGATCAAATCCTAACTGTCTGTTCATTGAGAAAATGCTTATTCATAAGCTTTATATTGTCCTTGAGCACATAAATGGCATATGAAGAAGAATAGATGGTGGTCTATAGTAGATAACAATAGAGATCAAAAAGCCAAAGTCTGCCTTATCTACCCCAAAGTCTGCATCAATTTGAGCATCATCTTACTGTGATATAAGCATGAAACATGAGACTCTGTTCACTCAAAGTGACAAGATTCTAGAGAATATATTGCTGCTAAATAGTGATTCAGAAATAGAAGTTTAATAACACCACTGCTTGTCTGGTACTCGTTGGTATATAACATATCAAACCACAGAACTGTTTCTTCAGTAAGCAAAGTGATGTGCCTTGTTATATGCCAAGCACTGTTTGGACGCTGGAACTATAGAAGTAAATATAGTAGGCAAGTATTCTACTTTTGTGCAGCTTATGTTACAGGAGAAAAGACAGAAAACTAATAACAACAAAATGGAACCACAGTAGCTTCAAATATTAGTGATCACTAGGAAATCACAAAAAAAGCTAATAAATCAAACAACTAGAGTTAGGAGTATTGAGAAAACAAAATTACAAAAGTTGAGATATAAAAGTAAAAAGTATCAGCCCTATGATTGTCAAGGAAAGGCATTGCCATCAAAGGAAAAACCGGTGCGGAAGTGATGAGAACCAATTCTCTATACTAAATATCCAGGACTGGTTCAGCCAGTTTTACTCTGCTTTAACATTCTAATCAAAAGCATTCTGCAAGCATCAAGAAATTTCAGTGTTGTTATCATATACGGTCTCACCATGTTCTAAATAAATGGGATTTATTTCTGTGTAGTATTTCCCTGGTTTGTATATATGCTACAGTGGTTTCAGAATTATAAATATTAAGCATGAAGTGAGTGGAAGCTATTTCTCTATATTCTACACTTACTGAAATCCACTCTTGAATGTTTTATAGATGAATATTTTTATCCTCCAATATCATATGTTAGAATCATACATCTTCTGTTAAATTTTAGTATCCTTTATCTTTTTTTCCTAATTTCTGGGAGAATTATGTACATAATTTCACCCAGATTTTATTATTTTTCTGGACTTAGGAGAACACAGTAAGTTTTTATCGCAGTAATGACTTTTTTCAATGTAATTTCCTTTTAAGTGTATTTTTTATTATAACCTACAAAACTCTAATTTAGATTTTGAGACAAAAGTAAATAAATACTGAGAACATAATAAAACAAATCATTTTGTGTCGATTATCATTTAGACAACATGGGTCTTGAAGCATTAACCGGAAATTATTTTTCCTTTATCTTGTTTCATATCCTGGTTTCAGGAAGATAATAATCCAACCTACCTAGGTCACTCAGTGAGAGTAAAACAGGGGCTTACAGATGCTCATTGTCCTACGTGAAACCACACATGCTCATTGTCCTACGTGAAACCACACTGCCATTTAATCTGCTGCAGCGGCTGTTACGTGTTAATTAAAGCGTCAATCTTAAGTGACCCACTTTTTTCCTTCCCTAAGATTCTCTATGAACTTAATCATAACAACATATTTTTAAAATGGAGTTCTGTTTGCTATGGTATTCTTGCCTTGCAAGTGACGGGTCAATATGTACTCTCTTCCAGTGGACTTAAAGAACTTTGTGTTCTGTCTTTAGTTATGTATGTGTGTTCTGATTTTGGATTTTAGTTCATGTGAAACTAAAGCAAGTTTTACAGAACTTTTAACTATTTTTCTCACTTTGATTCTTCATTCCCAAGAAGACAATAAGAAGGAAGCGTTTGGTAGAAAATGTAATTGATGAATCCACTAATGATATTTTATAACATTTTTACTTATATTTAAGCTTAGTATATAATCAAATATGCACATAAAAATAATAACACATGTTCTAAAATTATTTCTGTTTACAGTCTTATACTTGCTATTTTTTTTCTTTTTTTTTTTAATTTTACCTAGTTCTTTAAAAAAAATCCTGGTCACTACCAACTAAGATGACATTACAACATACAAAAATTCTTTTGTTTTTTTAAATTTATTTATATTATGTGTATGTGTGCTTGAATATAGAATATATATGTGTGAGTATGTGCAAACGCACACACACGCGCACACACACGCATGCACGTGCACACCTAATGAGTGCACTTGAAGATCAGAGGAGAGCATCAGGCTGTCTGGAATGGTTACAGGCAATTGTGAACCACCTGATGTAGGTGCTGGGAACTGAACCGGGGTCCTTTTCAAACACAGCAAGTGCTGTTAACCACTTAGCCATCATTCAGGCCCCCAAAAATAAATTTAAAAAAACTTCCTTAAAATTATTATATTTTTTTCAAAGAGTATCAATGCACTTAAAATATCTTTAACATATGGCTACAGTGTAAAAGACAGGAATTTGCAGTGGCAGTATATTTCAATATATAAACTATACATGTACAAAATGTAATAAAAGAATCTTTTGTCAAAATCATACTATTTTATATATTCATATGTTGATAATTTTGTATGAATTTTCATGTTTTTGTTTTCTAATGTCCACAGTCCAACTGGGACCATTCTCCATCAAGCAGTGGCATGTTGTTGTATTAGCTTATGAGAAATTCAGTTGATAGCTATAAGCTGCCTTTTGTTTAAACAGAGTAAACACACTGAACTCCTTTTGAAAATTATGGATATACTTGTAGAGCAGAGAAAGTTGACACAGAATAACTGATTCTCTTCCTTTAAAGCACCTGACTGGAAAATGTGTCTCTGAAACAAACAGTGAAGACAGAGAAGAAGCATTTAGAATTGTAAATATTAATGGAAATAGTTAACATGGTCTACAAGGCCCCTTGTGACATTCTGGCCTAGAATCACTACATCATTTATTACTCCTAACACTTCCCTACTGTTCATTGCCATGCCTACTTTATATAGCACGCACATGTATAATTCAGTTTAAATGCATGTTCCTCAAATAAAATTTCCTATTCTGTGTCTTTAGTTATAAGTTTATGTAATACACTTGAGTGTTCCTAGCATTCTATTATTCTATTTTTTATAATTATCTTTTTATATGACCATCTACTTGTTAGTCAATAATCTCACTAGGGTTAGAGAATATGTTTTATTCATGTTAATCTTCCCAGGGAGATAAAGAGTATGTGGCCTTGAATATGCACACTCAAACCTTGTTACATCTTGTTGAACAACAACAACAACAAAGATCAGTCTTAAAATACTCATACAAACTAGGCAACTTTTAGTTTTTCTAAGGTAAGCTGGATTCTTTCATTGGTCAATATACTGTGTGAGAGAGGGATATTCTTGTGACCTAGCATGACAGAAAAACCAAGTAGCTTGAGCTCAGTAATTATCTTCAAAAGTGAAGGCTAGGGCAGAGGAAGAAACAGATAGAGGAGGGAGAACAAACAAATCCTTTGGGCTCATCTTTGCCCAGAGACAATTTTAAAGTGATTCCTCTTTAATCCAAACTTGATTCTTCCTGAGGCATACTTCAGTCATGAAAGCTATTTCTGATCTCTTTACAAAAATTCTACCACCCATTAATTTCCTATGGCATTCTGTATTTCTTTTGGCACTTGCATCTCACCATTATGTATTCATTTATTAACCACTATGAGAAGCCAATGAAACAGGAACTACCAGCTATGAGGGTCCTTTATGGTCCATGCTGTCTTCTGCAGTGCCGGTCATAATACTTGGCTTATTGATAGCTGTTTCAGATATGTTTGCTGAAGGTCATCTCCCAAAACCCACTCCCACACTCATCTACACACCTACATACACACACACACACACACACACACACACACACACACACACACACACTGACCCTGGATTCAGTCCCAGTATTGAATACTGAATACACTAGATGTGACAGTGCATGCCTGGAACCACACCAAGGTATAGGAAGGAGAATTAGTTCATGGTCATACTCAGCTTCATAAGGAGTTTAAGACCAGGGTGGCCTAGATACTTAATCTGAAAAAAAAAATGTTTAGTGAATAAGAGGATTCATCAAAACATGGGAGAATATGTGTGCTTTGAGGCAATGCTTTCTCTGCCCCCTATTCTTTAGAATAATAGATTCCCCTCTATGGTGAATAGAGAAAAAAATATGTAGTTAGACATCTTTGAGGTAATATACTGTGCATGGTTAAAAATCATTGAGCATTCCACAGTGACTTCATCATACTTCAGTACAAGTTCAAAATCTGTATCAACGTAGCTACTATAAGTGGTCACTAAGATGGTGACTTTAGATCTGTAAAATGACTCTTTATAACTGTATGCTTCTTTAGCTGAGCCTTGAGGCACATGACTATTAACCTAGCTACCTGGAGAAACTACTGGAGGAGGCTCCCAATATGAAGGTCTACCTGGACAACTCAGTGAGGCTCTGTTTCAGAAAATAAAATTTCAAAATATATGTTGGAGGTGTAACTTAGTGGTAGAGGACTGGTTCACCACACCTAACATCCTGGGCTCAATTCCAAGTGCTACAAAGGAAACAAATCCAATCAGTTCTCTCATTTTCTCCAGAAATGTCAAGGGTTGGCAAACATTGTGTTGCAAATGCCTTAGAGTGAGACTCTGAAAACTTTTTATGTTTTGGGAAACCCTAAGTATAATTTATTTGAAAAATGTTGAATAGTCTATTTTAAGGAAGTATGTTCCAGATTCGTATGTAATAGATGAGGATATTAATGAGACTAAATTTAGTTGAAGGAAATTTGAAGTAGGATGTAGAAAAATGTTGGATTTCTGACTCAGGACAAGTGACTGAGGTGCCTGTTTAACATACCAAAACAGGCCTGGTGTCCAGGTTCTCCCAGCATCCCTGAGTTCCTACCTGTTACAAGGCTTGGCTGGTATACCCTTCCCTCTTGCCCTGAACTTTCCAGCCCAGGGACTGGACTTCCCCTCTTTCAAAAGCTCATCCATATATATGCTCATCCAGATATATATACACATATATCTCCAGACATTTCAGTCTCTCTCTCTCTTTATCTCCTTTCTTTTCTCTCTCTGTTTCCACATTTTCTTTCTTCCTCCCCTCCTTTTCTGCCATCCCATCTGCAAGGCAACTTCCCTGACCCAGTTCCTTGGGACCTGTGAACCCACCTGAGAGAGGCCCCCAATAAACCTGCCTTTACACTTCAATTTGACTTGCTCCATTTTTTTTGGCATAGAATATGTATCAAAATGTTCTAAATAAATGTTAGATTTTTAGTTGGATTGTTCCCCAATTATTTTGATGACATGCATTCTCTCAAAATCATAGCATCACAGATGTGTGTGTGTGTGTGTGTGTGTGTGTGTGTGTGTGTGTGTGTGTGTGTGCTTGTTTCTTTTCTTTGTAATGGGAACAGTCTGTGATCTTACATCCTCTGGGTGTGAAAACACATCTTCAGTATTTATCTGAAAAACATATCTTCTGGATAAAGATAAAATAGTAAAATTGTTATAAAAATGCAAACATTATTTTTAAGTATTTCTGATTGCTTGATTTTTCATTTGGGAGTAAGTAACTGTCAAACGTCCTTGAGATACTGTGTATATTTCTCTATTTTTCTTCCAGCCAAAGTACATCAAATTATGAAATTAAATCAATGAGGAATTCATGCTTACCACACTGACTCAGACTGAGCTCATGTTCTGTAGGACGCTGGATGGTTTCTGTGTTCTTTCCAATCATATCCCAGATGCCCACCTTACAGGGCATTGTGGGAATTTACTAAGGAAGTACTTAAAAATGTCTGGTGGACACTGATGAGTGAATTGGCCTTTCTGTTTTGGTTTTTCCCATGCCTGTCATACTTACTGTTATTTTCCCTCTCACTCCTACACTTCATATGTAATTTTGCTAGCAGGAACCTTACTGAACTCTGATAGTCAGGTCTCCTCTGCATCCAAGGTAACATATGAATTTTCTCTCTTCTATTTACCCTGTGTGCCAGTTTAGGGGATGGAAGAAGGATGCATCCTCAAATAGGGTAGCCAACACAAGTCACAGAAGAGTGAAAGTCTGAACCAGAGGTGGAGTCACTGTGGTCCCATGCCTGCTGGCTTATAGAAAGATGAAGGTCATTTGTGTCAGACAGAGTAAGCTGAGGAAGCTCTGCCAAGGCCACACAGTTCTGTGTGGTCCTGGGAATAGTGACTTTTATTACGATTGAGATGGGGCTGGGGAAGTGTGGTACATTTTGAATAGAAACTTAATGCTATCCAACTTAGAGTCTTGAAGGATCATTTAGAAAAAGATTATTCAGTAACTACAGCAGAGATGGAAGCAAGGAAAGAATTTGTTCTTTGTGTTAAAACAATATTGTTACAGATGTTTTCTCTGTGCATTTTTGAAGATTTTACAGCCTCTGAATTAGCAAAGCAGTGGGCAACTGAGGACGGTCTTGTCACAGACTGCTGTTTTCTTTTTTTTATTAAGGGTGGAGGTAAACATCTCTCAGATGTGGTCCAATTTATAACACTGTTTGATTTTTTTTTATTTTTGATTGATAGGTTTTTTTATTTTTTCTTTATTTTTTATTTCTTCAAGTTACATCTCAATTGCAGTCCCCTCCCTATTCCCCTCTCCAGTCCCACCCTCCCACCCTCAACCCCCCATCCTCTTCCCTTTTTTTTTAAAGTTTAAGGTATATCTTATTTCCCCCTACAGTTTCCCCTTTTAGTCCAACAATGGCTCTTTCTTTTATAATAATAAATACAATACAAAACAACAGAGGTAATTAGGCCACAGTTATGAGGGTTATATGGCTTAGCATACATTCCCAATGTCCAGTCCATATGTATTTGGCACCTGACTTTAACATTCTACTATCTAACCATCTCCATGAGTTTAAAGTTCTATATCTAACTCAACATTCATACTAACTTGCAACACAATTTTAAAAGCATCTTCTTAGATGTATAACACTCTCTTGACTCCTAAACAACACAAAATTTAATTATGAGACTCTAGTTATCTGTTCTTCAACCACCTCAGAGACCTGAGAGGGATAAATATATCTGATTTTATAGGAAGTACAGGGCCTGCAGCTTCCAAAACTAAGAAATGACATACCAGTGGCTGCCTGGACAGTTCCCATTTTCTCTCCATACATTACAGCATCGCTCTTCAGTCGTTTGGCCCCGTTTCTCTGACAGACATTGATTGTAGAGCAGGGGTTATGAAGGACTTGCTTACTCTGTCTTGGCAGAGCTAGGCTGTCAACTTACCTGCTTCCAGGTTTTGTCCTTTTTGGACAGCATTCTGTCTACAGTTGGAGCAAGGGGCTTTTCCTACCAAGAGACAGGCTTGCGACTTATTCAATCATCTCCCACTGGAGATTCTTCGATGCTCATCTTCTACTTGGAGGAGAATAGGGGGTGCTGTCAGGAGTTGATATGTCTCGATATAAAAAAAATCTAAAGTTACGAAAACATCTTTGAATGCCATATTCTGCAGATCTCTTGAGGTTTTTGAAGAGGCCCTATCTATCTCTTATATTAGGGTAAGCAGATGTTGCTTGTCTCTTAGCAGCTTTATTTCTGATTAGCTTAGAAAATAGCTATAATAGGCTGTCACAGTACCTAACAAAATGACCGGCTTGCATAACTATTAGTTTGCATTTCTTAATTATCCTAAACAGTTTATGACAATTAGTAGTAAAAATCCGAAACATCACATTTCATTTTTTTTTCTTGACCTCCTAACCCTTCCATCCCATTTCTCTGGGGTGAGGTGTCCTTATATAACAGTCCCTCATCTCAGTTGAGAGGTCGTATGAGGGCCAAGAGCTTCCTCATTCATTGGGTGGTCTACGAGGCAGTACCACCAGTGAAAAGTGCTTTTTCCATCCATGTTGTCAGCAAATGTGTTTGCTGCCTTTTGGCTAATAGATAAATATTGGTCTAACTTCTAGGCATCTGGAAGTGTAGGAGAAAAAAAATACCATTTGTTCTGTGACTGAAAGACACTAAATATACTATCTGATGTCAGAAAGAGAAGTTTTAAGGCTTCATGAATTTAGAGTGAGTGCGATTGGTTCTATAAGCTATCCTCCATGAAGCACCTGATCTGCTATTGCCTTTCTAGAAAATTATATTGAAGGGAATATGTTTTTACTTTTCAATATTTTATATTTGGTTTCACTGTAAACAAAAATACACCCATATGACCATTCAAAATGGTATCATTCCAGTAAAAACTTATTTAGAAACTTGCAAGATATCTGGCACAATACTTTAAAATTAACTGTCTCCTAAAAGTCACTCACTATATTCAAATACAACAGCAAATTTACAACTAAAAGATATCTAATATCCTGATACCTCTGAGGATCTGTTTTATTTAGTTCATTGTCCAGTTGTTTCTGACACACAATATTATCCATTGCGTAATGTAAAGTCAGCCTGAATTCAGGTGACTAACTAGCAAGCTTTCTCAAAATCGCTTTCTTTTTTCTTCAGGGAGGTTATAATGCAGTGTAAAAACTAGGAAAGACTCACAAAATACTGTCAGAGAAAAGTGTTAGGCTGAGCATGTCTTACTGCAGTAAAGAAAACAGACTCTTTAGAAGCATGGAGGATGATCAAGTGCCACCTATTTACGATTAAGTTATTTAAGTTTTCATAATCTATGTATACTATGCTGTAATAGGCTCTGGGTACCTGTATTCAGCAGAGTGAAAAGGGTTTAGAAAGAGTTTTCATTGGAGTTAGGGAGAATACTTACAACACATTTTTTACCTTATCCTGTAGTTATATATGTCCCCTACTTCCCTGTTAGAAAATGTATCACCAAATGTAAAAAGGAAATCTTGATCATCTTCCTGTCCCAAACAATCACTCATACTGATGTTATTGAATATATGTGTATTAGCTGGTGCGTGAATGCTAATATATTGTTGCAATATGCATCCCTTTCTTTCTTTCTTTCTTTTCTGTTTTTTTTGAGACCCATCCCTTTCTTTAAGACAAAAATTTAACTGATTCTTCTTTTAAAAAACTGATCTTTGCTCAAATGTGAATGTGCCCTTTGGTTCTGTGAAGACTATATAGACTGAAAAGCCTCTATTTATGTATTTAGGAGCAAATATGTACATAAAATACATTTCTGGGAGAAGAATGAAAAAAGAGGCTAAGAATTTGAAAGAAAGAAAAGGAGGTAGATCAGGAGGGTGGTTGGAGAGAGGAAGGGTAAGCAGTAAATGATGTAATTATATTATGATCTCAAAATTGAAAGAAACAATTAAAAATGAAAATGCATACAAAATAACAAAGCATTACCTAAAAAAGGTCAGGAGTGGTTATGTTAATTTTAAGGCCAGCCAAAGCTTTTGCTTTTCTTCTACATTTACTACCCTTTCCTCTCTTGATATCACCAACAGTTTTATTCCCAGTTCTCTCAAAGTGTCCAACTGAGTTAGTTTTATTAAACCAATGGCAAATTAACTAAATATCCATGGTTAATAACGTACAGAAGTACATGCTGAAGTTTTATTTCAGTGTGGGATTTTTATTAAGCATTAGTTCAGTTATATAAAATCATTTATGTGCTTATTAGTGCATGCATGTGTGCGAGTGTGTGTGGACACACAATGGACAGCTTGATGAACTGGGTTCTCTTGTGATCTAAAAACTTACACAGCAAATGCTGTTACCCACAGAGCCATCCCACCGGCCCTAATTCAGAATTTTTAACCTGTGGATTGTGTTTCCTTGAGAGCTCGGAATATTTTCTCTGAAATTATATGTAAAATCTAGTGTGTATGTTTGCATAAGTGTGTTTTAGGGGTAGAAACTGAGGTTTCATCACACTGTCAAAAGATTATGGTTCCAAAGCACCAAGTAGGCTAGAAAAAAATAGGCATAACACATCCCTCCAGTTGAGGACCTTCTGAGGTAAGAGAAGTTCATACCATAAACAGCAGTATGAAAGTGATCGTGAATGAGTGGGTGTACACCAAGTGAAAAAGAAACTCAGTAATCATAGAAAAGATGAAAAAATTGAAAGAAGCCTCACATGAGTTTAGAAGGGAGCTTTTTCTTATATAAGTTGTATGAGGCTTCTGTTTTGTGGGGAAAGAGCATCAAGAGAGCCTTGAACTTAATATTGATCAGTATTTGGGAGCATAATAATAAGCCCATAATGAGGATGACAGTGATTTGTAATGATACAGAAATTATTGAATATAGGACACTCCAATAATTTACATAGATAGGAATATTGAATGGTAAAATAATATATTTATATTTGAGCTAGTGTGACTTAGATTGTAAAACATTGATTTTTGAAAATATTATACCATCATTTGTAAAATAACTTCTAATATCAATGATCCCCATAAGATATATACTTAAGAAGAACATTAGTCCAACTACCAGAGAAAATAAGCAATATTATTTAATAGCAAATTATATTATGAATATATACTGACCTACCATGAATATTTCATTTCTATTTTGTGTGATTTTTAAAGTATAACTAGTGCATTTTCTCACTGAGGTCTTATTTTCTCTGACTTGAAGAAACAATGCTGAAATTTCTCACTTTCTTTTCCCAGTATCATGTCAGAACTGATGTACTTTGAACTAGACAGCTCATTATGCTCTTTTCCCTCCTCACATTATTTTCCCTTTCCTTACTGCATGGTTTTACCAATTGCAATGTCTTTGGGTCTCACTCACTCATCTCAGCACTATATCCCTTCTTTCTAGAAACATCTTTCCAGATATTTTCCTTTTTTCCACCTTTCTCATTCTTCCAAATTTGTCAGCATTTCTATGACCTCTTTGTTGTCCAGACTCAGACTCTTTCCTCCTGGTCGATTTAAATATTTCTTCATCTTCAAAGCTTGAGCACAAAGCAACCATAGTCTAGAGTGATGCCAACATTAACTCCTGCATTTTAGACATATTGATGGTTCATCATTGTGTTGAGAATCAACTGTATTGATTCTTCATGTACTTATTTTCTCACCTGTTTTAGAGTATTATAAGCAGGAACAAGCATTCTTATTGTTAGCTTATTGATTACCTTGCTTTGTTTTGTTTTGTTTTTTTTCAACTAGATCATTAGGCACAAAATGGACTCGAGATATTCACTGATTTCTTAGACATTGGCATTGTTTTAGGAGCTGAATGACAAATAACTAATAACCGAAAGCATATGTTGCAATTTACACTGTACAAAAATGCTTTCACATATTTTTCTCAGTTTCTAGAGCACCATTATGTATCATTTTCTTCATTTTTATATGAAAACATATTTAGAGGGACTCATTTGGGTCAAATATAGAAAACCTAGATACTGTCTTATGCAAGTGTTCTGCTCAACACCAATCTTTCTGGGATTCCCATATGTGTTGTGTAAGGTAGCAGGTTAGCCAAGAGTGTCTTAAAAGTACACTGTTCTTAACACTCTCTAATCAAAAGAAATCTGGAACAGATTTATTGAAGAAGTTAATAGATACTCTAGAAGTTGGTGGATTTTAAAGTAGAAACAGTCAAATAAGTTATTGGATATTTATGTCTATCTAGAAGTCTATTTTGATAGCTTTGCAAGTTCTAAAGCTTAAGACATCTTAGCACTTGTAGCATGAAAGGATGCTATGTAGAATGAAGGAGACTGGCAGAGATGTCCAAAGAAATCTGTGACAATTAGAATTGTGTTGTGGAGTAAGGCCACAGATCACAGTTTTGGTAATACCCATTAAGTTGTCTTTCCTCAGCATCCCCTACTCAAAGACTGAGTGAAGCATACTAATATCCATCAGGCTCACACTGCCTGTACGGCATATCAAAAATGGCTTCTTGGCTCTGCTATGCCAGTTGTGGGAGGTTTAAGTGCTGAGAATTATTCTGTCACATTTCTATATTGGAAACATGTTCAGGAGATCCTATAGCATCTAAGATAATTATGAATAAGTTCATATATATATCATGTATTTATTTGAACATTACCATCTATTTATGTTACTCTTGATTGTCTTCATTGTATTAGCTGTTTCTCTATGCTATTAATTAAGGGTCAAAGAAGACTACTTAGTTTTTCTTCCATATCTTGTAAGATATACCTAAACTGTGCACTTAATGAGTTCAAGTTCTTGCTGAACTTGAACCAAGAAGCATGGTTTAAGTGGAAAGATGTTTTGCATGATTTAGTAAGCAAAATGTGAGCCTTTTGTTAGTCTCTTTTCTTGGATTCACTGGTAACATACCATATTAGCTTGGAAACTTACCATTATTTTCAAAAGTACAACTTTATCAGTACTCAAATTATAGCACATATTGAGTTCTGAACATAAAACTCTTTAAAAATTAGCTACCAACATTCCAGGGATTAGGCATTGCAATTAAATGGCCAAAAATATTTTAACCCAGTCTTTAATAATATGACATAGGGATAATATTGGTGACAGAAGTCAACAAACCTTGTAACATATGCCTGCAATCTCAATATTTGGAATAGCAAACCAAATGAATCTTAAGCTGAACCTGGGCCACTCACTATGTTGGAGGTCAGTGTTGAGAATCTGTCTCAAAGATTGGCTACACACCTGCTTTAACATTGAAGCTACCAGAGTTTCAGATTCTGACAGAGAAAGGGCATGGTTCTGCTATGGAAAATAACCTTTTATTTTAATCGTCTCACTTGTCATTCAATAAAATAACAAATGCATAGAGTGAAACTGGGAAAGAAAATGAAGCTTAAGTTGGTGTTTGTAAGATACAAGTACGTATGTGACCTAGCTGCACATTCCCTCACTCGGTTCTCTCAAGGAAAAACAGTTAATGATGCATAACAGTGAGGGGAATTCATCTTGAAAATGTCCTAACATTATAGGAATCGGTGAAGTTGAATCCTAATACAGGAAGAGTCAGTTTGATAGTGAGCTCCAAGCATACTTATGTCAACAATTTGAATTAGAAAAATAAGATATTCAATATATTATAATGCTGTCAGTGCATTAACTGCATTTTCAGATGAGTTGCTCTGCTAATGAACTAAAGCATCCAGAGTCTTTGCTAGCCCTCACTACAATTCTCATCACTGTAAGCAGTGTGCAGAGACTGGGCAGGTGCACACAAGCAAAAACAATTCCCGAGAATTTATTAGCAATTTATGTACATCAACAGTGGAAATAGTAGGCAACTTTTGTTCCTTCTTTAAAGCTACGAATCATAATTCTAATCTTAGTCTGTTTTTTATTTTACTTGTTATTGGCCTGGAACAGACTGGCTGAGGTGGTTAATAGATATTAACTATATAATTGTCTAATACTGAAAAAAAGTTATTGAGAACCTTAGTCAATCAAATTTCTGAACAACATACCTCTTATCTTTCTTTTGCTATACTTATATCCAAACCCAGGGCCTTGCACATACAAGGCATGCTATGCCACTGAGCTATACCATCACCTTAACAATAATATTTTAAGATTGAACTCTTTTGAAACCCCACCGTACATAAAATAAATCAATTTTAAGTTTAACTTCCAAAGCCAGTTCATCAGGCATATTTTGTTTCCATCTGTATTGAGGAAAAGTGAAGTAGTAACATTCGTTGGGTATTCAAAAAATTAAAAGCATGCAGACAGATCTTATAAAACTCAGGCTATTAAGAGATAGAGGCAATAATATCAAGGTTTTCATCTGAATAAAAGTTAATATGAGTACTGTTAAAATTAGGACAGTGAGTGTTGATGTATTACTAAATAACTTCCCTCAAATAACATACAGCCTAAAGGAACAAATAGATTTAAGACTGGAATTTGCCTGGTGTTGCATAGATAACCCAAGAAATACACATGAGGATACATAATTAGAAATAATTTTAATGTGCATTTTTAGGCACTTGCTCCTGATATTGCCAAGACAATGAAAAAACATAAAGAAGGTTGTTCTGTTAATTTCTCCTTTGGAACTCAGCCTTTTGGGTATATCACAGAGGAGCCTTTCCAGAAATGTAGGCAAATAAGAAGGTTGACAATGGAGAGTCTTTTCATAAAAGAACAGAGGTGTTCCACAGTCAGCAAAGGTACTATGCTCTCCCCACCAACTTTGTGTTCCTATTGCTTTTGATATTTTGTTTTTCAAAATTGTCCTCCAACTTGTAAAATATCAGGAAATCCAGCACCTGGCTCAATGACTACACTGTCTATGTTCTGCCTTGAATTTTTCCTAGGTAAGCATTCAAAGTCTACCCAAAATTATTCTCCTCCTTGCCAATGTTAAGTTTTTTTTGCAGCACTTTGAATATGTATCTTAGCCTTTACTTATTTTTATTTGTGTATTTGTTTGATACAATATCTCTCATGTAGCCCAGGCTGGTCTTGAATTTGCTGCATAACTGAGAATGACATTGAACACTTGATACTCCTACCTCTGCTCCCACTTGTTGGGAGTATTAATGTGTACCATGATGCACATCCTAATGTTATTACTGATTTATAACTGTGCCTTTTAAAGCTATTGTTCTCTAGCAAGAAAAGTATAGTAGCAACTGTTCTCATCCTAGAATTATACTGGCAAGAGCCTCATATATTTTTGGCTATGTGACATGGAGTTCCTAACCTTTTACTCCCTCAGAGCATTAGTTTCTTCACTAGCAAATGAACATCAAAATAATATTATATGCTCCATAGACTTGACAGTATTCAACATGACAGCACCTATTAAATGCTTACCAAACAACAGGCATTAGTAAGAACTAATTATGAGCCAGTCGTTAATATAACAGCATTTAATGCCAGACAGGGGAAAGTAAACATGACATGACTCCGGTTGGATGGAGAATTGGAAGCTGAATTCCAGGAAAATGGAGAGATGGCACATATGGTATAAAGTGGTTTCTGAATGAGCATGAGAACCTGAGTTCAGATCTCCAGAACCCATATGTTAAAAAGTCAGGCTTGCTGCTACTGTGTACCAATAATACTTTTGCTGGGGAAGCAGAAACAAGGAGATCCTGGGATTTGCTGGCTGGCCATCCTAGCACACTTGGGCAGAGGGTTGGAGCCTTGGAGAGATATTAGTCAGAATATTAAGTTCAAAGCCGCCATTGTGCGTCATGATGACTACGATTTAAAACAGTATGTTACGTATTTGAGAATGTATGAAGCTAGATTTTGAGTTTCATTACTACAAATTTTAAGTATAGAAAAATGGACATTACCTTGATTTATCTATTCTACAATATATTTGTGTATAGACCATCATGTTATATACCATATATTATATATATATATATCATATACATATATAATTTTTATGTGTTAAATAGTGTTCATGTTAATTGGATAAATTTAAATGTTTCAAATGTATTCATATGTTATAAAACATGTTGTATACTGTGAATGTATTTAATTTTTCCAGTTAAAAAATTAGTTTAAAAAATTAGCATGTTGGATATTTTAGCCAGAAATGTTAGTATGCCCTTTCAGTTTTCCCAAAGAACCTCAAGAAACACATTAAAAATAGCTATATATTGAAATGAATTATTTATAATAAAATGGATTCTTTTGAGAAATAAGATCATGAATACACAATGAGAAAAGATAAAAGTTTACTCATTAAACTAATTTATGACATTTAGGATTATAAGATTAAGTAATCAAAATTAAATAAAACAACCAAAAAGTCTTCAATTATAATGTTATTCTTTCAAATGCTCAATGTAAAATAATATTTGTCTTAGAAGTTACCAAAGAGAGTTAACATTTGTGCATCTTCTACACAATAATGGTGCCTTGAAATGCAGAGTTTTGACTTGAAAATAAAATGTTGACACAGAAACATTTTCATTTTTGTTATTGTAAATTTTTAATATTTGTAACTCTGTAAAAAGCATTTTGCTTGTTGATTTATGTTTTCTGGTGTATTACAAATATTACATATGAAGCTATAGGATACACTTATGACTATGATGTATATAAAATGCTTGAAAGTGACAGCCAATTCTAAGTCTACTAAGGACAGAAAAACATAAAAATTACAGTAACCACCTAGATACTTTCTTTGGACATGCAGACCTAAGCTGCAACACACAGCCCCATTAACTAGTTGGATTCCATCTGGTCTATACCACTAGACTGAAGACTTCATAAAAAAATGGGAATGTTATAGATGAAAGAAAATGAATGGAAAAAGTGAAGGACAGGAAGAAAGCTCAAGTGTTAAGTTGTAAAGCAGTGGGAGATTTTAAGATTCTTGAGCCTTTTTCTCAAATATAAAATAGGAGTTGTTATACATGCTTTAAAATGGATATGCTACATAGTGCACTGAGACCAATTTCTTATCTAGTCTCTGTGGCGGTTTTAATGAGAATGTCCCCATAGGCTCATGTATTTGAATATTTGGTTCCAGGTTGATGGAACTGCTTGGGAAGGATTAGGAGGTGTGGCCTTGTTGGAGGATGTTTGTCATTGGGGACAGCTTTGAGGATTTAAAAGCCCACACCATTCCTTTAGTTCTCCCCACCTCACAATGGTGGTTGTAGCTCTACAGGTGAGCACTCAGCTACTGCAGTGCTTGCCTCCCTGCTGCCAATGCCCCCCATCTACAACTCCAAACTCTAACCCCCCAAAGCCATAAGCCTCAAGTTAAATGGCTTTCTTTTATAAGTTGATTTGATCATGATGTCTTATCCTGAATAGAAAGTAACTAAGACATTCTGTCTGATCGGTATGAATAAATAAGAATTTGTTTCTGTAAATCCTGTTCTACCTCTAAAAGGTGCTTCTGTTAATCTTTATTCCCTAAGAATTTGGGGCAGTATTAGTACTATAAGCTTCCTTTGTGCACTTTGGTGAACTTAGAATGGGGTGGTTCTTTTCTGCACACTTCATTCTTGCTTGCACTCTTCAAATAAAGAACTGGCTATTTCCACTGCTGCACTTAACAATGAATGCATAGTGTTTGCACTAACAAGAGGAACGCTCTGAAAAGATACTTAAAATAGATAAAAGGTATATGATAAACAATGAGGAAAATGCCTATGGGTATATTTTATAGGGAAACATTGTAGTTACTCTTTTGTGTTGAATGAACAACAACAACAAAAAAAAAAGAGGCCAGGAAACAAAACTAACTCTATTACAAAAATATTTACTTGTAACTACTACAGTTTAGTCTGAATGATTTTCTTCATGAGAAAATACATAAACATCTTCTGAAACATAAAATGATGATAAGTAGGAAATTAATTGGAAATAACTGAACCATCTGCCCCACGAGAGAAAATATATTCGATCCATATAGAATTGTGTAAATTAGGAATTTAAGAGTTATGGTTTTTTCCTTTTCATTTATATTTATTTCTTCAAGTTACATCTCAATCACAGTCCCCTCCCTATCCCCCCGTCCAGTCCCACCCTCCCACCCTCAACCCCCCCATCCTCTCCCTTTATTTTTAAGTTTAAGGTATATCTTATTTCCCCCTACAGTATCCCCTTTCAGTCCAACAAATGGCTCTTTCTCTTATAATAATAAATACAATACAAAACAACAGAGGTAATTAGGCCACAGTTATGAGGGTTATATGGCTTAGCATACATTCCCAAAGTCCAGTCCATATGTATTTGGCACCTGACTTTAACATTCTACTATCTAACCATCTCCATGAGTTTAAAATTCTATATCTGACTCAACATTCATACTAACTTGCAACACAATTTTAAAAGTATCTTCTTAGATCTATAACACTCTCTTGACTCCTAAACAATACAAAATTTAATTATGAGACTCTAGCTATCTGTTCTTCAACCACATCAGAGACCTGAGAGGGATAAATATATCTGATTTTATAGGAAGTACAGGGCCTGCAGCTTCCAAAACTAAGAAATGACATACCAGTGGCTGCCTGGACAGTTCACATTTTCTCTCCATACTTTACAGCATCGATCTTCAGTCGTTTGGCCCCGTTTCTCTGACAGACATTGATTGTAGAGCAGGGGTTATGAAGGACTTGCTTACTCTGTCTTGGCAGAGCTAGGCTGTCGACTTACCTGCTCCCAGGTTTTGTCCTTTTTGGACAGCATTCTGTCTACAGTTGGAGCAAGGGGCTTTTCCTACCAAGCGATAGGCTTGCGACTAATTCAAACATCTCCCACTGGAGGTTCTTCGATGATCATCTTTTACTTGGAGTAGAATAGGGGGTGCTGTCAGGAGTTGATATGTCTTGATATAAAAAAATCTAAAGTTACGAAAACATCTTTGAATGTCATATTCTGCAGATCTCTGAGGTTTTTGAAGAAGCCCTATCTGTCTCTTCTATTAGGGTAAGCAGATGTTGCTTGTCTCTTAGCAGCTTTATTTCTGATTGGCTTAGAAAATAACTATAATAGGCTGTCATAGTACCTAACAGAATGACCAGCTTGCATAACCATTAGTTTGCATTTCTTAATTATCCTAAACAGTTTAGGACAATTAGAAGTTAAAGGCCGAAACATCACATTTCATTTTTTTTTTCTTTACCTCCTAACACTTCCATCCCATTTCTCTGGGATGGGATGTCCTTATATAATAGTCCCTCATCTCAGTTGAGAGGTTATATGAGGGCCAAGAGCCTCCTCATTCATTGGGTGGTCTACGAGGCAGTACCATCAGTGAAAAGTGTCTCATTGGCTGGGAGAGAGAACTAAAAAACAAACAAACAAATAAGCACACAAATAGATAAAAAAGACTAAAAAATAGAAAAAAATAGATTAAAAATAAATAAAAAATAAAAAGTCTATGTCCAAGTTCCCTTTGGTGTGTTAGTTGTAGCATAGATAACTTCTACTATATAGCTAAAATCCTACTATAAGTGAATAGATGCCATCCATATGCGTCCTTCTGAGTCTGGGTTAGCTCACTGAGGATGAGCTTTTCTAGTTCCATCCATTTGGCTGCAAATTGCATAATTTCATTGTTTCTGATAGCTGAATAATATCCCATTGTGTAGGTGTACCACAGTTTTTTAACCCATTCTTCGGTTGAGGGACATCTGGGTTGTTTCCAGTTTCTAGCTATTACAAATAAGGCTGCTATAAACATAGATGAGGAAACTTCCTTATGATTCTCTGAAGAGGCATTTGTGTGTATACACAGAAGTGGTATGGCTGGGTCCTGAGGCAAAGCTATTCCAAGTTTTCTAAGATATCACCAGACTGACCTCCATAGTGGTTCCACAAGCCTGCATTCCCACCAGCAATGCAGTAGGGTACCCCTTTCTCCACACCCTCACCAGCATGTGCTGTCATTTGAGCTTTTGATCTTAGTCATTCTGACAGGTGTGAGATGGAATCTCAGAGTCGTCTTCAATTGCATTTCTCTGATGATTAAAGATGTTGAACATTTCTTCAAGTGTCTCTCAGCCATTAGGGTTTCCTCCTTTGTGAATTCTCTATTTAGCTCTGTCCCCCATTTTTTGATTGGATTATTTGGTTTCTTGGCATTTAATTTCTTGAATTCTTTGTAGATTTTGGATATTAGCCCTCTGTCAGATGTGGGGTTGGTAAAGATTTTCTCCCAGTCTGTAGGCTGTGGTTTTGTTCAAATGACAGTGTCTTTTGCCTTACAGAAGCTTTTCAGTTTCATGAGGTCCCATTTATTGATTGTTGATCTCAAGTCCTGAGCTGTTGGTGTTCTGTTCAGTAAGTTGTCACCTGTGCCAATGAGTTCGAGGATTTCTCCCACTTTTTCTTCTAGTAGATTTAGTGTGACCGGCCTTATGTGAAGGTCGTTGATCCACTTGGACTTAAGTTTTGTACAAGGTGATAAGTATGGGTCTAATTTCATTCATTCACAAGTGGACATCCAGTTGGACCAGCACCATTTGTTGAAGATGCTGTCCTTCTTCCATTGTGCCATTTTGGCTTCTTTGTCAAAAATTAGGTGGCCATAAGTGTGTGGGTCTATTTCTGGATCTTCAATTCGATTCCATTGATCTACTGGTCTGTTTCTGTACCAATACCATGCTGTTTTTACAACTATTGCTCTGTAGTACAGCTTGAAATCTGGGATGCTGATACCTCCAGATGTATTTTTTTTTATTGTACAGGATTTATTTAGCTATTCTGGGCTTTTTGTTGTTCCATATGAAATTGAGAGTAGCTCTTTCCAAGTCTATAAAAAATTGTGTTTGTATTTTGATAGGAATTGCATTGAATCTACATATTGCTTTTGGTAGGATGGCCATTTTTATTATGTTGATCCTACCTATCCATGAGCATGGGAGATCTTTCATCTTCTAAAGGCCTCTTCCATTTCTTTCTTCAAGGGCTTGAAGTTCTTGTTGTACAGGTCCTTTACTTGCTTGGTTAGAGTTACCCCCTGGAATTTTATGTTGTTTGTGGCTATTGTGAAGGGGGTTGTTTCCCTTATTTCTTTCTCAGCCCATTTGTTTGTTGTATAAAGAAGGAAGGGCTTCTGATTTTTTTGAATTAATTTTGTATCCAACCACTTTGCTGAAGGTGTTTATCAGCTGTATGAGTTCTCTGGTGGAATTTTTGGGGTCGCTTATGTATACTATCATATCATCTTCAAATAGGGATAATTTGACTTTTTCATTTCCTATGTTTATCCCCTTGATCTCCTTTAGTTGTCTTATTGCTCTAGCAAGAACTTCAACTACTATATTGAAGAGATATGGTGAAAGTGGACATCCTTTTCTTTTCCCTGAGTTCAGAGGAAATGCTTCAAGTTTCTCTGCATTTATTTTGATGTTGGCCACTGGCCTGCTGTATGTTGCCTTTATTATTTCTAGGTACGGTCCTTGTATTCCTTTTCTCTCCAGAACTTTTAGCATGAAGGGGTGTTGGATTTTGTCAAATGCTTTTTCTGCGTCTAGCGAGATTATCATGTGGTTTTTTTCTTTCATCTTGTTTATATGGTGAATGACGTTGATAGACTTTCGTATATTGAACCATCCCTGCATTCCTGGGATGAAGCCTACTTGATCATTGTGTATGATACTTTTGATGTGTTCTTGAATTCGGATTGCTAGTATTTTTTTTAATAATTTATTTTTTATTTCTTCAAGTTACATCTCAATCACAATCCCCTCCCTACTCCCCCCTCCAGTCCCACCCTTCCACCCTCCTCCCCCTCAGCCCCACCATCCTCTTCCCTTCTTTTTTTTTTTTTTTTTTTTTTTAGTTTAAGGTATTTCTTTTTCCCCCCAACAGCTCTCCCTTTCAGTCCAAATAATGGTTCTTTTTCTTATAACTATAAATACAATACAAAACAACAGAAATAAATAGGCCACGATTATAAGAGTTATATGGCTTAGCATACATTCCCAATGTCCAGTCCATATGTATTTGGCACCTGAGTTTAACATTCTACTATCTAACCATCTCCATGAGTTTAAAGTTCTATATCTAACTCAGCTTTCATACTAACTTGCCTCATAATTTTAAAAATATCTTCTTAGATCCAGAACACCCTCTTGATTCCTAAACAACTCAAAATTTAACTATGAGACTCTAGCTATCTATTCTTCAACCACCTCAGAGACCTGAGAGGGATAAATATATCTGATTATATAGGAAGTACAGGGCCTGCAGCTTCCAAAACTAAAAAATGACATACCAGTGGCTGCCTGGACAGTTCCCATTAGTATTTTATTAAGTATTTTTGCATCTATGTTCATGAGGGAGATTGGTCTGAAGTTTTCTTTCTTTGTTGGGTCTTTGTGTGGTTTAGGAATCAGGGTGATTGTGGCCTCGTAGAATGAGTTTGGCAATGTTTTTTCAGATTCTATTTTGTGAAAGAGTTTGAAAAGTATTGGTGTTAGCTCCTCTTTGAAGGTCCGGTAGAATTCCGTGCTAAAGCCATCTGGCCATGGGCTTTTTTTGGTTGGGAGATTTTTAGTGACTGTTTCTATTTCCTTAGGAGTTATAGGGCTGTTTAATCTGTTTATCTGATCTTGATTTAGCTTCGGCAGGTGGGATCTATCAAGAAAATTGTCCATTTCACTTAATTTTACAAATTTGGTGGAATATAGATTTTTAAAGTAGGATCCAAGTATTCTCTGGATTTCCTCAATGTCTGTTGTTATTTCTCCCTTTTCATTTCTGATTTTGTTGATTTGTGTTTTCTCCCTCTGCTTTTAGTTAATTTGGCTAAGGGTCTGTCTATTTTGTTGATTTTCTTGAAGAACCAACTCTTGGTTTCATTGATTCGTTGTATAGATCTTTTTGTTTCTAAGTTGTTGATTTCAGCCCTAAATTTGATGATCTCCTGCCTTCTGCTCCTCTTGGGAGTGTTTGCTTCTTTTTTTTCCACTTCACCCAGTTTAGCTGTTAGTTCGCTAATATGAGCTGTCACAATTTTCTTTTTGAAGGCACTTAGTGGCTGTCACAATTTTCTTTTTTGAAGGCACTTAGTGCTATGAACTTTCCTCGTAGCACAGCTTTCATTGTGTCCCATAGGTTTCGGTATGTTGTGTCTTCATTTTCATTGGATTTTAAGAAGTCTTTGATTTCCTTCTTTATTTCTTCCCTGGCCCAGTAGTCATCTAGTAAAGATTTGTTCAATTTCCATGTGAGTGTAGACTTTCTGTTGATTCTTTTGCTATTGAAGTCCAGCTTTATTCCATGGTGGTCTGATAAGATACAAGGGGTTATTTCAATTTTCTTGTATCTGTTGAGGCTATCTTTGTGTCCAACTATATGGTCGATTTTGGAGAAAGTTCTGTGAGGTGCTGAGAAGAAAGTGTATTCATTTGTGTTTGGGTGAAACATTCTGTACATATCTGTTAGGTCCATTTGGTTCATGATCTCTGTTAGACTCATTATTTCTCTGTTTGGCTTCTGTCTTGATGATCTGTCCCTCATTGTGAGTGAGGTGTTGAAGTCTCCCACTATTAAAGAGTTTGGATCGATGTGCGATTTAAGTTGTAGAATGGTTTCTTTTATAAATGTAGGTGCCTTTGTATTTGGGGCATAGATGTTCAGTATTGAGATGTCCTCTTGGTGGATATTTCCTTTAATGAGTATGTAATGTTCTCTGTCTTTTTTTATTAACTTCAATTGGAAGTCTATTTTGTTTGGTATTAGGGTGGCTATTCCAGCTTGTTTCCTGGGTCCATTTTCTTGGAAAACCTTTTCCCAGCCCTTTACTCTGAGATAGTGTTTGTCTTCAATAATGAGATGTGTTTCTTGTATACAGCAAAAAGATGGGTCTTGTTTATGGATCCAGTCTGTAAGTCTGTGTCTTTTTATTAGTGAGTTTAGTCCATTGATTTTGATGGAAATTAGTGACCAGGGGTTGTTATTTCCCATTATTTTGCTATAGCTGGTTGTCTTGTGTTTCTTTTTGTTTAGTTGCTGTGGACGTTTCCATTTCCTCTGTTTTCTTGGGTGTGTTTATCTTCTCTGTGTTGGATTTTTCCTTCTAGGATCTTCTGTAGGGCTGGGTTTGTGGGGAGATATTGTTTGAATTTGATTTTGTCATAGAATATCTTGTTTTCTCCATCTATGTTGATAGAGAGTTTTGCTGGATATAGTAGTCTGGCTGGGGACCTATGTTCTATCAGGGCTTATAGGACATCTGTCCAGGCCCTTCTAGCTTTTAATGTTTCTGAGGAGAAGTCAGGTGTTATTCTGATGGGTCTGCCATTGTATGTGACTTGGCCTTTTTCTCTTACAGCTTTTAATATCCTTTCTTTGTTCTCTACATTTGGAGTTTCTATTATTATGTGGCGAGAGGAGTTTCTATTATTATGTGGCGAGAAGAGTTTCTTTTCTGATCTAATCTGTTCAGTGTTCTCTAAGCCTCTTGGATTTTTACTGGCATCTCTTTCTTTAGGTTTGGGAAGTTTTCTTCTATGATTTTGTTGAAGATATTTCCTGGACCATATAGTTGGGAGTCTTCTCTTTCCTCTATGTCTATAATTTTTAGGTTCTGTCTTTTCATTGAATCCTTGATTTCTTGGATGTTGTGGGTGACAGATTTTTTTTTAGTTTTCTCATTTTCTTTGGATGTTGTACTGATTTCTTCCATCGAATCTTCCATGCCTGAGATCCTGTCTTCCATCTCTTGCATCCTATTTTTGATACTCACATCCATAGTTCCTGTTCTCTTCCCTTGATTCTCCATTTCCTCCTTTAACTCTGCCTGTGTTTTCTTTATTGTTTCCATTTCTATTTTCATGTCTTGAATGGTATTTCTTTCTCCAGTTTGCTTGTTTTTGCCTGGAAATCTTTCATTGCTTTATCCTTTTCCTGTTTAAGCTGAGTCACCTTGGCTTGGAGCTCTTTAATTTTGTTATTCGTTGTTTTGATTTGTAAAATTGTGGCTTCTTTGAATTCCTTCATAGATTTAAGTTCTTCTTGAAGGGACTGTATCACTTTCCATAATGTAGAATTGTCATCGTTTTCATGTGTTTCAGTTGTGGTGAGGAGGTTTGGGCTGGATGGAATAGCATTGCTTTCTTTTGTTGGAGACATTTCGCTCTGGGTTTTTTTTGGTCGGGGCCTCTGGCCATGTGGAATTTTTTTGCTGTCTTCTGGACTTGGGTCCAAAGGGGGCGCTTTGGTGTAGGATTCGAGTTGCCTTACTCTACCCCTATAAGGTGAGTCATTCAGCCCTGCCTCCTAGGTGGACACCTATCTAATCCAAGTGGTGGAGCTGTGTGCTAGTAAGCTCTGGTTCCCTCCTGGAAGGGCCAGTACTTGTACAAAAGTCCAATATATGACAGTTTCAAATATCTCGCAGTTTGCCCGGGGTTGGTTCCTGTAATGGGTAAATCTGCCTGCCCTTCAGCCCCAATAGCCTTGCCGCTCCCACGGTTGGAAACTGGCCAGTGACGTCACAGCAGTGGTGTTGTAATCTGCAGTCTGAAGGCACTTTGCAGCCGAACTATGCTCACTTCCAAGGGTCGCAACCTTTTGCCAGGTAGTTGGATAGTCTGTGTGAGACCTGGGGGTGCCCAGAAGGGTGGGGATTGTCTCTGCATGGGATTTGAATCTGCCTGCTGGGTTTTAGATTGGAACTTACCGGGAGTCTCTCCTGTTGGGGGATGGGTGGTCCTGATTCCTGGGTCCAGCGGCTTCCTTGTGTGTCCGAGAGTGGGAAGGAGCGTCCTTCCCAGGAACTCCCAGTGGTCCCTGGGTAGCTGAGTGAGATTTAGAAGGGGTCATGCCGTCTGTACAGCATCCTGCAACACTCACCGCCTTGTGACTGTTAACTCCGAAATCAAAATACATCTGCACCAGCCGCCGCCATCTTGGATCCCCCCCGGAGTTAATGGTATTTTCATTAAGTGTTTATAATACACATATCATATGAACATTGTTTAACTTTTTACTTAACATATATAATATTCTTTAAGATGAAAAACCTCTGAAAAGAAGGCATCTGAATTATCCCTGCTTTTTCTTGATAAATATGTTAGGTAAAAGCAGCAATGCTTAGTTTACTATTTAGTTCTTTTAAAAGAATATAAAGGAAATTTAAATTCAACCTATAAAACATTCTTTTCTTCTGCAATGTTAGTTCTATTAACAAAAATCCTCAGTTACAAAATTTATCTTTCCTCAATCTCAGACCCTAAACCATGCCTAGAAGTCCCTTCATTCTATACCTAGTAAATACATGACTACATTCATGATCCACTGAAAACAAAAATTTTCAAGATCAATTTTATTTTAAACATACATTTGTTACACATATTTCATATAAACCCTGAACAAACCTTTTAAGTAAGTCTATAACATCATCATGGATAAATTAATATGTGACACATAGCAGCCTTTGTACTTTTGAAATGTATCACTTGTATAATATTTAGTCTTATTTATCTTTAACATATGCCAAATACCAGTATACTATTAATAATTGTTTTGGGCTGAAAAGAAATATTACCTTTTTTTTTCTCTTCCCTTCCACTGTACCACATAAGACTGTACTTAATGAGAGTCCTTTGAGTAATTGTGGTAATTATTGTCCTAGTTGCAGTGATAAAAATATCTTGACCAAAACAACTTTTATAGAGAGGAAGTTTATTTTAGATCACAGTTTAAGAGTGCAGCCCATCATAATGGGCAAGTCCTGAAGGAAGATTTTGAAGCAAATGATCATATTGTATTCAAACCAGGAAGAAGAGAGCAATAGTTCCTCTTGTTCTGCTTGCTTCCCCCACTTTTATGTTGTCCAACATTCAAGACTATTGAGAGTACTGTCCATACATAGAGAATATCTTCCCACTTCAATGTATCCAATCAAGGGAATCCTTCACAGGCATGTCAAGAGGCTAACCTGTCCTAGATAATCCTTTACAGATAAACACAGAAGCTTCTCTCATGATTGAGCATATATCCTGCAGATAGGACAGTCAGAGTTAACCTTTATAGGCAGTTACATGATTAGTTTTGTTTTGTTTCTTTTGTATTGTTTATGTACAATGCTTGTACACTGTACAAATCAGAAAGTGGATATCTTCATTATTTGATGAAACTTTGCAAGCCTGAGAAGTAGCAACCTATGATATTTTTGTGTAAACACAGGGGTGTGGTTTATCCTGATCCTTTCAAAGGAGTCTGATGGTAACTGAACGCCTATTCAATATACACCCCAAACACTGATAATGTTAGTTACAGTCCAGAAACTCTATACAACTTATCAAGCATACTAGGCAGCCTCACTGTTATGACACTACATATATGAACTCCAGCTCTTCCAAAACTATCACTGACCTATTAATAAGTTAAGTTTCAAATGTAAAACTCGAAAGCATTCACTTTCTGCCTGGAAATCCCATGTTGTCCAGGGGATGTAGTGCCTAGCTTTAGTGTCCTCTTATGTTGTATTATATAGAGAGTGTGAACACAGAACTTTTTCCTGGGAAGACCTGACATTACCAAGGTGGGAAGTGAGCCAAAATATGAAGGTCACTCAGAGCTCCTGCTTAGTCTTCCCCATTGACTCTTCAAGAAGATTGGCAGTCTAAACTAAAGCCTGACATTACCAATCAGTTTTCCTAAGGCTTACATGAATACTTGGATACCAATAACTATTATTTATATGTTACTATGTGGCCAAGTGTTCCTGGGTTTTGCCCTCATACTTCAGTGCTGAGCAGATTATTTGATCTGGCCTCATCTTTCTCGTCTATGAAATTGAATAAGCCATGTACTACTTCATAGCCTTGTTTCAAGTTTCGAAGCACCTTAATAGGCACCAGTATTCTTGGGGAAAGGCATAACAAAAACATTCTTACTGCTTTTGTTATCATCTCACCTCTAGGGAATCCCTGCAGCAAGCTAAAACAGTTCGTTTTGAAGGGGAAAATGATAGTTTTATATATATATATAAAACTATATATATATATATATATATATATATATATATATATATATTGGTTCCTGAATGTGTTTACCTTCCATTTGGTTGTTTTATCATTGTTTCAAAGACTGGCAAACAAACATAATCTCTATTCTGAAAACTTCCTCAGCCCTCTGATCTTCCCAGAGTCACAGAAAGGAGGATCTGAATGGCTTTAATCCAGTTTGTCTTAGTAATAGACCCACAGTCCATCAAGAAACAAATGCCATTCTATGGCTCTAGTTAAACAGAATTCATGATTGTTTTTTCCCTCAGGACTACATTGCAACCTCAGCCGACAATGGCAGGCAGCCAGCGCGCTCTGCCAGCTGGCTTGCTGCTGTTCTCTGGGTTTTGGAGAACAGGAGCACAGATATTTTTGATCCTGAAGGCAAATTCAAGCATGCTTTACCAAAAAAAAATTAAATTAAAAAAAAAAGCAACACAGTGACTTTGCATGGAGAGAAAATAGAATTTTTGACATCACAGAGTACTACCATTTCTAAATATCTGTGTGTTCAAAATAGACCCATACGAACTGTCAGTTAACCTGGACATTTAAAACATATCACTTGTTCCAAGAGTTAATCTGTGAATACAATGATATAACTTTTAGTAGTAAAATACTTTGATCACCCTGCTTTGCTTCATCTCTTTTGTTTATCTCTATGAGGGACTACAATATGCTTGGAGTTGGCCTGGCCTTTATTTCATTCATCATTGATGACTTTGACTTGTCCAGTTATTCTGCAATATGTTTTAATAGTAACTAGCATGAGAAACTCTTGATCACTGTATAGAAACACTTTCAATAGGATGTAAGATTAAAAGTTATCGATGGACTCTCACAGTACTAAAGATTACTGGTGAGTTTGTCCCGAGTGTCTCTCTTGTAGGGAACTCAACATTGTACTTAAAGTATACTATTGAAGCTAGAATAGGGCCTGACACAGATTAGAAAATATCCAGGGCAGTTTATAATGTGGTGAGTAAGTATGAAAATCTAAGCAATACTAAATAACAGCTATAGGGATTGAAAGCAATAAGAAATTACAAATACTGGGGCAAAAATGCTTTTTCAAAATCTGTGTGATATTATCTATATATAATTTTGTTATTTTTAAATTGTTAGGTGCAATCAGAATTTAAATATTGAAGAAAGATGCCATCTACTTCAACTGCAAAGTTTTAAACTATATGTGTGACATGTCAACATTTTCCCTCTTAGAAAATTATGTTTGTGTGTGTGTATGTGTGTGTGTGTCTTATTCATGAAATTTTTTTTCTTGGAAATTTAGTATATATCATAAAAATATTAAGTTCTTTGTTTAATATACAAGATAAATATAATTGGTATTTCTGAGTTATTTTAAAACATTGTGTAAAATATTCCTTCAGATATATTTAGTGTGCTTTATATTTTCAGTATTATTTTAGTGAAATTACAGAATAATTTTTAAATTTTGTTTTATTTTATTTGGTCCTGCCGACCATATCTAAGACTCTTTGTATGTTAGGCAAGCACCCTGCCATAAAACTATACCACCAAGTCCTCCAAAGTAATTATCAGTGGATTACTTTATGGGCAAAGTACGTTTTTTTTCCAATGTGAAGGCCCTTTGAAGAGAATTCATTGCTTTTGTTCTAAAATTAAATGTATCTCCTAATTTTTTAAATGTAAGATAATGGTTGAAATACAAGCTATGGAATTTATATGAGAAGGCAGTTCCCTTATATAGATTGTAAATAGCATTGTGTTTCAGTGTCAAAAGCAAGACCAAACACAAATATTATGAAACATATTAATCAATTAGACAGTCATTTAAAATTGCTAGTGGATGCATACTTGTACATGACTAATAAATCTGTCATTAAGAAAGCTATAATTCTATAGTTTCCTGGAAACATACCCTTGTTGACGGGGATAACTCACTGAAAATGTGTTTATTTATATATTTTTTCATTTTCTTTAAACAAATATTTAAGTTGGTTGTATTTCTCTCTTCTGTTACTAAGACTGAATTTCTAAGCAAGCACAGAATACAGCTACTTTCTTGGAGCTTCTACTCATGAAAAGACAGATATTAGTACCTGATAAAATCAGATGGGTTAATCTGTGAGAAGGAGAAAAAGATTCTATAGAGAATGACACAATGGGGAAATTTAGACTAGAATCCAGGGGCCATCTTTGTGGAGACACCGCAATTGGAAGCTCTTATGTCCTGTTCTCTTAGGAAAGTGAACCATGAAAGTCCCAAGAGAGATGTGACCATGGTGTTTCTGTGAGTTGGAAAGAAAGCAGGTTTAAATAGAACCGTGCCGTATGCCTGGGTGTGGTGGTGCATGCCTTTAATCACAGCACTCAAGAGTCAGAGGCACGTGAATCTCAGAGTTCAACATCAGCCTGTCTATGGAGCAATTTCCAGGACAGGCCGGACTACATAGAACTGTGGCATTAGACAAATGGGTGGAGAAGAGACAGGTGCACATGCTGTATTTCATTCTCTAGTTACTGTACGCCAAAGAACTGAAACCAGGTGCCATGGAGAATTGCAAACCACCAAGAAGCAGGGTCTTACTTATACTTTAGAAAATCCAACTGTGTAAAAGATTAATTGTTTAATAGTGCTTATTGTAACGTGAATCGGGGTCTTTTCTGGTGATACATTCCTGTTTCTTAATTTAAATACCCAGCACTGTCAGTTGTGCATACAATTTTAATGGGTCTTGTGAGAACACAAGAAGGCAATTAAAATCATTTGACATAATATTTTCCTTTTCATCCTATTTCATGAATGCATTTTTAAGTTCTTTTAGGAGCTATTTCTATTAAACAATACCCAATCTTTTTATATCACTGTGTCTTTTCTACACAAAACTTCACATAATATTTTAAAGGTGCGTGTGTATGTTTCTCATCTAATTGAATTGGTATTAATCCAATATTTGTAGAAAGAACACTCGCGAACATTGTCTTTTAGATTAAGCATCTATTGCATTGTGAATATTTTTATAAAGATAAAAATTTAAAAATTTCTAGAAACATTAATTTTAAATTAAATGTGGACCTCTTAGGAGATATTTTGCCTAAATGAGAATATTTGTCTATGACTGATGAAGATTAGTGTTGGTAACTGAATCTAAGATTTTATTGTGGTGTGGCATTTTCCTTTTTCTTCATTTTCCAGACATGAATATCTGCCAAGTAAACACTATATTTAAACCCCTGAGAAGTTCAAAAGAGATTGGAGACAGCAAAGGGAGTTCTTTTATATTTCAATATCCTCTGTAATTAACATTTCTGTCTTAGCATTAAGAAAACTAAGCTTTGCCTGCTTTTGATTTTCATTTTAGTGGTTGAGGCCATTATTATTCGTGTGAAAGGACAATCTAGCTGTTAATAGTAACACAAGTGTAAATTGGAAAGTAATTGGAATAGATAATTTGCTGTTATGAAAACATGTCCAAATATTTGTTCATGTAGTTGTCAACAAAATGGTGATTGTGAGACCAAGCAGAGCTCCCCTTCAGGCACCAACTGTGTTCTTGAGAGCTTGTCCTCCACATACCCACGTGATCAAAATCTATCATGTGGCATTAAAATGGAGTATACTCTTTGTAGAAGAAATATGAGTGTGTCCTCCTAAGTACTTTCTTCTTAGAGCTCTCTATGAAGAGCATCCAAATGCTTTTCCAAAGCTCTGTTTCCTATTACCATGTAAGATGCTTAAGTCTTAATATTATGTATGTGATAATAGCCACTGATTTTAAAAATGAAAATACATATGGTTAAACAAATTGTTAAAGTTTCGATTAAAGGCAGTCTCAATAAGTGGAGTGCATCTCAAGGCATCTCTATTTGGTCTGTACCAGAAAAATAGTATATAGGTATTTATATAACCTTCTTTTAGAGTATGTGTTTCTTATAGACCAGTCATTTTCAGCCTATAAGTTGCAATCCCTTGGATTGAAGTCCCATATCATATACCCTTCTTATCAGGTATTTACATCACAATTCATAACAGAAGCAAAATTACAGTTATAAAGTAGCAACAAAATAATATTTTGGTAGGATTCACCACAGCATGAGAAACTATGTTAAAGGGTTGCAGCATTAGGTAGGTTGAGAACCACTGCTAAAAAAATAAAGTAAGGCTTCAGCTATAGCTTGATTAAGAACACTGAGCTAGTATGAGCTAGGTCCTAGGCTTGATCCCCAATACCATAAAAAATAGTAGATAATGTAAGTTATTAAAGTGATTAAATTACGGAACACTGAAAATAATTTATCAGTTATAATAAATGTTAATGAATAATATTCTTTTAAAATATCAATATTATTGTGTTTTTCATAAGACTTTTGCTTTTCCAGAAAGTTCAAGACCACCAGGTGGTACAGAATATATATGCGAAATACAGATATACTCAATTAGATTGAATATAGACAAGAAATTATTTTTTTCCATTTATGTGGGTACATGTCCATAACTCATAAGGTCAAACTTAATTTGATAGTTGGCAATTCTAATGGCAATATGATCCTAACCTCTTAGAAAGCCAGCATTCCATTATGTGACAGCAGTCATGAAACATACAGTCTACTCTGAAAGACATTATCTGGTGTTTTGAATTTCAGATGAACATACCGGATACACTGGTTTTTGAAAGCCATTTGTGAGATTATGCCATCAAATAGGGACCATCAATTGAGATCTCACTCTTCAAACTCAGCTAACAGTTTTTGGGCGCTAACTCAGAAAGTCAGCCACGGTTGGCCACAGTTGTACAGAGTAAATTTTGTACGATTCTAAACTAAAAAAAAAAAATCTGGTAGGAAATCAATGTATATGTTTTAAACTGTCATTAAAATTGGTAAATAATAAATTTGTACTCTACCTTCAAAGTAAGTACTGGTACTTTTGTTTGTTTTATATTTAAAAATACTCTAAGAAAAATTGTATTTTGTGAAATAAATTCATGTGAATGCAATTACCTTTTAAAGTCTCCACCCTTCCTTTTTTTGCTCTTGAGTTTTATTGTTTTTGTTATTTTGTTATTTTCCACTCTGTAGCTCAGGGTGGCTAGGTAGTCTAGCCTCAGACATTCTGGGGTCCTCCTTTCTCAACCTCAGGTCTTTATATATTGTCTAAAGTGATGAATATAATATATTAACAGTTTCAAAATTATTGAATTAAATGTTGCAGAATACTAAATGATTTAGATTATATGCATTAATTTCCCATAATCTTGTATATTCATATATACTTTCATTTAACTAAGAAAGCATAGCATAGTTATATGTAAGTTAATATAAATATGTTGAGAATTTAGTTCTCAGGTCTGGGGAGACGGCATAGCAATTAAGAGCACTTGCTACTCTTCCAGTGGAACAGGATTCAATTTCCTGCACCTACCTTGTCTCACTACAGTCTGTAACTCTAGTTCCAAGAGATTCATTACCCTTTTCTAGACTTTGTGGGCACCAGGGATGCATGTGGTGCACAAGGCTATATATGTAAACAAAACAGGCATACTCGTAAAAATAAATGTTTCTCAGCCACATTTTCTTTAAAAAAAAATCTTTCTACCTTATAAACTGAGTTGATATTATACCACTCATGATGATGTAGGGCATTACTCATTGCAGTCCTTAAAACTACATTGTATAAAACATGACTTATCTAATTAAGAGAATCAAATAACTAGTATATTGTTAAGAAAGAGAAAGATAAAAAGAATCTTTACATATCATAAGAATATCAAGATCATACTTAATTAACATTTTATTATATGCCAAATTCCTTAGCTATAACTATAGAGAACAGGGTAACTATTTGAGAAAAACAAATGATAATTCTGTGTGCTATCTTAGTTGACGTTTTCATAGACAATATTTACCTGAATATGTTTGTGAGATTTAGAATCAATCATGATCTACATATGACTAAGCCAGAAAATACTTTTGTATTTTGACATATATAATCTGAGATACATTGGAAAGAGTCACTATTAGCCTGTTAAAATACAAAAATAAATAATGTTTTGCTATGTACTTCATAAGTAGACACTTTGATAAAATCATTGCCTTGGGTCTAAAGATAGATAGCATGGTTTATGTTGGTCTGCTTTTTTCAATAAGACACAAACCTAGACATATCTGGGAAGAGGGAATCTTAATTTGAGAAAAATACCTTTGTAGGATTGGCCTGTAGCCAAGCCTGATTCATGATTGATACCTACTGTGGGCAATGCCATATTTGGGCAGGTGGTCCTGAGTGCTATATAAAGGTGGATTTAGAAAGCTATGTGGAGCAAGCTGGTAAGCAGGGTACCTCCATGACCTCTGCTTTAGTTCTTCCTGCCTCCAGATGCCTCTGTGATGTAGCCTCAGTGATGGACTTTGAACTGGAGGTGCAAGAGAAAATGAACCTCTTCCTCCACAAGTTACTTTGGGCAGCTTAGGGAACCTGACCAAGACATGGTGTAGAAAGCGGCATGGCCCTGTACCCTAGCCATCAGCATTATTTCTAACTCTGCCCAGGGATGAAATTCATTAATTCTAGAATTCATCATTACGTACAAAGCAGCATCAAACACAGAGGAGCCTTTTTTGCTCAGAAATTCTTTAAAATAAAAGGCCTCAGGATATTTTGTTTGACATTTGGAGGGAAAATACCAATACTCCCTGCTAATAACAAACAATATGCAGTTAGCTTTATTTTTTAATAATGTCACATGAGCTGTAATCTTCAAAACCTAAGACTATATGAAGGCATGCACTTTTTGTAGTAAATAATGTGCATTGTCTGACTTTCTAGATCAGGTTTTACATGTGATTTATTAGTATTACTACCTTGACTTAATTAAACTGTTTTAGAAATAATTTTATTAGAAAATTATGATTTTAAATAAAATTGATTTGGTTAATTTTAGAAGATATTTGATGGTCTTTGACACATTTTTTTTTTAAATTCTTGGGTCGTGGTGTTCATTATAGTCTTGAATCCTAGAACTGGAAGGGCAAGTCTAATTCAACAATCCACCAAGTAAGACATCTCTTGCAACTCTAGCTGATTACTTCTCAGTTCCTGCCTGAGCAAATGAAGCCCATTGTTTTAATATGGGAATCAAAATTAATTTATAAAAGCACCTGACTATGTAATTAAAATGATGTAAATCGGTAGTTGAGGTGGCACACACCTGTAATCCCAGTACTTGATAAGCTGAGTCACAAGGATCAGAATTTGAAAGTGACTTGAGCCACATACCAAAAGCCTTCTCAAAAAAACAAAAATGTTGTAACATATAACCCACACATTAAGCTCTAGTATGGAACAAAAATGTTTTAATTGTATGTGAAGTAACATCAAAGAATTATTCTTCATTACTTCTAACACATGGGATACTCATATTTCACAAACACTAATGAAAACTTTCTTCCCAGAATCGAGATAGAAATGCTGTCTGTGATTTAAGAGTACTCATTATTATTTCAAGGAATCTGAAAAATCAAAGTACTATATTAGCACGGGTTCATTCCAATGAGTCAATAGAGACAGAAGATAATTAAAGAAATATGTACTCGTGCTTAATGATTACAGTTATGGATGCTGCTTCTTTCTAATATGAGGTTTGTTTAATTTCATGTAGTAAGCTCTTAAAATTTACTAAGGTTTTTGTATATGTGTATGTATCATTATTCGCATAAAGTTCTCATAACTGCACTATGGTCCTTTATATGTATTTATTTGCATAGCCAACAAAACAGGAAATACTACAATTTTTTAAATGTATTGCCTCATGAGTAGATGGTTAGTCGAACTTTTAGCAAATAGCTATAAATGCCTGTTCAGTTTCAAATATTATGTGTTGAAGACTTGTCAGTGAAAAGAACAGAACAAGATGCCTGTCTACATGGAGATTATATCCTTAAAATGTACAGGTAGTCATATATATATATATATATATATATATATATATATATATATAAAACATCTAACATTCAACACATAAGATAGTACATAAATATGTAGAAAATCATAAAAAAACTGGCCTGTGGCCAGTGTAGGAATGTGTAATCTATGGGCCACCATTATTGAGGAAGTCTGGAAGGTCTAAGAGGTAAGGCTGGAAGCCCTAAACTCCTGTGAGAGTAGAGTAGATGACAATTCATTCTACCTCATGAAATAGGTCATGATCAGACTGGAAGCATCCTATCAGAGGACTTGAGAAAATTCCTCCTCAAGGAAGGCAGAATTCTAGGCTCCATCTTCAGTCTCCCAAGACCACATTACTCCTAGCTCATAATGATGATTCTGTCATTTCATTTCATATCCCATCACTAAAACATTGATTTTGGAGCATGTCACACCATAATGAAGACTTCAAAACCACACATAAAAAGCTTAACTTCTAGTACCTTCATAATACCTACTGGTATCATATTTTACATTAATTATTTAAAGATAACTTTTCTCTTCTGATTAATTTAATTATGCATATATGGCAAAATGTGCTTACAAAGAGAAATCACCATTGACGGCTGTCATTGGATCTGGTTCCTGGGGTAGGTATTCCGTGCAACCCACTTCCTAAAGTCAGAGCAACAACCCTGTGAGTTGGATGTCACAAACCCCTTTACAATAAAACCATAAAAAGATATATGCAAGTTCTGCAGATAGCTGAATCCAAAGCCATTATTATTCTCTGTGTAAAATCGTGTGGTGTGCACAAACCACCCTGTAAAATAGATATTGTTACATTTTGCATACAACAAGGAAGAATAGGCAGGATTAGAGAAAAATGCATCAAACTGATGATATTGTGAAACGAATCAATGCATTAGTTCATTAAAGCATCCCGTTCTCTACTAGAGGACCAAGTGAGAGTTTGTTGAGCAATTATGAAGTTAGATGTTGATGCTGAGGGATTTACGCCCTCAAAATAGTCTTTCTTCTTCCCCCACAAGTTCCTTAGTTATTAGAGCATTAAATGCTAAATTCTGCTTTTATGTACTGATGGAAGTCTCAAAAGATGGGCTGTCTAAAGCCAAGCTATAAAATGCCATATGTGGTTAGGTCAAGCACTCTAATCTGCCTCCCAGTTATTACTGTCACGAAGCTACTTTTTATTTTGTCAAGTGAAATAAAAATGTGAGGTTGCCAGGGCCTTACAACCAGGAAAACATCATCAAACCACCGGTTCCTGAAGTTAATAGAAGCAAAAGCATTAGGAGTCCTGCTTATACAAAACATTGATCCCATTCTCAGCTCTGGCTCTGGGTATTGAAGGGATGACTTCTTTTAATTAGATCTCAGTTGTAGAAGGGAGACAGGCTTCTCTCCAAACACCATTTAGAGTCTGAAATCACAACTAGCTTACCCAGAAGCACTGTTGCTGCCTGGAAAAATATGCAAATTGTGTTTCCTGCCAAAAGGTCAGAATAATTAATTGGATTGGTTAGTAATAAAAATGTTCACATTTCACAATGGTCTTATTTTTAAAATCCTGTTTCTCTCATCTCCTGTTTACATGCAAAAAGACACACATACCTTTGTATAACCAATTGTCATGCAGTTACATGTGTATGTGAATTTATTGTTTCCCCGACGAAATGCAGAAACTCAAGGAACAGAATCTGTCAGGGATTCTCTAGGTTTCAAAACCAACCTTTAGTGGGTAGAAGTTGAACCAGGAGGAAATCACTATCTTCATTAAGCTCTGTTTCCTTTTGTCTGTAATCTTCACAACTCTGTAAGAATTTTCTTTTCAGTCAACTAATATGCATGGGATGTCTATTTCTATACACAGCAAATATTTCTGATTCCATGGTTTTAATGAAATGAACATCATAAATTTGCAGAACCTGAAGCCAGATGTGTTTTCTTTGAGGACTGGTTATGATATTCTAGATATATGTTATATTAAATATAACAGTATATAGTGCAACCCCACAGAAACCAGGCAAGCAGTCAGTCCCTGGCAGTGTTGGTAATTCAATGACTCTGAGTCTTAAGATGGAGCAGAATTCCAAGGTGCCTTCTTAGATGAGAATTAGTACCAATCCTTCTAGTCCACTGATCTGAACTAAAAAGCCAGATTTACCCCTAATCACTAAGATGCAATTTGCCGCATTCGATGGACTGTTGAAATACTTTCAATTATTCCTTTATTATAAACCCATTTTATAAAAAAACAAAACAACAACAACAACAAAAAAAAAAACAAACAGGCTCAACAAAATTGTATTAAAATGGCCAAAGGGCAGAGTCTGCGTTCAGCCTTATCAGAAATCACTTCAGTAAGCAGCTGAAGTTCTTTCTATTATTTCTAGTAATTCAGTTTTGTTTCCATACTTCAGGATCTCACATACCTGGATAGCCATCTTTATTGCATACATCCATATGAAATTCATTTTAAAATCATGTCACAATTTACTTATATAAAATTGAGGACTTTTAATCAACCAAACATGTATAATCCCCACGGGAAAAGGAAGAATTGCAGGTTATTTCAGAATTCACAGTGTAGATCAGGCTGGCCTTGAACTCATGGGAGAAATGTGTACCTCCCCTGAGAGTATAGATATGTACCATCACGACAGGCTCTAGCCTCTTTCAGATGCTCAGGAAAGATGTAAATTTCTTTTTTTTTTTTATTTCAAGTTACATCTCAATCACAATCCCCTCCCTACTCCCCCCTCCAGTACCACCCTCCCACCTTCTTCCCCCTCAACCCCCAATCCACTTCCTTTTTTTTAAAGTTTAAGGTATATCTTTTTCCCCCTAACAGCTCCCCCTTTCCGTCGAACAAATGGCTCTTTCTCTTATAACAACAAACACAATACAAAACAACAGAAATAAATAGGCCACAATTATGAGAGTTATATGGCTTAGCATACATTCCCAATGTCCAGTCCATATGTATTTGGCACCTGACTTTAACATTCTACTATCTAACCATCTCCATGAGTTTAAAGATCTATATACAACTCAGCTTCCATCCTAACTTGCATCACAATTTTAAAAACATCTTCTTCAATCGAGAATACCCTCTTAATTCCTAAACAATTCAAAATTTAACAATGAGACTATAGCTATCTAGTCGTCAACCACATCAGAGATCTGAGAAGGATAAATGTATCTGATTATACAGGAAGTGCAAGGCCAGCAGCTTCCAAAACTAAGAAATGACAGACAGTTGGCTGCCTGGACAGTTCCCAATTTCTCTCCATACATTAGAGCATCTGTCTTCAGCTGTCATAATGTCTCTGACAGACATTAATTGTAAAGCAGGAATTATGAAGGACTTGCCTACCCTGTCTTGGCAGAGGTAGGCTGTCAACTTACCTGCTTCCAAGTTTTGTCTATTTGGACAGCAGTCTGTCTACAATTGAAGCAAGGGATTTTTCTTGCCAAGTGACAGGCTTGCCACTAATTCAACCATCTCCAATTGGAGATTCTTCAATGCTCATCATCTACTTGGAGTAGAATAGAGTTACTGTCAGGAGCTGACATGTCTCAATATAAAAAAAAAAAATCTTGAGTTAAAAGAACATCTTTGAATGCCATATTCTACAGATCTCTTGAGGTTTTTGAAGACCACCTATCTATCTCCTTATATTTGGATAAGCAAATGTTGCTTGTCGCTTAGCAACTTGATTTCTGATTAACTTAGAAAATAACTGTGATAGACTGCCCTAGTACCTAGCAAAATGACATGCTTGAATGACTATTAGTTTGCATTCTTAATTATCCTAAACAGTAAAATTCTAAATTTTAAATTCTGAAATTCTAAAAATACTTGTATCCTATCAAGTAACAAGTCAGCAGATTACTAATTTTAGAAAGACTTTGTACAATAAAAAGCACTGATGTTTATACCTGCTACATGTGAAACATATAAAAACAGAATTATAAACACAAATAATCATTATAAAAGTTGCTTTTTTTCAAGTTAATGGTAGTGGTAGGGCAGACTCTGAGCCATGTTCTGGACACTGACGACGTAAAGCAATCTTATAAAATCCCCTCCTTCATGAAGGCTTCAAGTACTTAATATCCTTTAAAAACAAGGACAATGTAACACTTAAATTAGCTTCCAGGACTAATACATTGTCTATCACGTGACTAGTACTTTCTGAATGAGCTAATAAATTAAGTGAGTAATTTAGTATACAGCCCACATTTCAACTGCATTCTTACAATGACAAAGTAAGATATTTTCTTCTCTTTAAGTTGAACAATTTTGTTATACAAAACCAATTTTATGACATGACTTTTGAATACATGAAATAGGTTCAATAATTATCTATAATTAAATAACAATATTTTAAATGAGCCCCACTATATCCCTTCACATCAGGCGCTGCCCAACCAGGCAACTTTCAAAAGGAGAACATGAACAAAATCATTTATTCAGAAGCATATTTGCTTAGCAACAAGAATCATCAAAATAGTTACATGTAGGAAATATTTATAAGAACATAAGCATACAATTAACATAGGAAAATTATAAAAATGATCCATTACACTGTATAGAGTGTTTGATGTTCATTTGAGGTGACTCTCTTTTGTTTAATTCAATGGAAGACTTTGAGAAAACCTATTGCGCTTTTTTCTCCTTTTATTGAAAATGTTTTTTTTTTCTCACATAATATATCCTGACTATGGTTTCCCATTCCTCAACTCTTCTCAGTTCCTCTTTACCTCACCTCTTATCATAATCCCCTCTCTTTCTGCCTCCCATCAGTAAATAAACAGGCTTTTAAGGTTTACTAATAAAAATGTAGCATAACAAAACAATAAAATAAATGAGATAAGACAAAAATTAACATATAAGAATTGAAAAAAACAAACAGAGACAAAAAAAAAGCCCAAGAAGAAAGCCCCAAGAAACAGAAACCCAATTGTTTGCATACTCAGGAATCCTGTCAACATTAAACTGGACATCATAATATATATGCGTAGGACCTGGTACAGGACCATGAAGGCCCAGTGCATACTGCCTCAGTTTCTGTGAGTTTACATGAGTTTTGATCATGTTGATTTAGAAGGACTTGTTTTCTTAGTGTCCTCCATCCCCCTCATGCTCTTAGATTCTTTCTGCCTTCTCTTCCCTGAGTCCTAAGGGGAGTGATTTGGTAGAGTCTTGTTGAGGTAACTTTTCTTCACTTTGTGTGAAGAAATGTCTCTGTATTTTCAAATGTTAATTTTGTACCAGTAGAGAACTAAGTGCTGGCAGGATTTTGTAATAGTCATTTCTATGGCCCATCACTGGCTTTTTATTTGTAAATATTTGTCCTTCCATGCCTGCTCAGATACTTAAAGGTCAGGCAGCTTCTCACTGAATCCTGTAATAAAATAGCTGGAGCAGGAAGTGGAGGATGGAACTTCTGAAAGACAGGAAGTCTGGGAGAAGAAAGCAAATGAGGGAGATTTGGAGGAGACATGAAGGAGAACAGGCAAACCGGAAGAGTAGCAGAGAGGTAGCCATGTGGTGCATTGTAGGTGACAATAGTTGGGTCAGTTTAGACAGTAGATGGGAATCTGCCCCAGATAAAGGCCTAAGTTTTAAACTATGTGAAAGTCTCTGCATCATTATTTATGTCACTGGAAGGTCTGTGGAAAACTTCTTCTATATGGTCTTCCCATTTATGGAAGAGTGTTCCAAGGTCTTTCTCTGCATAATATCTGCCTGTTAGTCTCTGGATTTGTTCTCATCTGTTGCAGGAGGCAGTTTTCTCTGATTATGGCTGAGCAAGACAATTTTATTAGGAGTCATTTGCTCCTAAGTTACAATTTCTTTTTTAGAACAGTAGCATTTGGTTATACCCTAGATCTCTTGGGATACCTAGTCTCAGGTTCTTGATCACTCAAGTAGTATCAGGTATGAGTCCCATCTTATGTAATGGGCCTTAAATCAAATTAGATATTAAATCAAATCAGGCCTTATATCAAATCTGAATACTCCCAGAAGCAATGTGCTACCACGGTACCAGCATATCTTATATGCCAGGCACCATTTTAGATCATAGGGTTTGTGGCTGGGTTGAGGTTTACATTTCTCTTTTGGTATTATGCCGAGTAACTTCCTCTACCAAAGACACTGTAACATAGAGGTGAAGGCTCTATGTAGGCACTACATTGACTTCTCCATTTTCAATGAGTTGTATAGGTGGTGTCTTCAACAAAACGGGCTTGAGGTCAATTTATGGAGAGCAACCTATAGTCCTGACAACAGTCTGGGTTGTTTGGAGATTTCCATGTGACTGCTTTGGCAAACGACTCAATTAGATGTAAACCAGTCCCAGTGCTGGATGTTCCATTTGATGTTGAGATATCCAGATGGGAATCTGTGTCCTCCATTGTATGTAATCTGATTTAGATCGCCTTCATATTTGTATATATCTTAGGAAGCTTCTACTCTGTTAGGTTTACATATCACCTCTCCAGTCTGTCTTAATTTTGTCTGTCCCTCCCCATATCCCGTCCCTCTTTTTCCTCTCCCCTTGAGTTTCCCACTCAAAACTCCTCTTCAGCATATCTAATCTATTTTCCATCCATATCTAATTATTTTCTTTCCAAACAAAATCTGCACACCTCCCTAGTCACTTACTCTATATCTAACAACTGTGATTAATATTATAAATTGAGTCTGACATACCTCACTTAGGATGATCACTTTCTAGTCTAATCCACTTACCTTCAAATTTCATGATTACACTTTTCATGGCTAAGTAATATCCATCCTGAGGTACATCTAGGGTTTTTTTTTTCAATTTCTGTCTATTATAAATAGAACAGGAATGAAAAAGGTCGAGCAAGTGTCTTTGTGGTAATATGAAGTATCCTTAGGATATATCCCCTAGAGTAATATAGCTGGATATTGAGGCAGATTGATTCCTAGCTCTCTGACAAACTACCATCTCCATTCCTAACTGTCAGATCCCAAAACCTAAAAACTCACATTTTACCTGGAAGCCCAGTGGCTACACATATCAAGATCCAGGAAGAATTTCCCACCAGGCAGCACACGGAGACCACACTCTCCTAAGAACCAGAGAGAGCAATAGAAACAAAAGTACAAAACGCCCACTCAACAAAGACAGGGCCACATATCAGCACCTCGAATTACATTCTTCAAAAAACTCACAATCCTAGACACCACCGTGAAAATACAATCAATAACAGAAAAAATAGTAAGTCTCCAGTATACACCAGCAACCCTGCCACAGCAGGCCCTAAGCATTGCAACAAAGCTGAAGCATAAGAAAAACTTAAAATATCATGTATGACCCTGAAAGATGTCTTTGAAGAGGAAATGAATAAATACCTTAAGGAAATCTATGAGAAACGTAAACAAACAGTAAAAGTTTAAAAATAAAACAGTTCAATACCTGAAAGTGGAAATAGAATCAATGAAGAAAGCCCTTAAGGAGAATTTGGAAATGAAAATTTTAAGAACTCAGGCAAGAACTTCAGAGCCAAGCCTCACCAAAAGAATGTAAGATATGGAAGAGGAAATCTTAGGCATTAAAGACATGGTAGAAGAGATGGATACTTCTGTCAAAGAAAATACTAAATCTAAAATAACCCTGGCACAAAACATCCAGGAAATCTGGAACACTATGGAATGACCAAGTCTAGAATAATAGGAGGAAGGAGAAGAAACACAGGTCAAAGATACAGAAAATATTTCCAACAAAATTATAGAATAATTTCCTAATGTAAAGAAGGCAATGCCTATCAAGGTACAAGAAGCATACAAAACACCAGATGACTAAACATATAGAACTAAACGTATATTAAAAGCTACAGGGATAAAAGACCAACTAACTATAAAGGCGACCTATTAGATAACACGTTTCATTTCAATGGAGAGTCTAAAATCCAGAAGGACCACAGATGTTAGCCCAGACTACCACTTGTTTTCTCATTCCTCAATTTTTTCAAGAGATAGAGTTTCCTTTTCCTCTTCCTCTTTTCCTTTCCTTTCCTCTTAAGATTGAAAGTTTGGCTGTGACAAAAATAATGAACACAAAATTAAGGTTTATCCACAGTGGAAAAATAAACAAAGCCACATTTATGTTTTTTCCTTCTACCTGAAGATACCTGCTATGAAAACCCATCAGACTCACTTGTTGTCATATTGTCCTTATGCTGAGATCTTGCTGGTAATTTAAACCTGGATAAACTGAGATTTCAATACATAATATAAAATCATTATCTTCATTACCATCAATGAAGGAAAAACACACATACAGTGACTATAATATCATATGTATGTTTTCTTGAACATTGTCATAACCAAATTATTACTTTATGGTAACATCTCACTATAATCCGTTTTCCTTTTAAATTTTTTAAAAAATCTATTTTACTACTGTCTAGTAGTATTCCATTTTAACGTAGCTTGCAATGTCACAGGTCCCACAGAGGGCTGTTATTCTGAAGTTGTTCTTTCTTTAAAGATGTTCTTTCTTCAAAAAAACAAGCAACATGTCATAAATATGATGTTCTCCAAAACGTGTTGCTTCATTCCTTCCACTTGTGTTCAAATCAGTCAGATCTGAGTCCATCGTTATCTGATCTACCAGCTTCTACTTTAAATCAAAATCCACTAAGAAGTGAGAAGCTGTTTCTCCACTGTTTTCTCCAGGCTTGTGATGGTTTACCTGTTTCACTATGAACTTCTTATAGACAATAATCTATCTGTAGCCAAAATGGACAAAGTACAAATACCTGCTTGTTCCGTAGATGGCTAAATGATTACCTGAAGAAACAAAGGGACGAATTTAAATTGTGATCTTCCAATCTCATACTTGTTATTTCTTTTATCAATTTCTTTTATCAGTTATTCCCTATCTTATTTAGAAAATATTGGTTCTGTGTCAAAATCCTTCTGTTAAACCCTGGTTAGCTTTCTCAGAGTCTAGACATCAAAAAAGAAATGGCTTAGTGATGTCTTCTGCCCTTCTTATTGATTCAACATCTCATCTTAAATCCCTGGATATTGGGTGCCTCACCAGTTCTGAAAACCATTATTCATTTGGCCATTCATTAGTCTTGTATTTATTTATGCCTGTTATACTCTAGGCATTTGGGTAACAAAGGAGAGTAAAAACAAACAAACAAGTAACAACCTTTTCTTATATTCTAGTGAAATTTATAGTCTAGAAGCAGAAAAAGTGAATCACTGAAAAATGTTCATAAGAAATGACATTATAACTCCAAAATAAATGCTACATAAGGGCAAAGACTATATAGTGTTCTGAGAGTTCATCACAAGGTAATATGACCTTATTGGGGACTTCAGATTTCTCTCAGTTAGGTAAATGTGACCTGGTATCACAAGGACAAACTGGAATTTTGCTATGTAAGACATAGTAAAAATACGTAAAGATAACACAAGCAAACTCTTGAGAAAGAGTAAACAAAAAAGGAAAAGGCAACAACATGGTTCAGAAAATGCAGAAAGACAGACTGTAAGCAAAGATCACAGTGGTAGAATCAGATCACACAGGGCAACTCAGGTCATGTGCAAGATTTGTTTGAGAGCAATGAGAGGCCACTGAAAGGTGTGTTGAACAAGAGAGAGAAACGAGGAGATTTCATTTTTAAATTATCAACAAGCTCCAGTGTTGTGAGCAGACAAAAGGGCATGCGGTGGATGTGGATAGATTAGTTTGTTGTCAAGATGAGTTTTCAGGCTTGTGCAACTAGATGGATGTGGGTGTTATTCATTGTGATAGAAAACACACTGAGTTGTGTGGGAAGACTGTGAATTTGATTTTGGACATGAATGTGTGTTGGGAAATAAATCCTAAGAGAAATGTCTTATAGGAAATTGAACATATTGCCTCGGCACACAGAAGATATCATTTGTGGTTAGATCATAATTCAAGTTGTAGAAGAAGGAGATTGTACAGGATAAAAAGAAGGGGAGGTGCCTGAGACTGAACTTAGGGTATTCCACCATTCATTGTCTTTGTGCAAAAGAATAACCTCTTAAATGACAAGGTGTGGCATCGAAGAGAAGGTGAAATGAGACAGGTGTGTGACAGAGTACCTGGGACGCTCTGTGTTAAAGAGAAAAGATGGTGTTTTAGAAACTCCATGAGGCCATCTAAAAACTGCAAAGTGTCTAACAGATTCAATGACATGATGACCTCAGGGGTATCAGCAAGATCTGTTTCACTGAAGTCAACACACCCAAGATCATGGAGCTATGGGGATGAGGAATGACTGTGAATTAAAATGGAGAAAGTATAGACAACGCAAGCCTCTCTAACATTTGGGAATTGTAATAGTGGCAACACCTTGGAGAACTTAAGGTCTTAACTTAGTTCCTAGGAAAGTACTTGTGGTAAAAAAAAAAAATCGTCTACTGCTTCATTAAATTCTCCCCTCCCCTCCCTCCTCTCTCCTCTTCTCTTCTATTTCTCCTTTTGTTCTTCTTGTCCTCCTTCTATTCCTCCTCCTTCCTCCCCCTCACCTCTCTCTCTCTCCCTCCTTACCATCTATCATTCTCTACCTCTATCTCACTTACAAAAAGGTAACTCAGACTGTTCTCCAAATCTCTCTTTCCTTGTCTTCACTTACCCAGTGATGTGGTTGCAGACATGTACCATGATGCCCTCAATAAACTATCTACTGTGTGTGTTTATATGTGTACTGGAGATAGAACCTAGAGCTTCATGTCATGCTATAAAGGCAGCCTCCTACTTATTTATGTGTTTGGCCCTGATAAAATTCCCAAACATGATTAATATTTTGTCACTGTAGTTCCTAATGTGGAATAGTAAGACTTTAATGTCTTGTAGGAAGCTAGCGTACCTGTACTTCATGACATTGGTATCTGACTCCAATATCTTTCTGCATATTTCTATAATATTTTTGTAAGAGAAATTGAATTCAGCTTGAGGTGCTAAAAGAAAGATAGTACCAGAGATGAAATATTAGGTTTCAATGGTTTATAATAAATCACAAAAAAAGAAAATGGATTTATTATCTATATATAGAGACTGAGGACCAGCAGCCCAGGATGGCAGCCACAATAGGTTGGGCCCTCCCCCATCAACCACTAATTAAGAAAATTCTCTGCAGCCAGAAGTTACGGAGGCGTTTTCTCAGTGGATGTTCTCTCCTTTCAGATAACTAACTTCTGTCAAGTTGACATCAAACTATCTAGCACAGCAGCCATCTCATCAATTCCAGAAGGTTTATTTTTAAAGAACCAATTTTTTTTATTTCATTCCTTGGTCTTTTATGTATATGTTTAATTTACTTTTTAGAATTTTCCTGGAAAATAATTTGTGAATATGTTGATTTGATATCATTTTCCATTCACTGTGAAATATGATGTTGAAAGAGAATTGTTGTATAAGCTGAGAATAATGTCTTTTCTTTTGCCTTCTTAGCTGAGTAACACTTAAAAATAACCTAGAAGATTGATTAAAATGCTATTTTTCAATTATATTTTTTATTAATGTAATTTCAGATACTTTGATAGCTAAAGAACTCTGCATTTTTTGTTTGTTTTAGGTCTCTTAATGATTTGAAATTCATTTGTACTTCAAAATGCCATATTATGCCCTCTTTGCAGGTTGTTTAATTTCAGATTATTTTTTAATGATGTTACTAATGAAATTTTAAGATTAAAATTTAAGTTTTGATTGGAAGCAAGTAAGTTGACAGACAGCCTAGCTCTGCCAAGACAGGGTAGGCAAGTCCTTCATAATTCCTGCTTTACAGTTAATTTCTGTCAGAGATACTGGGACAAAAGGCTGAAGATAGATGCTCTAATGTATGGAGAGAAATTGGGTACTCTCCAGGCAGCCAGTTGTCTATCCTTACTTAGTTTTGGAAGCTGCTAGCTCTGTACTTCCTGTATAATCAGATACATTTATCCTTCTCAAGTGTCTGATGTGGATGAAGACTAGATAGTTATAGTCTCACAGTTAAGTTTTAAGTTGTTTAGGAATTAAAAGGGTGTTCTAAGTCTAAGATGTTTTTAAGTTAGCAATGCAAATTAGGATGGAAAATGAGTTCGGTATAGAACTTTTTTTTTTAACTTTTCAAAGTACATTTTCTTTTTTTTT
>CAJQZJ010017430.1:323742-344173 GCA_907164525.1 Lophiomys imhausi | reverse complement strand
AAAATGGTTAAAAATGTTAATAGAATCATTTGATGTTCAGTCCTTTTTGCTCAGCTATTTAGATGTCCTAAGAAGTTCATAGAACTTTTAACTCATGGAGATATATAGACAACAGAATATTAACATCAGTTGTCAAATATATATGGACTGGACATGGGAATATATGTTATACCTTATAATTTTCATAATTGTGGCCTAATTATTTAAAAAAAAGAATTATGAGTTCTAGGAGAATGAGGAGAAAGTGGGAAGATGGGACCAGAAGGGGTGGAGGGAGGGGACTGTGATGGAGATGCAACTTGAAGTAATAAATAAATATATTTTTTAATTTAAGTTTTGATTACATTCATGTGTATTTGAGTGACAGTTTCTTTGTGTGAGTGCGGTACCAGGAATGGCCAGAAGAGGATACCAGATCCCTAGAGTTATAGTTACCTGTGGTTAAAAGGCATTTAATGTAGGTGCTGCAAAGTGAACTCATGGCTTCTGAAAGAGCGGTCAGTGTACCCTTTAACCACTAAGCCACTTCTCCAGCCCCAATAGTAATAAGCTTTACAAAATATGAAACTCTTCCATCACTCCATCTTTTGAACAATTTCCTCATTTATTTTTCCTGGTATTTACTATTTGGTTTTGCTGTTTTCTTTCTCTGTTGTTAATATTCCAAACTTTTGCAATAATTAATTGATCAAGTAAAATGTATGATTTACTTGACTCACATTAATGGATGCAGAAAATGCTTAAACTCCAATTAAGTCTATGAGTAGATCTTATGTATTACTAGCGATATACTCAGAATATTTGGAAGAGTGTAATAATGACTTTTTTTCCCCTATCCAAATTATTGAAACTGTCTCTAGAAGTCCTGTAAAAATTTGAGTATGTTTGAGAAAACCAGGTAGACTTCCAAGGACATGGAATTGTGTTTGCTTTGGGAAAATCTGTTGGTTGTATTTAATTTTTATTTCTTCATTTCTAAAATACAGGTCACACATACCTGTCACACAGGGTCATTCTGTTAAGATAATCTATGTGATTTTTTGAGCCAGAAAGATGACATTAATTTGGGTTTTTTTTTTTTGATCACCTATCATAAAACCTATTAATTAGCAAATTTTGAAGGTGTTCAGTTATATTTGAACTCTGATTGTAGATCGTTTAGACTGGAGGAACATAAACTATAGTGAAGATGTACTTGAACTATTTGTCAAGGAGAAGGTTATACTAATACTGAAGAGTGAGACCCAAATTGGGGGCTGGAAATGCAGAGAAAAGAAAGTTGAATTTCCAGTTTGCTCCTCAGATCTGTCCTGGAAACAATCATGATCACCATGCCAGCCCTTTTCAAGGGCCTTAGCTGCAGAGAGTTTAATGAGTTAAGCCTACTTTTACAGCAACAATTATACAGTAATTTGTTTCCTTTTCTTGATGTACATGTTTTATATGTTTCCACTTTAATGTTCTCATTTACATAAGTTTTAATAGGCATGTGAATTACAGCTCTGAGGCTGGTCTGACATAGGTAATGCATCCTTACTCTCTTGATGCCTGCTTAAAGATTCTTGCAGCCAGAATTCAGCATTGGAAACATTTGTGGCCCTGTGATATAGACTGGCGTGCTTAGCCTCGAGTTCAATATCTAGCCCAAGAGGAAAAAAATAGAAATACTTTATTACTTAAAAACACTTCATTATAGAGTCTATTTTGTACATTATCTGTGCAATTGTCTATTTTTGTGAGACCTCATCTTACATGCACAGTAAATTATGATGCAAAAGTGAAAAATTATTAATTGCTATACACTAATGGGCATCATGGAGAAAGTGGTTTTGGAACTGCGCCTTGAAATATTATGGGAATTTTTTTTAATTAGATTGTGTATCAATGACCAGCTGTTGGGGTCTTAGAACTAGGAAGGCATGTCATAGATGTATTTGTGACAGACGTACAAGGAAACTGGAGGGCCATCGATGGAGAAGGCAGCAGTATGCTCTATGGGTAGAGCAGAGCTTCTGCACACATCACAGAATAACACCCTCATGTTACATAAGCATAGATTATATTTCAAATTGAAATTTCCAGATTCCTCTGCTGAGGCTGACTCCGGGTGTCCAAGACATGGTGGCTCCAGAGGCAATTTCTAAAACTTCCAGAACAATTCTGATGCATGGTCATGGTTAGGAACCACAGGGTGAAGAATCTGGCCTTCATGATAAAGACTAGAAACAGGATGTGGCAAAAATGGAAACAAACAAACAAAAAGACAGAAGAATTGCAGTGAAAGAAATATTATCTGTTGGAGCTTTGTTTAACTGTATTCTGTTCCAAGACGATTTATGCTCACTTGAATGTACAGAAAGCTCTCATCCAAAGTTCTGTCTTGTTTCATAACTACATTTACAATTGCATTTAATGTCTCTTTGCCTCCCATTTTCTCTTTCATATTGGCACTACAACACATTTTGTATAAATAAGCTTCAAATATTCCTTCTCTCTAAATATTCTGTCTACGATTTTTAAACATCCTCTTTGAGCTACATTTACATTGATTTACATTGACTCTATTTGCTATCATAGATATTTTTAGGAAGAAAATTTCTTATGAGAAAACACTTTGTCAGTGAGAGTTTTAAAAGCTCTGTTCTCTACTTGGTTTCTATATTAGAATTCTGTGTAGCCCAAATTCTGTGTTTATTAAGATTCCTAAATGCACAGAGATAGAAACTGTGATCTATTTTTAAGTGTTCATCTGAAGTATTGCTGTGTGCTGCATCAGTAGAGTGTAATTCTAGACTTTAATCAGATGTTTCTTTGCCTAAATGAAATCTAGTTGTTTTTGTTAATTAAATAGTAGGACATGAGGACATGCTAAAAATGATGGGGGGGCTACAAGCAAGGGACCCCACTGGAAGATTCAGGTTTCTGGGGTAGGTCTTGGATATGTAAAGTAGTCAGGTGTTACTGTTGAGCTTTTCATGTTGGTTCTGAAATTATGGTATAGGACCCATCTGCTGCGTTATAATTTAATTATGTTTAAACATCTGGATAAGTTAATTAACCTAGTATATGGTTTTCTGTTTGAGATATCAGTACCTTATCAAAACCTGTAACTCTTAGATAAAGCATCCTTTTTAAATTTATATTTCAAAATATACTTTAAAATATAATTTTAAATTATTTAACATAAATTTTCATACAAGGATTTTATTTCAATGTATATGAGATATATAAATTTTTATTTATATAAATTCATTATATTTAGATAATTTATATGTTAAATTAATTATATATAATTATATATGGGTATATGATTATATATTAAATATATATTAAATTAATTTGTAATTTTCATACAAGAATATCTGCAGAGTGAAGATTCAGTAGTTCAAACCAACACTCCTTTCAGAGACGTATTTCTCACTTTTACCCCAAAGTTCACCTTAGCTAAATCCACTTATATTTCCTTTGTCCTTGCCTATTTTCTGTCAACAAAATGCATTCTTTTATTACTTATTTGTCCTTCTGTTCTCTCCCATGATTTCTTTGGCATCATGTACATATTAAACAACTCAAATTTTCTCTATTATAAGGGTCTTGGTTAGTTGTAAATATTGGAACTATCAGCCCCCCTCTGAATTCTTAGAAAACTATCTCTGTCTAAAACTGCATTTAAAGCTTAATATTGAAGCTCTAGTATTAAACACTTAAGTTCCTTTGGGTTTAAAAAAATATATTTCAGAGCAGCTTTAACTCCACAAACAAATCAAGAAGTACAGATTTGGTGTGTGGTTTCTACTCCAATATATGCATTTCTGTTTTATATAAACTGTAAAAATGTGAAACTTTTCAGTCTCAATATAAATATTAAAAGCATTTACTTGTCCTTTACTAGAAACGTCCTGTTATATTGAGTTGAAGTGTTTTCTAATATTTCCATGTATAGCTCGATGCCTCGTGAGTATAAAGAGCCGATTTTATTCCACTCAGCAACCCTTCTATGTTTGGAGACAGTTAGATGGATCTTGTACATCCACTCCAGGCAGTGCTTCATGAGTCATGAATTTGGTCCCTCACCATCCTGTCTTCTGAATGTGTCCTAATTAGTCCCTGCACTCAAAGGTGACTCGAGCCCCCAAGTTATTCTGAACACCACAGTGTGAAGTGGGAACTGCTGTAGTGGCATCTCACTCTTGAGAACACATTAACAAACAACTCCACCTGCATTTGCCAGCATTCTTGCTTGATCACATTAACTCTTTAGATGATTGTTTCATAATCTTGGTTTAGATTAAATTTAAATGATTGGAACAGGACACTTGAATAGAATTCAAGCATTTATTATGGAACAGCAAAAAAAAAGGGATTTTTAAAAAAATTATTTATTTATTGCTTCAGGTTACATCTCCATCATAGTGTCTTTCCACCCTGCCTTGTCCCTCCATCTCACCCTCTACCCCCTAATCCTTCCATCCCACTCCTCTGGAGTGGAGTGTCCCTACATAACAGTCCCCCGCCCCAGTTCAGCAGTCATATGAGGGCCAAGAGCCTCCTCATACACTGGGGGCCTACAAGGCAGCACCACTAGGGAAAAGTGTCTCACTGACAGGGAAAAAAATCTATGTCCATGTTCCCTTTTGTACGTTGGTTGTAGTATAGTTATCCTGTACTATATGGCTAAAATCCAGCTATAAGTGAATAGATGTCATGTGCATCCTTCTGAGTCTGGGTTAGCTCACTCAGGATGAGCTTCTCTAGTTCCATCCATTTGGCTGCAAGTTGCATAATTTTCTTGTTTCTGATAGCTGAGTAGTATTCCATTGTGTATATGTACCACAGTTTTTTAATCCATTCTTTGGTTGAGGGACATCTGGGTTGTTTCCAGTTTCTAGCTATTACAAATAAGGCTGCTATGAACATAGATGAGGAAACTTCCTTGTGATTCAGTGAGGAGTCATTTGGATGTCTACCCAGAAGTGGTATGGCTGGGTCCCAAGGCAGAGCTATTCCAAGTTTTCTAAGATATCACCAGACTGACCTCCATACAGGAATCTTTTAGGAATTTAAAATCCCATCCATTGATAAAAATGCTTATTCATTTTTGCTGAGATTTTTAAGTATGTGTTTTACATATGTATTCACAAGTATTTCACATGTGATCTTATGTAAAATAACACTTCAGAAATATATAAATAACAGTAACATGTGTTTTTAGTTTAAGTACACACTAGTCTCTGTAATACACACCATCTACTGAAAGATGCCAGGATTCTTTTCTCATGTTGTCTTTTGTTAAGTCTGCTAACAAGCTAAAGAGAAGATTAAACTCATTCATTCTTCCAACTTTTGTGAGAACAACAAACACCATGTTCCTTATGAATAAGTGGGAAGTAGCTTTGGTGCGGAGGCTGGAGTGTATCTGTGGACTCTCCACATCTGGAGTGGTATGGTCCCTCCAGGGAAGCAGTGATGTGAGCATGCACATGCCATTCTCTCCATTCCAGGCAGGTCATCTGCCAAAAGGCTCATCCCTGTTGTTCCAACTGGCAGCACTAGTTCTTCCAGCATGCATGTGTAATTTGCTTTTTTTTTTTTTTTTTTCTGGAGAGCCACATCAGGGCAGAATTGACTGATTGTGAGAATTAAAAGGTATGGGCTCTGGAACAGGAGAGTTGCCCTTCAGGCATATGAGCTAGTTACATACTGGTTCCTTTTCAAATCAGAGAGCTGCAATTCATGGTACGTGTAGAAAAATCTGAACTGGCTAGTTTGAAACCATTGCTGAACAGTGCAAATAATATTCACTATAGGTGTGTTGTTCATATGGGGCTCAGCTGAACCCCTTCTAGACAAAAGAAAACACAACAACAGATACCAAGACTATCTTGGTCCAAACTTAAGAGAAAACATATCTTGCCTATGATTATTTGCAGTGGCTGCAAAAGACACAAATAGTCCAAATGGCAAAAATTTATAGTATTAATTATAGCAAATTCGTAGCTGGAAACATTAAGTATGCAGTCATGTGTGGCAATGCTAAAGAAAAAACTTAAATATCTTCATGATAAATGCTTGTAAAAAATCAGGCACTGATGCAATGTGCATATTAGTATTTCATTTTTAAAATACATAAATGATGTTAGAAAGAAATTGAGATGAGGAGTGGGAATAGAGGAATAGATGAAAAATTACAAGCCAGACACCCCAAGAGTGTATTGCTTTATGTCGGACTTTCTGATGACCTCTGGGTGTTTTGTGACTTCAGTCTGTGCATATGTTCCTACAAACACCCCGCAGGTAATAAAGTTACTTATATTACAAAAGGTTGTACTTTTGAAATGTTTAAACAGTAATTATGACAGGTAGAAAGGCAAACTTTCTAGGCTACCAAGAGCAATTCCGGAACTGGAGCCAGGAAAGGATGCATTAAGTGGGCACACATGAATACTCAGAATCTGAGGAATGCCTTCATCATGTTTAGAAAGAAGTCTAGGAAAGAATGAGGCAATGCAACCAGATTTATATTCGCATGTACGTGGCATGCAGGAATCTGTCTTCTTGCAACTAATAGACATGAAGGGAAAGCAAAAACTAAGTCTTAATCATGCAAATGCATAATTAGATTAATAAGGTAGTGATATCGTCTTCCAAGAAAAACAACGTTAAATGAGCATACTCTGTTCACTTTTGTGAGCTGTTTTGCTAGACCACATGATAGCTGTAGCTATCAGTGTCTGGTACTTTTGTTTTACAAACTAACAGACAGGAATCAACAAATGAAATCAAAGGGCAAAGACATACTGTAGATGAACACCTCACAATGTCAGCTCTGACACATGCTAAAGAGCGTTATGATGGCTTTTGCATGTTGGATTTATTCTTACAAAGTAAGAGTAATTTAAAAAGTAACAAATGTTTCAACTCATATATTTTAATTTTTTACTGTTGCCCATTCAAATGGATTATATAAACTTTTATAACCAAAATAGTTCCAAATAAGGTATTTTATTTAAAATGTGCATAACCACAGGAAAGAATTTTATTAAGGAAAATTGGAATAATTCTTCACATATTGTTATTACCTTATGTAAATGAAGTCTCAGTTGGCAATCCAAAGCCTTATTATGATGTATTCTGTTGAAATTAATTCTTTTCCATTCCTTTCATGTTTCCAGTGACTTTTTCCTTTACCTCATTATCTGATTCAAGTGGGTATTAAATGATACTGGTAATAATGAATTTTTGATGATTAGTAGATCTAGGCTTAAATAGATTAGCTAATTTGTTCAAGGCCATTCACCTTATAAGTAAGGTTCTAAACTCCATCCTGAGGAGCCTGACTCTATTTTTAATTCCTGTATCTCAGATATATTTTATACTTCCTTCTCTGGATCATCATTTTGTTTTGAGGTTGAGGCCTCAATCTAGGCAGTATGATTTTCAAAATACTTGGGATCATAAAAACAAGTAAAGTTACATGGAAATATGTCAAAACATTCACCCAATTTTACAGTGTGTTTATAAATAATTATTCTCATCCACTGACTGCCTTAATATACTTTACTAATATTCCATAAATGAATAGATGTCCATATGGGGAATAAGGAAGGACAGAAATCTTAGTCCCATTGGCTTTTACTTTTATTTGAACTAATAATCTATTAGATATGATGTTATATATTACATTGAATTACAAACATATAATGTTTAATTATTAAAAGGAATGAAGTTATTAGTAAAGAAGTTACTTAGTTCTAAGAAAGAAAATGCACTTATTTTCTAAAATTTAATATATATATATACTGTAGTTGAAGAGATATATGTTAATGGATTTTGCCAATTATGAATGCTAATTGCTTCAAAGGTGTTTCATAGCAGAGTAATGATGCCACTCATATTGGGAAATCATAGACTCTCTACTGAAGGTAATCTTCAAAAGCATTTAGTTCAACCGGGCACTTTTCATCCTGAATTGTGATATGTAAAAAAGAATGTGTTTAATTTCAAACATAAGGAATCAATAACTCAGCCACCAATATGCCTAAGACTTGCTCTGTGAGTCATGAAGCTACGTTCTTTTGAATTATTTTCTAAAAAGCCATTTAATCCTCTTGAAATCCCATAATAAAAATACCTCCTTAAAAGACAAAGAAATTCAAATAAAACAGCTGTGAAGTTACTTGTTCAGATATTAGTAAATTACCTACTAAACTATCCAGTCTGAGCTTGAATCCAGATAGTCTTAGGTTTATTCTCATAACCAGCACAATTATCTGTCCCCAAGAGAAGTGGAATATAGGAATTCCCCTGGACTAGGGGATACACTGGTAGATGGAAGTGAAGAGAATCTTTTCATTGTTATCATAGTCTGACATCCAAGCCGAATGAAAGAAAACTTCATCCTCTCAGTCTACATTGTGCTATGTGACAGCAAATCATAAGATGATCTTTTTGAGTACTTAATATCTAGCCAGTGTGGCAGAAAAACTGATGTTTAAATTGTAAAAAAAAAAAAAAAATCACGTAAAAATGTTTTAGTTTGATGTTTATTGCTTTAATATCGTTGAGAATACCATACAATGTCATATAATCTACCCTTATTCCAATTTCTCCCAGTTCTTCCCCTTTCCTACTCATCCAACTATGTGTCCCCTTTTTAAACTTTTCTTAAATCATCAATTCCAATTTGTGCTACCCTTATATTCATGAATATATGGCCATTCACTGGTGTATCATCACTGAATGATGTCTCTCTCTCTCCCAGCAGTTATCAACTGCCAGTAGTTCCTCTGCTAGGGGTGGGATTTAGTGCCTATCTTCTCTTCAGTGGTGGCATTTTGCTTTGCCAAGCATACATCTGAAGGAGTGCTATTATCTAAAATATACAAAGAACTCAAACAACTAAGTTACCAACCCACTTTTTAAAATGAGGTATGGACCTAAACATTCACTTAAAAAAAATGAAATGCAAATGTCCAAGTATCATTTAACAATTGCTTAGCAATTGGGGAAATGCAAATTAAAACTACTACTACTTTAATATATTCAAAGGATGCTATATCTTTTTTTGTTTTTTGTTTTGTTTTTTTAAATATTTATTTATTACTTCAGGTTACATCTCCATCACAGGGTCCTCTTTCCACCCCTCCCAGTCCAGCCCTCCCACCCTCTACCCCCTATCCCTTCCATCCCACTCCTCTGGAGTGGAGTGTCCCTACATAACAGTCCCCTGCCCCAGTTCAGTAGTCATATGAGGGCCACAAGCCTCCTCATACACTGAGGACCTACTAGGCAGCACCACTAGGATGAAGTGACTCATTGACAGGAAAAAAAGTCTATGTTCATATTCCCTTTGGTGCTATCTTAATAAAGATTTTAGTAAGTTAAATAATCCTACAATATTACTTCAATCCTTATAGATCCTATATCTTCACTTTTGCCTTTGCTAATATAAGTGTCATCAAAGTGTGACATAAGCCGTGCATATGTTAGACACTTTCCCAGTCATGTGTCTGACAAGATGTACCAAAGTAGAAACTAAGGATTTAGATGTTAAGCCAACCTACGCTCAAAATTTCCTGTAGGTCTTACAGTGTGTTTCTGTGCCTGGAGCTGACATACCTTTAAGTTGTGATCATTGAATTATATCAAAAGCTTCCTTGTTATACATTTTTTGTTTTTTATTTTTATGTTTATTTATTACTTCAAGTTATATCGCCATCACAGTCCCCTCCCTCCACCCCTCCTGGTTCCACACTCCCCCCCTCCTCCTTCTCCCAGAACTCATAATTGTTTTTCTTTGAATAATTAGCCTGCAATTATGAAAATTATAAGGTATAATACACATTTCCAATGTCCAGTCCATACATATTTGGCAACTGATATTAATATTCTATTCTCTATCTCCATGAGTTTAAAGTTCTATACCTAACCCATTTTCCATCCTAACTTGCATTACCAACTTAAAAACATCTTTCTAGATCTAAAATATCCTTTCAATTCCTAAACAACTTAAAACTTAACTGTCAGACTATAACTATCTAGTCTTCAATCACATTAGAGACCTGAGAAGGATAAATATATCTGATTATACAGGAAGTGCAGAGCCAGCAGCTTCCAAAACAGAAATGACAGACAGCTGGCTGCCTGAACAGTCCCCAATTTTTCTCTCTTTTTTTTTTTGTTTTGTTTCCTTGTTGTCTTTTGAGACAGGGTCTTGCTGTGTAGCCCTTATTAACCTGGAACTTGCTATGTAGACCAAGCTGGTCTTGAACAAACAGAGATGTGGGATCCCGGTGCTTCTCTGTGCTGGAGTTGAGTGTGCACCATCACACCTGGCTTTGTCAAGCTTTTCATGTTAAGATCATTTCAGACAAAAGAGTCATGCAAAGAATTCCTGTGTATACTTTATTCAGAAAACCAAATGTTAGTAAATCTGTGGGGAGTGTGAGTGTGTGTGTGTGGGTGTGTGTGTGTGTGTGTGTGTGTGTGTTTCATTAGTTTCCTGGATCATTTAAAAGTAGGTTACAGATATGATGTCTTCCTTCCTCTACTACATACTTAGGTGTATGTTTCCTAAAAATAAAGGCATTATCTTATATAAATCAGAAAATTAACATCGACTAGTCATAATACTATTATCTAATCTGCATATCTTATTAGATTTCATCAGTTGTCCCAATAATGTCTTTCATATCCTGAGCAGATACCACATTGTGCTCTGCCTTCGACGCTCATGCTGAAGTTCCTTTTCTCTTCACCGTCTCTTACATTCATGGCTCCCTTCTCTGAAAGATCAAAGGTGGCTCTCATTATCCATGGCACGCCTATTTATTTGTTCAACGCATGGTAATTAGAAACTTTAAAATGTATGAGTGGAGGGGGAAGACAGAGACAGAGACAGACAACAGACAGAGACAGAGAGACAGAGAGAGGACAAGTATATACAATCTCAGACATACTTGTGGAGATCAGAGAATAACTTGGATATTGGTTCTTGCCTTCAATGCTGTTTGAAAAGCTCTGTGTTGTCCAACATTGCATATGTTGGACTAACTGTTCCCTTAACTTCCTAGGGTACTCCTTCTTCTGCCTCCCTTCTCCCTGCAGTAATCTAAAAGTTGCAGATGTAAGCTTTACATAAATTCTGCGGCTTTGAACTTGGGTCCTCCACATTTACCTAGCAAGCAATCTGCCCTCTAAGCTTTGACCCCAGTCTTGGTCTCAATTTTTTTAATCCAAGAATTCAAAAGGAAAAAGGAAAACTAACTGTTAGAATTAGTTCTTACTTAGAACACATTTAATTTCCCACTAAGGATTAGTCATGTATTCAAAAATCCACCTACTTCTAAAGCCAACTGAATTTGTCCTGACATGGTGACTGAGTTGCCCATTTGAATAACTTTTGTGCTGATGAAGTGTGTTTGATGATTTTTTTTTCCTTAAATGTCTGAGAAGTCAGCATTTTCTTGCTTAGAATTATCCAAAAACTGTAGTGGGGCAATATTATTTCCCTCCTTTATCTTGTGTTTCTTTTTCGAGTATGTGAGATTATGAATATTAGACTCATATTAAACTCTCAAAAGTCCAGTTAATCTATTCATCTGATAATTTGCTTTATCTGTCTTTCGCTTCACATGTACTGAGTATTTCATACCATTTTCTCACATCTGTGAAGCTAATCATAAGGGTAATGTTGCAGAAAGTTTTCTTACACTATGGTATCTTAACTCTTAGGAGAAATGGAGTATTTGAAACCTTCTCGCAATTGTTCCTAAAACAGTACTGTATTTGCTTTCCCAGGTTACAGCCAGTGGCCTGTTTTATTCCTTAAAAGAGAAGTGCAATTAAGCCTTATGACACAACCATAATGTTATCGTAAGAAGAAAGTCAAGAACGTACCAGCATCAGGCCTCATTTCAGTGGTGATTTCCAACTGAACAAAACAGATATAATTTTGCAGGAAGGTTATAATTGTTCGATTGGAATGAAACAAAGACTGCTTGGGCATGTCTGAAAAGATGAGCAGATTACATGCTTAACAAACTCAAGAAGGTAAAGCTTCTGGATTAAGTTATGCTTGGACAGGAAACAAAAAAAGAAAGAATTTTAGCATGAGAATCAATTTTTATTTTAATGCATTCCTTTAAAGCAAAAGCTTTGTTTCTGGAACTGTCTAATATTACTGCATTTTCCTCATGAATTCTTTTGTGCATAGCAAATAGTGATTCTAATATGTGGGGTTCACTGGTGATAATAATAAATGAATGTGAACAAATCCCTTTCCTGGTTAAATGTTTGCAGTAAAGTTTATGGATCAAATTTGACATATTTCTTACATTGCATGAAAATATACATTCTTAATAAAGAGCCCTTTTTACTTTAATCTGACCATACATTAAAGTTTTGAATTTCATATGAAAAGATTTTCAATTCATTTCATTTTACTACACTGTCATAACTGAGAAGGAGAAGAAACTGAACGGAAAAATAAATTCATAGACTATTCAGAAAGAAGAGGAAGTAACTTCAAATCCTACACATTCATGCAATGCAAATTGAGATGGTTGTGTATGAACATAAGAAACCAGCTATACAGGTTGTCACCAACATGACAAGAGATTATGAGAGATTCTTTTTAGGTTTACTTTTTATATTCTTAATAGTATTTAGAAACATATTTATTTCCCAGATCTTATGGAAGCGTAGTTAAATTACCAGTAAATCTGTCTCTATTCACACATGCATAGATTTTTTAATAGGTACTACTTTTTACAAAGACTACTCTTTAAGCCATACACCCATGTTTACTTATTGATTCTTGCCCAATTTTCATACTTATGAGGTCTTGTCTTCCAAAGTAGAGCAGTGGACTAGGTCTTCTCCAGTCAAATATCTCATAATTGAAATATATCTTTGCAGCATGTGTAAGCAGGACTCATGGTACTTTTATTTTAATTTTTAGTTGATGTCAGGATAATTTTTAGTCTCCAATAATCTAGCTTTTCTCTTAAATCATCATGAAAATTCTTTCACCCAACTGCCATGCATCCTCAGCAGGATGCTTCTCTTTGCATTTGCATTTAGTCTCATGGTATTCATCATGGATCCATTAAAATAAAATCAGTGGTTCAATGCACATCGTATTTCTCAGTATTTCCTCATTTTATCTGCCTAGAGTATAAAACACATACTTGAATCTGAGTAAATTATTCTAATTGACTCAAAGTGAGAAATATATTCCATAGTAAGATGAGAAATGGTAACTTAGGAAAATGTAATTTGTAACCATAATAAAAGAATTTTAGATAATTTTCTCCTCTGAACTGATCTCCTTAGTAACTACTACTCCATTTTAAAGTATAAATATTTTACTCATTCAGTTGAGAGTAATTTATGTAAGATATTATGTAATATTTACTTTACAACCAAAGCATTACACATACGTAATATTTATAGAAGATGGTACAGTTTCAGAATATAGATAGCTTTATATGTATTTTTAATCATACCCTACCCATAGATTAATTAAATAATTTAATATACCAATGTATGGTAATTTAATAAGATCATTACTATGTGTTCCACTTAAATAAACTTCAAAAGATATTTTAATGCCTGTGCTTTAGGAAGAATTTAGAGTAAAGTGGTAATAATTAGACTCTGTCAAATAAATAACTGGTGTCACTTTGGTTGTGTGATCTCAACATCAGACTTTGAATTTGACACTGTTGTACAGTCCATATATGGAACCAACAGAGAGGGACCGTTTGAGTCCATGTGCAATACCAACCCTCCTCTAAGGCTGTTCAACTCTAAGAGTGATTCCTCTGCCTGCAGGCTACAAGATAGTTTTAAGATGAAAGTTAAGATTATTAGCTAAAAAAGAAACAAAACAAAGGTTGTGGAAAATCACATCTATCCTTGTTATATGTCTGAAATAATCATGATAACAAGTTAGAAAAGTGTAGGCAATTAAAAATTGTGACAGCAATAATTTTATAAAATATAGAAAAATTTATTCAATAATTTTATTTTTTTACCTGACAGTTTATGTAATGTTTGGATGATGTATAGTGAGTAGTCATTACCTATTTGATTTAGAAAAAGCAGAGTAAAACTACAGAAGAACCTTATGACATAATGAAACAAGTAACAAGATATACTTAGTACTAATGTGTGTACAGCTTGTAGATACTGTAGAAAACAAGTGAAAGCAAAGACCAGTAAGAAACCTCAGGCTTTGATGGGATTGACAGGGGGAGATATGGATCCAAGAGTAGAAAGTCTTCATGGGGCGATAGACTTATTAATTTAACTCAATTGAATCTTTCTACCTCTGTGCTTAGATATATAGAGAAGGAACATAAACATGAAGAACATCTGTGAAGAGTTGGAAGAGGGAAGAACATGATCAACATATATTGCATGAAAAAATTAAATAAAATTTGCTTCCACAAATTAAACCAAAACCATTTTGCAGCTCATACATATATAGTTATTTTTATTTCAATAAATTAACATAAAAACTCACATTAAAAATTGAAGGTAGAAGTCAAAGAAAAAGTATAGTAAAATATATATTGGAATACATGTTTAAACCCAGATAAAATAGCTGTTACTTCCGAAATTAGTGAAAAGAGTTATTGAAGAAAATTTAACATAGTCAACAAAAAAGCCAGTAATTAGAAAATAAATAGGGCAAATGAAAATGATATCTTCTAGGAATAGCTGTAAAGTTCAAGAATGGCCATTAGATTGGAAAAGGAAGGTCTAGGTCTCAGTCACTGTCAAATATTAATAATGATAAAAGCAAGTTGATATATTTTCCAAGTCTTTCCATTTACTTTATATGTATACTAGTATATATAATAATAGCTGGAGGCTATGGAACAACTAACAGCTAAATATAGTTCAATGATATAGTTATAACTTAATCTATTGAGCATAGTTAATGAGTCCATGGCTTCCGGTTACTCTGCAGATCAGTTGAAACCAGGTAAACATTACCATATGATGAACCAGATAAAGCTCAGATCCACCTTCCACAGCTAGGCCCTCTTGTGTAATTTCTTTTTCTTCATTGACCCTTAACTTTTCTTAATTTTTAAAGTGAGGGTAAGAATACAATCATGAGGATATCAGGAAAAAAGACTAAGGTTTTAATACTGATATTGAACCAACACTCACTAAATGGAGTTCAGTTGCAGTTGGAAAATGGCCCAGGCTCTGTGCATGTGATTGGAGAAATGAACTGTTCAAAGAGCTTTCCTTCTCCCTGTGGACTCAGGACTTCCTGTATACATCTGAAGGATTCAGACTGGTTACTCAGAAATGAGGGAACCAGTATGTGGGTATGATATCCATGTTATTGTTTTTCTCTCGGTGGTTAGTTGAACAATTTTATTTGTAGAATTCTAATAGACTTTCTGAGCTGCTCTATCAGCGATCCCCCATTGTTTACTGTCCCTTGGTGGATAGTACTGTCTTTGAAGAGACATGGGCCAATTTATGTGATGTCCCTCCAGAGAAGAGATAGGCCCTTTGGGTGCAAAGTGTGCCTGCCATTGTAGAGGACTTCCTAATCTAATGAAGCAGAGAACTGAGCATCGGGACACAGTGCTGGTCACAGCAGTTTGTTCTCTGCCCTTGTTCATGCCATCTATAGATGAACTGGGAGTACAGATTTCTTCCAGCATGCTTAAAATTTGACATGGCTTAACAAGAATGGCATGTTGAAGATTTCTGCATGTGAATCTGTTCATGGCTGGCCTCTCAGTGCCTGGATAGTCCCTTTCTCCAGCTGCCAGTTGCCTTCCCTTTTCCTTACATACAGACAGTTGACTTGATAAACATTTTTTTCCCAGTGAGATTATGAGACTATAAATATTGTCTATCCCAAAATTATATCTTAAAAATATAATCTGTATCCAAATCTAGTTTTATGTTTTTATCTATCATCTATCTATCTATCTTCTATAATTTTTCCAAGTATTGGTCAACTGATGATCTATTGAGCTATTGTTCTTCTATGTCTGTCTTTCTGTGCCTGTCAATATATCTATCTACTCTTGTTACATTAGGGCCTCCCCAATGGAAATTTAACTGTAATATATATGCTAATGTGGTCATAGTAATGAAGAAAGTATATATACCTACTTCCTTTATCCTTTCAATGACCCAGTTGTACTTCTTTTTAAAATAAAAATTTTGAGATTATACTATAATTCCATCATTTTTTTTCTTTTCTACCTTCCAAACTCTACTATATAGCACCTCTACCTTGTTCCTTTTCAAATTTATGGCTTCTTTTTCTTTAATTGATGTTACATATATTTGTGTGTACATGTGTATTCCTAAACACATAAATGCACCTTCTGTCAGTCTATTTAATATTACTTCTTTGTAAATGTTTTCAGGGATGACTTTTTGGCATTTGATAACCATTTGATATGTTCTTCCTTGGGGAATGCTATTTCTCCTGCTCTCAGCATTCCTTAGTTACCTGAAGTTCTTTGGGTAACATTGACGCCTACTGGACTTCCCAATATCCATGTTAGCATGTTTGTTGGTGTCATCCTTTCAGGTCATATTTAGGCAGTCATGTTGGTGAGACATCTTACTTTGGTGATAATCAACAGCTCTCTATTGGACTTAAGATTCACTCAACATGAGGGAAATTATGCCTCACACCAGAAACCTAGCCTACTACCAAGAGCTTGTACTTCTTTGAAAACATTTTAAAGGTTGCACTTGGTGACACATCCATTTAATGACAGCTACTTAGGAGTCAAAACTGCAGTACCAAAAGTCAAGACCAACCTGAACAATCTAACAGGACCCAGCATCAAAAATTTCTTTCTGAAAGGTTGCAGATAAAGCTCAGCAGTAGAGCGCCCACACATTTATGTGCGAGGCATTCAACTTAGTCACCATTGCTGGAAAAAAGTATCAAGATACTTGCCACTTTAGAATTATCTGTATTTTCCATTAATATATAATTTTAAATGACCCTGCTGTAATATACCATCAGTTTTTAATACTTAACTGAATTTTATCAAAAGAAAGGAAACAAAAAACCTAAAAAAAAATTCCTCTATGAACTTTTTGCAATGTCTTGTGTGTTTATGAGAGAAGGGGGATGAGGAGAGGAGAGAGAGACTTGGGAACTGAACCTAGGACCTCATCCATTCTAAGCAAGTACTTGACCACTCGGCTACGTCTCTAGCCCTTTTCACATTTTATTTTGACACAGGATTTCACCAAGCTGCCCTGTCTTAGTCTCTCATCCAGAGGTCTGTGAGGAAAATCTGGAAGTGGCACTCAGATAGGAAGAGAACTTAAGTCTGTAAGATTTCAGAATTAAAGAAAATGAATAGTAAAATTTCATGTATTACATTCTAATGGTTTAGTAAGTAAACATTGATAAAAAGAGCATTGGTTTTTATATCATTCCTGGATTTGAGAAAATGTCTCAGCTAGTCAGTCCAATTACCAATCACCAGTGGCCTGCTATTTCTACATCCCAGCACTTAACAGTCTCTGATACAGTGGAGCAGAGTCCTACTTATTTCTAGTCTTTCTCTGCTATAGCAGTAACATTGAATGGACTCTTCTCTGCTTGTCGATGCAAAACAAGGGTACGATTAGAGAAAATGACTGTCCGCGTGTGGCAATAATTTATTATATTAACTGTTTGGATAATAAAAAGAGAAATTGAAAGCCAATGAAGTAGGTAAGTAACAAAACCCTGGGCTAGAAAGACGATTCGCAGCTATTGGGTATCCAATACAAAGTGATCAGTTCTGAACCAGTTCTGATACACAAATGACAAAAATATACTCAGAAGACTCAGAGTGTTAAATTTATACATCTGTATACACACAGATGTATACACACACACACACACACACACACACACACACACACACCACATATGTTGTAAGGATAATAATCAAAAGAGGCTATCAATTTTAGACATGGGATTTCATGGGACAGGTTGCAAGGAGGGTACCTGAGAAGGAAGGATGAAAAGGAAGAGGGAATGTGATGTAATTCTATTTTCATTTAAATTTCATTAAAATTTTTATATTAAAGTGCTCTTTTAGATCACAGGAGTTCATTCTTCAGTACCTGTGTCAGGATCTCAACGTGGCTTTTAACCCTAGCTCCAGGGCACCTAGTGCCTTTTTCTAACCTCCATGGACAAAATGCATACATATGAACAGAGAGAGAGAGAGACAGAGACAGAGACAGAGACAGAGACATAAAGAGATGGAGACAAGGAGACAGAGAGACAGAAAATATGCATAATAAATAAAACAAATCTCAAAAAATAAAGAGGAAAGGGGCTAGGGAGCTAGTTCAGCAGTTAAGAGCACTGACTGCTCTTATAGAAGACCCAGGTTCAATTTTCAGCACACGTATGGTGGCTCACAACTATTCGTAACCCCCCAAGTCCAGGGTTCCTCCATTGTCTACTAGCATATGTGGGAACCAGGCGTACACTACACATGATGCAGAAATACCTCAGACAAAAATATATACACATAAAATAAAATAATAATTTAAAAAATAAAGAGTAAGTGTGTGCATCAAGATTAAGCACGAGCTTCTTTGGGAGAAATTGGACATTGATATTTACTACATAAATGAGCCATAACTATTTTCATAGACTGTGGGACATAAAAGCCTTACCAACAGAGAGTAGTGCAAACTCAGAGTGCAGCTGAGGGATCTCAACTTGCCCTGAAGGTAGGTGAAATCTGGAATGGTAGATTTCAGAAGAGCAAATCTACTTATAAACATATGAAATTATCTGTTTATAACTGACGAATGACAGGAAACCTCAGAGGTGAACATCCTGGCTTGTACTCCACAGGAATCTTGCCTTACTCCATACAAATTTGGTTGAAGCCATTTCTACTGAATGGTAAATAAGAAACCTAGAATGACTCAGGTTGAAACTTACAAAAGTTATAAGACTCGATGTAATGTAAAAACAGCATATTCTGGACCTGGGGCAGTTAATATGTCTCTGGACTGGAGGATAAACCCAGAGAGAGGTGTGCTCCTGTGGTGGTCTTAGAAAATCTATTTCCCTAGGTTCACTGTGTGCTCCCCGGGAGGGACGCTTTGAAGTCCAAAGGCAAGGTTCTCAGAGATTGACTCTGGGTCTCATTGACTTGCTGAATTACCCACTCAGTTAATTAATTTTTGAGCTCCTGCTATGGTTTAAGCAAGGCATTCAGCCCTGGAGCAACAATGTAGACCCGGCTGTTTTCTGCAACCTAAATTGTATTGCTTTGGTAAAATTAATGTTATTAATCAAAGTGAGGCTAAAGACTAAATTATAAACTAGGATAGAAATAGTGGAAATAAAATGCTTAAGTATGAAAATTAGAATGTTACTTTAACTCAGGTCAATAATACTATAGGAGAAGTCTTTTCTTTGTGCTGACAACAAAGAAAAACAGCGCTTCATATTCATTCCCTCCCAGATTTGTGCTTTTGCATAATGGTCAGTAAAACCGCCATTCATAAGGGTTTTAACTAGAAATTCTAGAATCAAAAGTGAAGACATATTTCCCATGACATAAGGTGGTTAGGGTAAAGAACATGTATAAATGAATAACTTTGGCCCGGCATAGTGGCACACGCCTTTAGTCCCAGCACTCGGGAGGCAGAGGCAGTTTGATATCTGTGAGTTCAAGGCCAGCCTGGTCTACAGAGGAAGTCCAGGACTGCCTGAGCTGTTACACAGGAAAACCCTGCCTCGAAAAATAAAAAAATAAAGAGAGAGAGAGAGAGAGAGAGAGAGAGGGAGAGGGCTACTTCTCTCTGGTTACCTTAGAGCAGTGGTTCTCAATCTGTTGGTCATGATCCCTTTGTGGGTCAAATGACACCTTCACAGGGGTCACATACCAGATATCCTGCATATCAGATATTTATATTATGATTCATAGCAGTATCAAAATTATAGTTATGAAGTAGCAATGAAATAATTTTATGGTTGGGGGTCACCACAACATGAGGAACTGTCTTAAAGGGTCGCAGCAGTAGGAAGTTGAGAACTACTGCTCTTAGTGATTTCGGAGGAGAGTGACCACAACTTGATCATATATTGTAGAACTGGGAACTTTACAGGCCCATAAAATAATTCATAGTATGAAGAAGTCATCCTTTGAAGTTAAAAAAGAGAGAGAGAGAGAGATAGTAATTAGTTCTTTCGGTAGGAGATAAGAAAATATTGAAGGCATTGTTCTCATCCTTAAAATCAATTATGTAGATGTATTGTATTTATTTGTTGTAGAGATCAACAGGTGAAACTTGAAGCTTTGTCTTCTTCCTTTACAGAAAGTGACGTGATTAAAGGCTCCAATCCTATGTGCTCATGTCTCCACGCCCTTCTTACTGTGTACATTAGGGTTTCCTG
>CAJQZJ010017430.1:310943-322296 GCA_907164525.1 Lophiomys imhausi | reverse complement strand
GATAGATAGATAGATAGATAGATAGATAGATAGATAGATAGATAGATGGTAGAGAGATAGATAGATGACAGACATGTATGTATGTATAGAAATCCCCACAACACAGGGATCACCACATAAGGGGGTTTTCAGGGAAAGTTGAGTGTGCTGCCCACCCAAACCTCCAGCCTTCACTCCACAGACAAACAGACACAACAGGGGTGATGTCTAAGCATTTCCCATTTTTAATATTTCATTTCCTGGCTTATATACAGAACCAAATGGGTGTTTCCACATGAGGCTACATAAGCCAAATATATTATATGACCTACATTAAAGGTCATCCTATTACATCACATATCACAAGCCTGGTAACATGGTGATCATGCACTGGTCATGAGCATGGTAGTCTTGTTCACCCAATCAGCTATACCCACGATCAGGCTTCAACTCTGCCCCTGGCATCTTCCAAACAGCACCATCTTAGATATCTACCACAAGTTACATTCATTTTTCCAGCAACGAAGCATTTCCCATAAGCCTCCATTTCCCTGGTCCCCACATGTATGTATGTATGTATGTGGTAATTATAAAGTCGCTTTTGTAGGATTTTTTTTTCTGGGCCAAGGTCTCACTATGCTCCTTTGGCTAGTGTGGAACTCACTTTGTAGATCAGACTGCCTCATACAGAGATCTTCCTGCCTCTGCCTCTCTTGTGTTTGGATTAAAGACTTGGGGAATTGCCATAGCTTTCTGAAATCTGTGCTCCTACAATGGTGGAAGCTATTAGAAAAGCATTTTTTTAATTGTCAACAAGAAAAACAAATGAGCTAGTTCACTGAAAGTTACAGATTTTTATTTTATTTCTTTGGAAGCTGTTTGGGGTTCACTAATGTGCTTTTCCAATTATTTGAGCAAGAACAGCTGTGACCAGTATTGGTGAGGTCATAATTTTATCTCACTAATGTGATACTGATACAATGGAATGTGATGGTACGATAATTAGCTATTTATGTAAAATTTTGGAACTAGCAATCATAGCACAGTCACAGCCAGGGCTGAAAAATCCCAGTACCTTCCTTCACAATCTACTTTTTCCTTCTTTAATCTTTTTTTCTTTCCCAGAGTAGTTGAACTCTTGGAATTTTTATCTCTCTTTTCCAACCTTTTTCTTCCATTTTTTTCCTTTGGCACTTTTTTTTTTTTAAATATAAGGCACAAAAAATGCACATGATTTCCAGCAGCCATTAGCAAGTAACTCCTAATCGTGCCAACACTCAGCAAGCCATGTCTAAAGACTCACCCTTCCATCTAGGTTTAATGGGATAAAGCTGTAGTGGAATAGAATTGAGAAATGTGGCTGTAGTGATAAGGAAACCTTGCAATAAGGTGTGAATTAGCAACTGTTCGCCAGATTGAGTTCTGGAGTGTTGCATTGCTGTTGTAATACTCCTTTTATCCCTGGGCTTCTATGAACATCTGATCTGACAATAATGGTCCTCCATCTATTTACACAGGTGCAAGGGAAACGGAAAGGAGAAGGGAGAAAATGTGCCATGGTGTTCACATGTATGTAAGCATACCAGGCACACTAAATGATGGAAGAGAATAATTCATCAGTAAAGTAAATGTTTTGAGTCCTGTGACTATCACTCATGATTTACTCATAAATTAAAAAATAAACTTGAAGTAAGTTGACAGCACAGAGCTAAGCTGTCCAGGAAGTGCCGTTCTGCACAGTAGAAGTTTGGGAACATCTGCTGTTTTGTGTAGCTCACACAGCAGCTGCTTTTGTAGACTAATGAGGACAAAACCGATTAGCAGATTAGAAATTGCCAGAAATCAGAGACACTCTGCTTAAGAATTGTTAAAAATGAATAGTATTGGTGGGCTAATGTTACTCCTTGTTCCTCTGTGGTTTTATTGCAGGAGGATGTTACATGTGAACACCTGTCTCTTAAGGGAAGCATCTATTAAACGGTTACCAAACACTACGGGCAGAGGGGCAGCTTATCCATCTGGAAAGCCTTAAAATTGGCCTCTTTTGAATTTCTTGTCCCAGTGTAAAACTTTTAATCTGTGTGTCCCTAAAATAAAATAAACCAAGTTCATAAAATGAACTGTTGAATAGTTTTAAGAAAACCTTTCAAAGATATTTCATTTAAATGCAAATGTGGACCGTGAGTTATTAAAGAGCATGGGGCTTCTCATATTCTTGTTTTCCAGACACCTGGGATCAAAGTCACCTTCTGAACTTGCAGAGCTCCTATGCTTAAATCTTACTGTCAAGATTTAGGTTCTTTATTTTCAGTGTGAAAAGATAAGTGTTCCTAAAGCTTTATCAGAAGCATTCATTTTCCTGTAAGACCAGGGATCTGAATTAAATGGGGAAAGGGTAAGATCCTAGAACATTAAGGTCATTGATTTTGAAAGGGAACCCAGTAATTTCACATATTTTGGATAATTAAAATCAATACAGAATAATTGCACAGCTCCAAGGAGATCCAGATACTTAATCCAGTCCCCCTTCTCCAGGGGAAACTAACTCCAGCCCAAGTTAACATCCAGAGGCAATTGTATTGTATGGAATGAGAAGGACCCTACATGTATGTTCTGCACTTACTAGGATACTGAAAATCAGTGATTCTGAGAGAGGTTATCACTTCTTTAAGAATGTCATCCACATCATCCAGTGATCTATAGTTATGAGATAACAATAGAAGGCAGTGATGGCCAAAATCATTTTGAGAGTTTAGCATTTCCACAGCTTAAACAGGTTTGTTATGTATGGTGTATTTTATATGTCCAGATGGAGTTGTGCCTTCTTTGTGTAGTAAGGCTTTGTTTATACATAGCTCTGTAAAATGGATAGGCATAACTACATAAAGGAACATTGGTCATTTCTACGCCAAAATAAGAACGACCTCCCAATTATAGAAAAATGTACTTTACCTAGCCAATACCCACCCAATGCTGGCTAGTGATACTTCTAAATCTGACTGAAACTGGTTCTTTTTGCTATTCTCCAGTCACAGGAAAGGTTGAATTTGCTGACTGATTTTAATTCTCTATTCCAATATTAGGATTTTTCTTCTTCTCTCTATGCTTACCTTTTTATTATATGCCATCAAGAGTCAATTTGATGTCATATCAAATATTTTCAAGTTACTAAAATGATTTCATTTTATCTACATAAATTGTAGCATAACAAAATTATTTGCAACTGAAAATCACAGAGGAGCCCTTGCAGTTCAATGTTATTTTTGGGTGCATTTTTTTTCCTAATGAGAGCTATGGTCATGGCAGCCTTTTATAAGTTAGTAGAACTCAAATTCTCTGAAGTAATATGTCAAATTAGATTAGTGAACCGGTCCAACAATACTTCTCCTTTCAGAAAGGTCAGCATTCAAACCTTATGTGCATCTGTCTTACTAAATTTAACTGGTGATGTTGAATATTAATTGCTCATTCTGTAGGAATAATTCAGCCAGAGTTATACCACTTAGAACATTCCTTAATAGAACACACACACACACACACACACACACACACACACACACACACCATTTAATATCTTACATAAGGGATTTTTTTTTTCTCACCAAAGAAACTCTTAGAAAAATATTATGTGCTCCATCCATGACCTGCTTTCGAAAGACAGAAAATAACTCTTGGTCACTATGCAACAGCAGCCCCCATAGAGAACTGCCTATATCCATTTCAGTATTTTCTTAGTGCAGCTCTTCTTCACTACTCTTCCAAATGAAAGGTTCTTATTAGAAGGACGGATCACCATTTCTGCAGTTTAATGACGTCAAAGTTGCTGTTGCATTCTCCAACCTCAAATTTCAATTCTTTCTAAAGTGTTTCTTCCTTCTTGAGCAACTGGAAATAACCATTTTACCTGCAATAAGACAAGGACAACTCAAGTGAAGGTTGATCACTTCCTCCCACAAGGGGAGGGTGTAGCTTTTCTCACTTCCCGTCGCCACCCAAGTACCAGCAACTAGATCTCCTGTAATCTCAAAATCATTCAGAACAATAGGATCTGCCTTACTGTCTTCCTTTTGGCTCTAAAGCCAAGAATAACATGGATTTGTAGAGAACTTATCAGTTTATAACAACAGCTGACCCCTACACTCTGCTCCTCAAACAGAATCAAAAGTCAGGTAGAAGGGAAATAATCCACCTTTGTTAGGGTGTCTTTTTAGAATCCACCCCCAGCTGGCGATATCTTCTCTCTCTCTCTTCTCTCTTTCCTCTCCCTTTGTCTGTCCTATCTCCAGTCCTTATTCCGTTTAACCCCACAATTGCCAATTTCATTGTTCCAAAGCACAAAGCTAATCAATGGCCCATTAGCTGCATCCCATTACGTGTGTTCCAGCTTCACATGTAATTTGAAGTTGCAGTTCGTGGCAACTAACCACCTTCAAAGTCGCTGCTGCACTGTGTCTATGGGATTGTCCAATAATCACCCAAATTTACATACCTTTCCTGTCTGAGTCTACTTATGACCTATTTCTATCATTCATAACATCATTACAGGAAAAAGAAAATGAGGGAGGGAGATAGGTTTCTTCCTTCAACTATAAAACGCAGCTAAGTTTACATTTACATATGGCTTTTTAAAAAGTCTTTGGTATCAGTTATCCATCTCCATACTCTCTACCTTACCTTTCATCTAGTAAAATGCATCCATAATTGAGTAGCATTATAAACTATGAGCTATGATTTTGGATTATTTTTAAAGAGATTTTGAAGAATAATAGAAATAAAACCTGTAAAAATAGATGAAAGATAACAAAATGCAGGAAAAGATATAAAAAATAGAAAAAGATATAAATTTTCTGCATATAATAGCTTGTGAATATTTTAAACATTTAACTAGGTAAAGAACACATTTTTCAGATAACTTTTAAATCAGATTCACTATAACTCACAATATTAAAGTCTTTCAAAATGAAAATCTTAGTCATGCAATAACACTTTCTGCAATTAATGACATTTAATTTTCATTTTTTAGTCAAGTTGCTATCTTTACTCCTAATAAAAATATAATTTACAGGATTATTATTTTATCCATAAATTAACACCTGACTTGTAAGAAACACTTAAGTCAGGTTAATTGCTGCCTTTAAATTTTTTATAATACCTGCAACAGAAAATTAATGATGCTTCCATATTTAGTAGAGTTCATAACCTGCATTTTAATAAAAATATACTATTAATAATATACATTTTACAGATACATTTATGCCAATTGCTGGTCATTTTATGCATTTGTCATATAATATCACAAATGTAGACAGATTTATTCTGCTTATTAGCTTAGATTTCATGGAAAAAAACTCCATATTCATTATATTTATGTATATGTAAGTTTAAATGAATTTAATCACTACAAACCTTTTCAAGTAGTGTTGATTGCCAGTTTCTCAAGATTCTAATCTGGCTGAGAATGGCTCTTATCACAGGCCTGTGAGCATTGGAAATGAGCCTGAACATGCTATCATATCAAGGAGTTCCTCTAAGTTCAGGTGCCCCATACAAAAAGTGAGCTAAGTATGTACGTAATGTCCTGAGAGATTATTCCACAACATATTCTAATATCAAATGCAGTGCCTTCATCCCTGCTCTCTTAGGTTCATGTTCCTTACAGAAGCCTGAGTTAAATCCCTTTATAAGAAAAAAGATAGAGAGAGAGGAAGAGAGCTAAGGAAGGATAGAAGGAGAGAGGGAGGGAGGGAGGGAAGGAGGGAAGGAGGGGGAATGGGTAATCAAACAGAGCCCTTAGATTATATCATAATAAATTTAAATTTAGGTTCTCAAATAAGATCACATCTCCCTTTAGTCCACTGAAATTCAGTGGCTAGCCATTGGCTACAAAACTTCTCCAAACCAAACAGGACAACTATGGAAAGCATTTTGTCATGGAGCTACATTTCCAGATCCTCATTTTTCTAATAAATAAAATACATCCTATCTGAGGCTACTGTCAGAAGTTACTTTCAAACTAACAATATGAGAGTTCTAGATAACATATGTTAGAAGTTTATTATAAAAGATAATTTGGGGAGATACAGAATTTTTATGGAGTACTTGTGAGAAAGTTTATTACCATATTGTGTTAATCATAATCTCTATAGTACTGAGTATGAAGTAAGATTTTCGCTGCATTTATAAAGTAATGTCAATGTGCAAGGATATAATAATGAGCAGAATGTGCTTAGTGATTTAAGGCATCTTCCAAATGAGAACAGAAGACATGAGTTCTCACAGTCCTTCAGCTGAGCTTCTAAAACCTAACAAAAATCACTTTAGAAGATCTCAACACACCCCCCTTTCACTTGCAATTCATTCCCAAGTGTCTGCACTCTAAAGGTCAATAATGGAAAACGTGTTTCTGAGTCACTGTTGGACAAAATACCTAGGACGGTTTATAACACAAATGATAAACGGGAGCTGCATGAGTTCCGGATATTTTTTTCTGTAGACAGAGGGTTTTTAAATTATACTTCTCCAGGAGATTTTGATTTGTAACATCATAAGTGGAGATGTCCTGAATTTCATATCAGAGTGGGCTACTGTAGAAATAAGTTTTTCTTATATCAAGAGTGTTGCTTAGAAATTCATTTCTGAAGGACGAAACATGGTAACGTTTAACTCTGTCTGTCTGTCTTAATCCACACCCAGTGAAGGCAACTAATGGGAAAAACAGGATCCACAGATGCAAGTAACATGGTGCCTATTTTCTAGCCTGAAAGAGCAAACGGGACACAAGGAGATGGACAAACCTACATAATGTGTGATTATCTGAGGTGTAACCTTGGGATATGAGTTTGCTTTTTATTTATTAGAAAAATGAGGATCTGGAAATGTAGCTCCATGACAAAATGCTTGCTAGTTTGATCAATCCTTTGACCCCAACAAAAATAAACAGTAGAAGAAGTCACTATAATTATCAGTTTCTTCATGGAAAAGCATAACTTTTATCTCAAAAAGTTACAGATGTTTTACCTTTTTTATGTTGAACTATTGTTCTCCATTGAAAACAAACAAACAAAAGTCTAACTGGAATTATATCAACTGAAAGTAACTGTGATCATCAGTATGGTGTCAAATTTTCCAGTTTCTTCATAATTTATAAACATATAATTTTATACTGATGATATTTTTCTCTAAGACTCTGTGGCAGGCCACCTTTTGCATTTGATAATTTAAGGCATGAACAAACCATGTTATCATGTTAATCTCAAGTATAATTTTTCATTATAATGTTTCACCTTTTGCATTTGATAATTTAAGGCATGAACAAACCATGTTATCATGTTAATCTCAAGTATAATTTTTCATTATAATGTTTCACTGAGTACTGTATGCATCATAATCCATTTAATACACTCAAATGTCTTTTTTTGAATATCTTTTATTGTGTTAATGTGATGGACAGATGGTTAGTAAGTACATATATTTCTAGTGGAATTTGTACTTTGACAGAGTCTCCAATAAGCCTAAGTGATATTAAGAGATAACTTTTGGTAAAGCATTTAAAATGTTTCTGGCACTTTTTCATATTCTATTTCCTGAAAACCTAGCAACATCTGTTTGTGGGGATTCTGAGCATCCTTTCATAGCAATAGACACCATGTTTCAGAGAAGTTAAAGATGTCCATGAAAAGACACCAGCTTAAAAAAAAAATGGGAAAGGGTAGCTTGCCTACATCCACATGGCTTCTGGCAGTTTTCCTGTGGCAAGGGTATCAAGACTGTGGTTGTGGCTCTGAGATTCCATCTCACACCTGTCAGAATGGCTAAGATCAAAAACTCAAGTGACAGCACATGCTGGCCAGGGTGTGGAGAAAGGGAAACACTTCTCCATTGCTGGTGGGAGTGCAAGCTTGTACAACCACTATGGAAATCCGTCTGGCAATATCTTAGAAAACATGGAATAGCTCTACCTCAAGACCCAGTGATACCACTTCTGGGTATACATCCAAATGATTCCTCATCAAACCACAAGGACCTTTCCTCATCTATGTTCGTAGCAGCCTTATTTGCAATAGCTAGAAACTGGAAAAAACCCAGATGTCCCTCAACTGAGGAATGGATCAAACAAACAATAAAAAGAAAAAAAAACCTGTGGTGCATCTACACAATAGAATACTACTCAGCCATCAGAAACAATGAAATCATGCAATTTGCAGCCAAATGGATGGAACTAGAGAAGCTCATGCTGAGTGAGCTAACCCAGACTCAGAAGGATGCACATGGCATCTATTCACTTATAATCGGATTTTAACCATATAGTACAGGATAACTATACTACAACCAATGTACCAAAGGGAACAGGAACATAGACTTTGTTACCTGTCAATGAAACACTTTGCTCCAGTGTATGAAGAGGCTTTTGGCCCTCATATGACTACTGAACTGGGGCAGGGGACTGATATGTAGGGACACTCTACTCCAGAGGAGTGGGGTGGAAGGGATAGGGGACAGAGGGTGGGAGGGTAGGAAGGCAGGACTGGGAGGGGTGGAAACAGGGCACTGTGATGGAGTAACAAATAAACATTTTTTTAAGGGAATGCTGGTGACCAAAATTAGTTGTGTTCAAATGCTTCCTTGCTTATTCCAATTCACAAATCACAAAAAGGCACCTCAAATGTATAATATCACTTTACTAGATTGTGCCTACATAATTAGGTGTTTGACTCAAATTGTTTCTGTAACCCACAATTCTTTGATGAACATTTTTGTGAACACAACAATTGTGTTTTTCTCCTAACATATACAAAAGAAAACCTGGCTATTCACATCACAATGGATTAGCCATTGCACAAAGGTACAAAAAGATCAACTGGCAGATACTTTAAAAAGAAATAATAACATTTGGTTTCTATATTTTTTAATTTTGAGTACAAAATAGCATTACCCATAAACAGCAAAATAAGCAGTTTTATAGTATAATGGGGCTAGGTGATTTAGGCAAGACATTAGGTGAGCCTATTGTAATCAGATGATTTATTTCCCTTGAATAATTAAAGCTAGACTCTTATATGAGTTAACTTTTGGCTTAGTTCATTATTCAAATGATTTATTATGATAAATCCTTAAATTAAGCTTTTTACAAAATGAAATGTTTGACAAAAATTTTCATTATCTCCTAATTATTTAAATGTCACTCTGTTATGGAACCAATGGCTTCATTCACTTAATTTATTTATTTTTCTGTTTGTTTGTTTGTTTTTTGAGACAGGTTTTCTCTGTGTATCCCTGGCTGTCCTGGACTCACTTTGTAGACCAGGCTGACCTCAAACTAAGATTTCTGCCTTCCTCTACCTCCCTAGTGCTGGGATTAAAGGCATCCACCCCCACTCCCAGCCCTATTCACTTAATTTTTAAGCAAAACATATGAGATAGTTCTATATACTGATCACTGGGACACAGAGACGAGACATGAAGCTGCTATGTTCATATAGTAAATATCAGTTTAGTCAGCAAGAAAGATACATGAGCAAGTAACTAATCCAAAACAAGATGTCAGGGGAAATGAGCGTTCAGAGATGATTATTCTTTGGAGTTCTAACACAAAAGTCAATGAGTGGCTGGGTGGTGGCTCAGAGAATAAGAGCACTGGCTCCACGAGCATGAAGACCAGAGTTTGAAGCCCCCACTCACCACATGAAAAGCTGAGAGTGGCCACATGCTTGTCTATAACCCCAGTGATGTGGGGTGGAGGTGGAGGTTAGTCAGGCCTAGTTGACTGCCAGCCTAGTTCCAAGTGCATTGAGAGACTCTGTCTCAAAGAAATAAGGCAAATAAGGCAGCAAGTGGAAGAACAGGACACTCTGTAGCCCATGACCTTCTCATGTCCATACACGGGTGGGCATATTCACGTCCACCCAGGTCAAATGACAACCGGTCTTATCTTCATTTTCAGAACAATTTCATAATGTCAAAGTTCTACAGTGGCTGGGATATGCTAATGTAACTATTAGTGCTAAGTATATCATTCATATGTGATGTCCCCTGTAATTTTATAAAGGATGTCTGCTTAACATAAAAATAAGACTGTTAGCATAAACTGAGACAGCCACCATTGAGCATTGTGACAAATAAAAGACAGATGAATGGCCTGATATTTGTGTTCACCTGAATGAATCTTTTACTGTTGTGTGGCTGCAACTGCCCCACTACGCTCCGTGACTTGGCTAGAAGATGGTTTGCCAGAGCATGTGTGTCATCTCGGATGTTTGGTGGCCTCCCTTCTGCCTGCTCTAATGACCACACTCAGCAGGCACTGGCTTTGGAAGGAGACTCCACTAATTAGCTTGGTCGATAGAGCATCTGGTAGCTGGTTGGTGGGATAAACAGGAAAGACTCCTGAAGTGAGGGGTAAAAAAATGAATTATCCATGCTATAAAGACCAAAATAAATTCACCAGCATACAACCCGAAGCCATGAGTTCCAACGTCGAATGAACTGCCTCCTACCCAAGGCCTGGCTTTAGATCCCAGGCTCAAAATGCAGAAGATGGGAGGTATACAACACTTGGGACTTCAGTTAGACCTCAGCTTGGTAATGTAATAGAACTTATCATTCATGAGTCTGTCTGCCTTTTTTTTGACAAACAAAACAAAATAAAACTGAGAACAATTTGATCTGTCCTGCCCCTGCAGACATTGATGCGGGTGGTTTGAAAACAAAGCATTTAATCAGGCAGGGTTTTTCTTAAACTACCTGATGATTCATCATCCAGCCCTGCTCAGTGTCAGTCGGGCGTCTCCCAGCTATAATTTATAGAATATTTAAAGAGCCTGGACCACATGTGCCTCTGTCATGGGTTCTATTGTACTATAAATTATAGCTCCAATTTGCTTCAAATTCAGCATGGGTTGTCAGGAGGCCATGACTCACCCTCTGTTGAGATGAACACTGTATTGTGGCTATACCAAAGAGCGCAGTTGCCACTGTTAATTTATTGGCAATTCTAGAATATTCCTAGACAACCATTTTGTCATGTTTCAACACAATAAAGTCACTCTATTTCTACAACTCAGATAGTTACTTCTTTTTCTTTCCCCACAAAGCAAAAATAAATCAATAGTTTAATGTTCACTGTAGCTTCTGGTCTCCTGAAAAGGCCATTTCTGAACAAGGATGTTCCAGGTGTCACTCTCTTTATCTGTCATGAAAGGGATTCTTGGTTTTGATGGGTTTTCCTACATAGAATGCCTAAATCACATCCTGTATCCTGGGGTGGTTCATTGTTTGATTTTGATTTTGTTTCTTTTATTAAATTGATTTTTTTTGCCTTTGTCCTTTACGTGTGTGTGTGTGTGTGTGTGTGTGTGTGTGTGTGTGTGTGTGTGTG
>CAJQZJ010017430.1:262561-310933 GCA_907164525.1 Lophiomys imhausi | reverse complement strand
TGTGTGTGTGTGTGTGTGTGTGTGTGTGTGTGTGTGTGTGTGTGTGTATCTGTCATGCATACAGAGGAGTTGCTTGGTGTGAATGGCCAGTGTGGAGGTTGCAATTACAGAGAGGTCACCATGCTTAGCTAGTATTTATGTGAGGACTGGAGAGCCAAACCCTCCCTGATCCTTATGCTTAAGATGAGCTGGGGAGATGGCTCATTAATCATAGAGCCATTTCCCAAGCATCTTAAACTGTTTATAAAGCAAATAAGAGCAGGATTGCAGAAAGGAAAAAAGAACATTTAAAAAGTAGTGGCAGCAAGAATAGAACTGTAACTTTCTACTTTAACATCAAATAACTCTAGCTAAATAAATGCTCAGTTTACTTCACATCTGGAAGCAAAGTATTTTGTGTTCTTCATCGCTGTGCCCTGAACCTTTATGGATATAGTAAAAGAAAAACAACTATTTGTAGTTGGTTTTCATGTACAAGTGGATGGGTCCATCTGAAAGATAAATTGATTCTACAGTCATATCACAGGCAGGCTGGACAAAGGGGTCTGAAGACTAATAAAGGGAAGGATAGGAGCAAGTGATACAGACAGAATTGGGAGGCTGTGTGTGTGCTTAACCTGACTATCTCATCATGTGTGTTCCTTTTCAATGTGTCATGGTAAGCATGTTCTGTTGTACCCACAACTTTCACTGCTTACAACTTAAAGGGACACTAAGATACAACTGGTCCCTCTCTTTATTTCCACAACATTGTATGGTTCTAAGTCCTGCAAGTGCATGTACGGAGAGTCTGAGCTATGTTGCAGGACAGCACTATTTTCACCAAATCCTCAAATTGTGGCCAGTTTGAACAGAGTTGAAATCATTTTTGTGTTAATATAATATAAGCTGGAAAACATCCAAAGCAGCATTAGAAGGAATTTTGGTGTCCAGTAATCACAAATTTTAATGCAGTTTTGAAAACTGAAAGCAAAGAATCCAATGGACAAACACAAATATTACTTTGAAGGTAGAAACATTTCTATATTTTTAATAGAAAAGTTAAGAAGTAAAGAAGAAAGAACAAAGGAAGAGAGTAGGAAAGAGTGTATGGAAGGGAAAGGAAAAACATAATAAATCAGAGTTTTCACTGGTGGTACTCTGTGTTGCTGGGGTTCTTCATCAGTCCTGATTTTTAAATTTACTCATACATCAAAAGCAATACTCAGTGATACTACTATATATGCTGACATTTTAATTGGTTATATCTCAGGGTCAGTGATTTTCAGGCAAAGTTATGGATATTCACAGAAGGCACAACACTTGGTATATTCTTTGGAAGACTTGAGGAACAAATATTTCTCCAAGCTACTTCATTTGTGGCCCCAAAGAAGGAATGCATTAATCTGCAGTAAATCATGTTTGTTCCTGAATGTTTAGCTGAGAATTAGACATTTTAAATTGCACATCCCTTCCACCCACAGGGCTGACACATGTTGTTTACTCTGTGGTGCTGTTCTGTGTGAAGATTCACTCATTGTGTCCAGATATCACCTTGACAGTGGGTGCAAGGTCGCTGTGCATTACATCTGCAGAATTAACTCCAAGCATCTCATGTTACTGCATCCTCCAACTTAAATGAACAAATATTTGTCTTTAAAAACTTTGTGTTCACTTTTTTACTTATTATTTTACATAAATTTGTATTTGAAGAGGTAATAATTAGTTACCAAGATAATTAGTAATGAATGGCAGACATAAGTGGTGTGTCCTTTCTACCATTCACTGTGATAAGACTAGATTGGAGAGTAAAGGGAGAATATTAAAGTATATAAGTATATTTAATAGTGAACTAATTTTAACGTTATCAGTGCTTACACATGGCAATTATGGAGGATGTTTGTTAAAGGCAATAGTGTACACTTATTTATTTGCTTAGTTGTTTTGATTTTCTGAGGCAGGGTCTCTTGCAGTCCAGACTGGCTCTGTGGCCTCAGTGTAGTAAGAATAGCCTTGAACTCCTGACCATCTGCCCTCTACCTCCCAATTGCTGGAATTAACTGCAAGCACCACCATTCTCATATGCTACTTAAAATTATCTTTCTTAAGAGCAGTAGGTGAGGCAAAAGTATATAGTTAGTATACATATTGAATATATATATAACAATACTAAATATCAAATTGATAACATGCTAAAATGCAATATTGACTGTATTGCACGTCTCTACCCTTACATTGTGATATGAATCTGAAATTTAATTTCTATTTTGGAATGGGATCATCCTTGAGGACTATGTGAAAAGGGAGCGACGATGGAACTTTTATTGTAGTGTTAACAGTTTTGAAGGGAGCTAATTGAAATCTTTCTCTGCACCTTGAAGACAGGGGAAACTGTGAATACAGGCGCTCAGTTCATATGCCTTTAGGGATTCACTTTTCAGTCTTATAATTTCATAATTCAAGGGCTTTTACTTCATCCTTTCTCATCAATTTGGCTTCATTTTGATGGCAGTTAAACAGCGCTTCTCAGATGATTTCAAAATAGTTAAAAGGCAAACTTTTTTCCCTCAAACATATAGCAATGCTTTAGGAGTTTTGAACAGCTTTGGCCAGCTGCTGTACAGCCAACATATTGAGGTGGCATCTGGAAAATGAGAAAGGTCAGGATTCAGGAGGCGAGAAGAGCGTTCCTTGATCTGTGTTCAAACACTCTCTCTGGGCCTTGATGGTGGTAGATCTTAAGTAGCATCAGAAAATTGGACTTCAAGAAGAAACATGTGGTTTCTCTCCCATACAGGTTTCTACTTAGTATGTCAGTGCATTCAAAATGCTATAGCAAAATGCTTTTAAGAATGGGTAATTCATAAATAACAGGAATGTATTATTTACAGATTTAGTCTGAAACGTCAAGGTACAGGCTCCAGCTTCCTGACTAAGTCTCGTCCTAAATGGCATCCATGTGTCTTTCCATCATGGGACAGTTGACAGAAAAGTTTCCTAGACCTATTTTTGGATGGGCACTAAACCCATGCATGTTAATCACTTCCCCAGAAAACTCACATCTAATCAGATCTCTTTGAGGGGTAAATTTCAATATTTAATTTTTTAAAAGATTTATATTTTATTAAATGTTTGTATGGTGAAGGAGTGGGTATGTGCACATGGTACATATGGATGCCTGGAGTGGCAAGAAGAGGACAATGGATCCCTGGAGATGTCACACACATAGACAATTGCGAGCCTCCAGACCTGTGTACTGTTACCAGAACTCATGTGCTCTACAAGAGCAATATATGCTCTCAACTGCTGAGCTATCTCTTGATCCCCTCAATATATGAGTTTTGAGGAACACTTGCATCCAAATCCCCCAGTGAAATTGATGGCCTTGGTGTCATTGGCCAGGAAGAATATTGTCTTTTCCTGCGCTGTGTCTAGCAGATTTAAGTCACCGGAGGTGGCATGGGGTGGGGTGTCACAGGACAGGACATGACAACATGGGACATGACACGGGCATTCATTGTTCTTCTATACCATGATCATCCCACAAACGGCATCTCCTCACATCTTCTGAAATTTCAAGGTCGAACTTATAGCTTAGGACTAATATTGTTCATTGGCTAAAAATAATCTTTGTGAATTATTTTGTGTAGGAGGTCAGAATGCTTGGATAAGAGTGGAAACTTTCACAACAAAAGGAAATATGATAAAACTAAATGGCTTTGTGGTGTTTTGAACATAGATACACTCTTTCTCTGAGCAGAAATGAGATGTGCTGTGGAAGAAGAGAGAGTGGCTTACTATTTATAGAGTAACTGGGAGCATGTGTGCCTTTAATCATATTTCATGTATAGTAAATAATATGTTGAGATGTATCTGTAACATAACTTTTTTATTTAAAATAGGTATTTTACATATATTATGTTCTGATTAGTTTTCCTTCCCCAACTCCTCCCATTCCCTTCCCTCTCCCCCCAACACCCAAATCCATAAAATTTTTTTCTCTCTCTTTCATTAGAAAACAAACAGTTATTTTAAAAAACAATAACAAAATAAGACAAGATGAAAACAAAACAGATTAGACCAAAACAAGCAACAAACAGAAAAGGAAAAGAACCAGAAAAAAAAAAAAAACACAAGAAACACATATAGACACAGAGACACACATTTGTACACACAGAAATTCCACAAAAACACAAAACTAGAAACCGAAATATATAAGAAAAGAACTGTAAGGTTAACAACAACAACAAAACAAACAAGCAAACAAAAACAAACAAAACAAAAAAAATCCATACAAAGCAGTGAGCATTTTAAGACAAAAACAAATAAACAACAAACCTCCAAAAAATATCTTTGAGTTCATTTTGTGTTGACAAGCTACTACTGGGATGGGGCCTGCCCTTAAGTGTGGTTTGTATACACTGTCAGACTCCACTGAAGAAAATTGATATTTCCTTTGACAGCAGTTATCAATAAGAGATAAGTTCTGGTTTAGGGATGGAGTTTATGTCTGTTTTTTCTTCTCAATGCTAGGACCCCATATAGCTTAGACCTATGCAAGTCTTTCACATGCTGCTACAGTCTCTGAGTTCATATATGCATCTGTCTTGTTGTGTCTAGAAGGTCTCATTTCCTTGGTGTATTTCATCACCACTGGCTCTTCCAGTCTGTCTGTCTTCACTTCTACATAGTTCTGTAAACCCTGAGGGGGTGAAGGGGCATTGGATGGAGACATCCCATTTAATATTGAGTGTCCTAGGTCTCATACTCTTTGCACGTTTTTCCAGTTTTGAGTCTGTGTTTCTTTCCATCCACGATGACTGAGAAAGATACTGATCTATCAGTATAACAGAATGTCATTAAGAATCATTTAATTGCTATAATCCTTTAGCAGAACAGTAGTATATGGTTCTCGCTTAGGTCCATGGCTTATCTAATCCCAGGTTCTTTACCACCCAGGCAGTGCCAGGCCTGGGTTCCATCTCAGATGTGGGCCTTAATTCCAATCAGATGGCAGTTGGTTACTCCCTCACATTTGTGCCACTATTGTACCAGCATATCTTACAAGCAGGTCACCATTGTGGATTACAGGGCTTATAGCTAGGTTGGTGTTTACTTTTCTACTCTTATAGCTTGCAGAGTTTCTTCCAATTCCATGGACAACAGTCAATAGTGTAAAGACTCTAAGTAGCCACCAACCAGACATCTCTGTGTTCAGTAAGTGAAATGGATGTTGTTCCTGCAGTAGACCTTACTATCAGTTTGTTACTAATAGCCTTGGTAATAGCCTGGGTTGTTTGAAGTTGTTCATGCTCCCTTTGGCCAAAAATTGATTAGAGGTAATACCATATTGCAATATGGTCCCCAGTATTGCAAGTTTCATTTGGTGGCAAGAAATATCTAGTTGTCCTTTTTTGGACAGCATTCTGTCTACAGTTGGAGCAAGGGGCTTTTCCTACCAAGAGATAGGCTTGCAACTAATTCAATCATCTCCCACTGGAGATTCTTCGATGCTCATCTTCTACTTGGGGTAGAATAGGGGGTGCTGTCAGGAGTTGATATGTCTCGATATAAAAAAATCTAAAGTTATAAAAACATCTTTGAATGCCATATTCTGCAGATCTCTTTAGGTTTTTGAAGAGGCCCTATCTATCTCTTATATTAGGGTAAGCAGATGTTGCTTGTCTCTTAGCAGATTTATTTCTGATTAGCTTAGAAAATAACTATAATAGGCTGTCATAGTACCTAACAAAATGACCGGCATGCGTAACTATTAGTTTGCATTTCTTAATTATCCTGAACAGTTTATGACAATTAGTAGTAAAAGGCCAAAACATCACATTTCATTTTTTTTCTTGACCTCCTATTCCTTCCATCCCATTTCTCTGGGGTGGAGTGTCCTTATATAACAGTCCCGCATCTCATTTGAGAGGTCGTATGAGGACCAAGAGCCTCCTCATTCATTGAGGGTCTACGAGGCAGTACCATCAGTGAAAAGTGTCTCATTGCCCGGGAGAGAAAACTAAAACACAAACAAACAAATAAGCAGACAAATAGATAAAAAAGACTAAAAAATAGAAAAAAATATAATAAATAAATAAATAATAGTAAAAAGTCTATGACTAAGTTCCCTTTGGTGTGTTAGTTGTAGTATCGATACCATCTACTATATAGCTAAAATCCTACTATAAGTGAATAGATGCCATATGCATCCTTCTGAGTCTGGGTTAGTTCACTCAGGATGAGCTTTTCTAGTTCCATCCATTTGGCTGCAAATTGCATAATTTCATTTTTCCTGATAGCTGAATAATATTCCATTGTGTAGATGTACCAAGACAGGGTAGGCAAGTCCTTCATAACCCCTGCTCTAAAATCAATGTCTGTCAGAGAAACGGGGCCAAATGACTGAAGATCGATGCTGTAAGGTATGGAGAGAAAATGGTGACTGTCCAAGCAGCCACTGGTATGTCATTTCTTAGTTTGGGAAGCTGCAGACCCTGTACTTCCTATAAAATCAGATATATTTATCCCTCTCAGGTCTCTGAGGTTGTTGAAGAACAGATAGCTAGAGCCTCATAATTAAATTTTGAGTGGTTTAGGAGTCAAGAGAGTGTTATAGATCTAAGAAGATGCTTTTAAAATTGTGTTGCAAGTTAGTATGAATGTTGAGTTAGATATAGAACTTTAAACTCATAGAGATGGTTAGATAGTAGAATGTTAAAGTCAGGTGCCAAATACATATGGACTGGACATTGGGAATGTATGCTAAGCCATATAACCCTCATAAACTGTGGCCTAATTACCTCTGTTGTTTTGTATTGTATTTATTATTATAAGAGAAAGAGAAAGAGCCATTTGTTGGACTGAAAGGGAAACTGTAGGGGGAAATAAGATATACCTTAAACTTTAAAAAAAAAGGGAAGAGGATGGGGGTTTGAGGGTGGGAGGGTGGGACTGGAGGGGGGAATAGGGAGGGGCCTGCGATTGAGATGTAACTTAAAGAAATAAAAAATAAAGGAAAAAAAAAAGAAATATCTAGTTGGGGTTTTTCTCCCCATGTTATTTGGTGGTTCCAATTTATATTTCTTTAATATATTTCATATATTTTAAGAAGCTTCTACTGTATTAAGTTTGATACCATCTCTCGTATGACCCTTATTTTTAGCTGTCCCTCCTAATATTCCTTTTCATATTCCCCTTCCCTCTCCCAGTTTGAGCCTCTGGTACCAGTTACATATACATAAAGCAGGGTTTCAAGGAACCTAGAGACTCACTGCTTATATTATATCCTAGCCCCCTATCTGTTATTACTTTTCCTTTTAATTTCTAAATTAACTATTATTTTTTAAGATGGGGGAAAGATTGTATACCAAAATTAACCAGATCCAAAGTCTATACATCTCAATGAACTTCCATACAGTTAGAATAGATTTTATGAAGCTGTGGAGCTTTGCATCACACACTTTCACCATCAAGTATGTGAGAATTTACTTGAAAAAAAAATATATATATATATTTGCTGTCCAAGTGACCTGGCTTCTAGCAGGCATCTACTGTACGGCAAAAGCTGACAGACAAATGTACTTAGTTTCTATCTGCAGGATATCACTTATGTATCTCCACTATTGAAAACACATTGGAAGCATTTATGTTTCTTTTCCTTTTCATTTAAATGAAAATGCTTTTTTTTCTATATCTTAGAGAAAACTCCCTTACTTTCTCATTCTTCCACCTGCTGAAGCACTTAAGCACCCAGCTCAATCCTCACATCATTTCAGCTAATGTAAAAGCTCTCTGGGATTGAGAATTATTACTTTTATTTTTGCAGCTTTTCAATGTGCTCAGAAAGATTAAGTGATTTGCTTATGGTCACACAGCCAGTAGGTGGGTAGAGCCAGAATTAATTTTTATTTCTTTGAAAAGGGAAAGCTTTTCTTCCCTCCATTTCTTTTAGAGTCAGAATTCTCTGAAGTGGTCCAAATGTAGTACATGCTTTCTTTTACTTTACAAGACAATGTGTACATTGAGAGAGAGAGAGAGAGAGAGAGAGAGAGAATCTTAATTTTTTGTTTTGTTTTGTTTTGTTTTTCTTTATTTTTCATTTCTTCAAGTTACATCTCAATCGCAATCCCCTCCCTATTCCCCCTCCAGTCCCACCCTCCCACCCTCAACCCCCCATCCTCTTCCCCTTTTTTTTCTTTTAAGTTTAAGGTATATCTTATTTCCCCCTACAGTTTCCCCTTTCAGTCCAACAAATGGCTCTTTCTCTTATAATAATAAATACAATACAGTACAACAGAGGTATTTAGGCCACAGTTATGAGGGTTATATGGCTTAACGTACATTCCCAATGACCAGTCCATATGTATTTGGTACCTGACTTTAACATTCTACTATCTAAACATCTCCATGAGTTTAAAGTTCTATATCTGACTCAACATTCATACTAATTGCAACACAATTTTAAAAGTATCTTCTTAGATGTATAACACTCTCTTGACTCCTAAACAACTCAAAATTTAATTATGAGACTCTACCTATCTGTTCTTCAATCACCTCAGAGACCTGAGAGGGATAAATATATCTGATTTTTAGGAAGTACAGGGTCTGCAGCTTCCCAAACTAAGAAATGACATACCAGTGGCTGCCTGGACAGTTCCCATTTTCTCTCCATACATTACAGCATCGCTCTTCAGTCGTTTGGCACCGTTTCTCTGACAGACATTGATTGTAGAGCAGGAATTATGAAGGACTTACCTACCCTGTCTTGGCAGAGCTAGGCTGTTGACTTACCTGCTTCCAGGTTTTGTCCTTTTTGGACAGCATTCTGTCTACAGTTGGAGCAAGGGGCTTTTCCTACCAAGTGATAGGCTTGCGACTTATTCAATCATCTGCCACTGGAGATTCTTCGATGCTCATCTTCTACTTGGAGGAGAATAGGGGGTGCTGTCAGGAGTTGATATGTCTTGATATAATAAAATCTAAAGTCACGAAAACATCTTTGAATGCCATATTCTGCAGATCTCTTGAGGTTTTTGAAGAGGCCCTATCTCCAGTCATACCACTTCTGGGTATACACCCAAATGCCTCTTCACAGAATCATAAGGAAGTTTCCTCATCTATGTTTATAGCAGCCTTATTTGTAATAGCTAGAAACTGGAAACAACCCAGATGTCCCTCAACTGAAAAATGGGTTAAAAAACTGTGGTACATCTACACAATGGAATATTATTCAGCTATCAGAAACAATGAAATTATGCAATTTGCAGCCAAATGGATGGAACTAGAAAAGCTCATCCTGAGTGAACTAACCCAGATTCAGAAGGACACATATGGCATCTATTCACTTATAGTAGGATTTTAGCTATATAGTAGAAGGTATCAATACTACAACTAACACACCAAAGGGAACTTGGACATAGACTTCTTATTTTTAATATTTATTTTTTATTTATTTTTTTATATATTAGTTATATTTTTTACTATTTTTTAGTCTTTTTATCTATTGTATGCTTATTTATTTGTTTGTTTAGTAGTTCTCTCTCCCAGGCAATGAGACACTTTTCACTGATGGTACTGCTTCGTAGATCCCCAATGAATGAAGAGGCTCTTGGCCCTCATACGACCTCTCAACTGAGATGAGGGACTGTTATATAAGGACACCCCACCCCAGAGAAATGGGATGGAAGGGTTAGGAGGTAAAGAAAAAAAATAAAATGTGATGTTTCGGCCTTTTACTACTAACTGTCATGAACTGTTTAGGATAATTAAGAAATGCAAACTAATGGTTATGCAAGCCAGTCATTCTGTTAGGTACTATGACAGCCTATTATAGTTACTTGCTAAGCTAATCAGAAATAAACCTGCTAAGAGACAAGCAACATCTGCTTACCCTAATATAAGAGAATCTTAATTTTTAAAGGTACTTTCAAGTGCTCATCAAATAAATACTGAACCCTGTAAAATGGAATAAATCCTTAACAGTATATGAAAGTATATGGCTGAGAAGTCATTTTTAAAGTCTATATAGAAATCCTAGTTTATTCCCCATATTTTAACATTTCCTGAAATTCCTCTTGTTCCTTAAATCATTATGGAGCTTCATTTGATATCAAAGGCTTTGATTATTCTGTGCACATTATAGCGTTTAAAAGAAAGAATAGTCACTCGGGGCATATTTGACATCTTATCTTGTGATGAGGGTTATAGTCTGAGATAAAGGTCTCCCCCTTTTCAAACACCTTTCTGTCAAAGGATTGCACTTGGCAGGCACAAGTGTCATCAAGCAAGAGAAACAGTGCTCATAGTACCAACCACCTAACAACCAAGGAGCCTGTAGCCCCCAAGGAATCAGAGAACACATCAGTTTTCTCTTCTCTTTGACTCGTGAACACAGAGCAGAGGTTGTCTGCCATTTCCTCGACATAGTTTGTTGTTGTCATCGTGTTTGCGTGATCCCTGCCTCCACCGTAGTTACACTCAGGAACTTCCCAAAGGTCAGTGGACAGAGTATGCATTCTTGCCAATGCTCAGCGGGTTCTACTGCTTCTTTTGTACTTGTAGATATAATTTTAAATGAGGGAATGTGCACCTTGCTCAGATACAGCTGATTTCATTCACACCAGTGAGAAACACTTTCAAGATGTTTCAATTACAGTACAGAAGAATGTTATATTCTTATGCTCTATGTGAATTATTTTTGTACATATGTATTATTATACTATATTATTCATCATATTACAATATTACACTATGTTATTAAACTATATATTATTATGCTATAATAATAAATCTATGTAAAACTGTGCTAACTTTAAAACTCATTTTTTTCTCTTTTTCAGCGAATTATTCAGTCACTTCACTGATTTTTTTTTCCCAAATACAAAATTCTGTCTCCAACAGTATTCTCAAGTATTGACTGTCTAAACTAGAGCAAAGATTTTCTTATTAAATATATGTGCTTTTATATTTATTAAGTACAAAATTACATGTTACCGCAAATTCACTCATTGAAGACATCTGATTAGAGCTGTTGAAATTACATTTTCAGTAATATTTGCAATTTAAAAGACTGTCTTACATAAAAAGTGGGATTTGTTGAACTTCAAATAGTCTTTAATCCTTCCCTGTATATGTGATATCTCAAAGACATTGTTTAGGAATTGGTGCTGCAGTTTTAAAATGTAAATGAGGCTGTTTTGCACTGGAGAGAGAATCCTACAGACTCTAAAAGAGATTTCCTAAGCACAGTATTTCAGTGGCTAGTTCTGCAAGAGAACGCTAAAAAGGAACAATCTGCCAGACAGTCAGAGGTTAGTTTACAATACAAGACAATAGATGTGAGGGCTTCTTAAGTCTCTGTGTACCCACCACAGAATATACTACTGATGTCAACCCCATTTCAAACTAATAAAAACACAGTTGTAGTGCTAGCTCCATAATCTAGGAAGGGACTCGGAGGGAAAGTGAGATAACAGTCGAAGATGCCTTTATTTCCTCGGGAACTCTAAATACGTTTGAATGTGGTGTCGTGATCAGAGAGAACCCAGAAGCAGGCTGCCTTCTGAGCAATGTTTTTCTAAAGAGGTTGAATGACAGGATCCAAGAAATGAAGAAATGCAGCAGTGACTATGAAAACAAGTCACAGCCACAGAAAGAACTAGCTTCTAGAACAAACTGCTTCCACGTTTCATTTGAATTCAAAGTAATTTATGTAGATCGGTAAATCTCATACATGTTTTGCAGTCTAATAGAGTCACATGCTAACAAAGAAATTTAACAAAATGGAACCTTTCCTACTCATGTGCACTGGCAGTTTTGCTTGTTATGAAAGAAAAAAAGTGAAAGTAAAAGAGAATTCAATTGTTCTGGATTTTAGCCCTGTCAAAGTTCATTCCTTTATAAATATTTTAGACATCTTTGATTTTTCTACATGACTGTTTTAAATAGCACCATGAATTCCAGAATTTTTTGGCACGTGTCTCTTTTTTGTTTTGTTTTGTTTTGCTGTAATGTAAATATATAATGCAATCTTCAGACTCCAGACTAATTCCTTAAGTAAATAAATGTATATGAAACTTAAAATAGGAACATCTTTCTAACATGGGTTTTGAAACTTTCCCACTTAGTGTTGTTCCCCAAAAGAGAAAGAAGAGGACTAGCAACAGGGATAGGAAGGAGGAAGAAGAGAAGAGGAGGAAGTGGGGGAGGAAGGAAGAAAGAAACTCTTTAGCCCCTAATGAAACCATTTGGAGAGCTAGATATGAGGGACAGGTCAGCTTACTCACTGCCTCAGGAGCATCACTTCTCCCTAAATTGGACCCTGGATGAAGAAGCCAATATGGAGTGAAAGCATTAGTGTCTTGTTAAAACAAGGTCGTGGTACAAGATGAGGTTTGCAGGAAGACTCTCCTCCATCAGTTCAGGTAAATATGGCACCGGGGAGATATGAACTGAAGTGATGGATGTCCCTGAAATTTTTCAAAGAACCAGTAGGCTAGCTAAAAATTGTAAAGAAAGACCTTCCACGTGTTCCCTGGAGAACGAAATAATATTAGTGTATCCTGTAATGATAAAAGTTTTTATTAAGCCTAGTAGTCTGTGTCTACGTACTGTCCCTAAGAAGTGTGTGGAGAGGCAAAACATAATATGAAACTATTTAGAATTCTTTCTTTTATAGCCCAATAGTACTCCTTCACCCATTAATTAGTTATAACGTTCTTCAGTGACACATATATCTTCATTCTTCCTCTCTAAAATGGGCTGGATCTGTGGCCAGAAGCCCATTGTTTGGAAAGTTTTACTATTTTTTATATTGTGGTCATCCTAACCTAGCAAGTTCAGGCTTTAAGCAGTTTTTTTGTTTGTTTGTTGTTTTGTTTTTAATTCTAGAGAAATAAGATTACTGTGAAGAAGTTCATGCCGTACTAATCAGTTACTTTTATCTTTAAGGAGGTTGATCATATCCTCTTTATCTGATGCTATTACCTTCAAAATCTCCTCGGTACTTCCTTGAGTCACAGGCATTGTGGCAAACGCACACGAGAAGGTTTCTGTAGGTTACCTTGCTTAAATAACGAGGACTTATTTAAGCTTTACTAATGCCTTGCAAACTATTTAGGCAGAAGAGCTCTTAATACCAGATAAATTGATATCCTCCCAGAGATGTAATCTGTCTAATAGAACTGAAATGATTGCTTTGCACATTTCTGCCTAATATATCAGTTTTGGGTAACTGTACATTATCTTTTATTGTGTACCTAGAACAATTCTTCACTGCTTCTATAGTGAAATCTACTCCATTCGTTTTACACAGAAACATTCCTGTGAGAAGCTTATTGAGATGGTGTGGGAAGAGTTTTTGTTTCTTAAAAAATGCAGTCATGATATGTGAATGTTTTTGTTTTGATCCCAGGTGTGGGATATGAGGCTGCTTCAGTTTGTCCACAGCTGTTAACTATAATTGCTCTCCTGTGCTAGCAGGGGTGTGGTTTTGCCAGCTGCAGAAAGTTAAATTCTGAAGTCTCTGGAGAGGGGTGTTATTGCCAGAGCCCCAAAAGGAAAGGGAGGTGCTCTGAAGGAGGAAGAGATTGCTGTTCTTTCTGGTGCTTATCCCATACTATTGCTGTTTCATCCTGCTGCTGTATTTGCTGGTCTGCTGTGTATGGTGTTACTAGTTTGCTGGACTGCTGGATAACCTGACTACTGAGTTTGGTATTGCCCCTAAAAAGAACACAATGATCCTAATCAGCATGAAGTAGCTCAAAGAGACCTACATCCCCTCAGTTCATCAGTCACATGAGGGCTAAGAGCTTCCTCTCATAGTGGGGTCTGATATGGCAGCCTAGTTAGGATAATGTGCTCCACTAACAAGCTCCCCTCCCTTCATCTGAGGACATGGAGAGGATGGAGATGGGGAAGAGGGAGGGAGGGTGGGGCCAGGAAGGGAGGAGGGAGAAGACTTTGATAGAGATGTAACTTGAAAAAGTAAGTTAATAAAAGAAAATGTTAAACATAAAAAAAGAAACCTATGTCCCTTTTCCCTCTAACCTCATTTCTCTCCTACCTGGGGCTGGGGAATTGGAAGGAACAATGGTTAGAGGGTAGAGGCTTACGTACAATAAAACAATATAGTGTAATAAAACAAAAAATAAATAAAAATAAAGCTACATACTACAAGATGGAAATATCAGTTTGTGATTTTGCATTGCTATTTTATGGCTTTCTTCCTTTTTCTGTTGCTGCTGTTTTATATGTTTATTCTCTTTGTTTTAGAAATAATGTTATTTGATTTCTTTTAGTTGGATGTTAATTTGCTCTCTTCAAAGTTTAGGGCTGTGCTTACGTAGATAGTCTGTGAACTTTGAGTCACTTCCCTGATTTTTTTTCCATAGGTGATTATTTCATGTGACTGTGATTAGTTTATCTTACTTAACAGATAACATTCCTTCTGGAATTTTAAAATTAATATACTACCTCTAGAGACTGGGTATTTTCACTTTTTTTTCTGTTCTTGATTACTACATATGACCTACAAAGGATCAGTAAACAATGAATATCAGCACTAGAAAACTATCTCAAGATGGTCCAGTCAAGATGAACAGAGTAGGTCAACGTTTTAAAGAGACTAGAAACATGCAATAGATACATGTGTGGGGATGTGTATACACATATCCGTCAACACATATGAGAGTATGCATGGGTGCCTTGAGTGGGTAAGACTAGTAAAGTTTACCCTGTCTGTGCTCTCAGTCTTGATCTCTATAAAATATAAAAAATTCAAGCTGTCAGAAAAACCTTTCTTAACAGTAAGCCATCTAAAAACAAGGATTTTAATCAGGACTGTAAGTAAATAACTGTCATTTTCTACCCCCATCACTGTGTCCCTAAAGTCTACTTAACATGCCATACCTTGCCACCCTCAGAAAATAAGACATTTGGAAAATTCAGCATCTGTCCAGTTGGATCCTTGTAGGCCACTTTAAAAAATCATCATTAGCTTTTCTTATTGTTGTTGAGTTGTTACAAGAACACTTAACATAGGTATGTTGTCTTAGGAATAATTTGATTTGAATGTGGTGGATCAAACCCAGGGCCTTGAACATGTTAATTATGAGCTTTAGCAGTGAATCATGGCCCCAACTCTCCCTCAAATGATTTTTAAGGATTTTAAAAATATTATTACCATAGGCACGAGGTCACTAGGATTCATTCATCCTACATAATCTTGTCAAATTCCTCATTTCCTTCCTTCTGGGCTGTGTTAACAATAATTCTAGTTGGCTTACTGGGAGCTTGACATTGTGGTCTTCTGTAAGAGAAATCATACTGATTTTGTCCTTCCGTGACTAGTTTATCTCACTTAACAGAATGTCTTAATTTATTATCTGTGTTATGTATATTTTGGGTTGTCAATGGTTTTTAAAGCTGAGTAATATTCCATTCCATTCATGAACCATACAGAAACATGTTCATCTGTATTTTGTTTTGTTCTGGTTTTGGTTTTTGAGACAAGGTTTGTTTCTCTGTGTAGTCCTGGCTGTCCTGGAACTCACTTTGTAAACCATTCTGACCTTAAACTCAGAGATCCAGCTGCATCTGCCTCCTAAGTGCTGGGATTGAAGGTATGTGCAACCATGCCCAGCATGTTGATCTGTATTCTGAGGAGAAACAAAGAGACATATAACATTTGCCGTTTAATGGTTTCATGGGTATGAAAACAATACAGAAGCAGTAAAAGCAAAAATGAATTAAAATGGCACTACAAACAAATTAAATTATCTGTGCACCACCAAGGAAACAATAAAGAATGGAAGAAAATGTATGAAAACTATCTATAATAAAGTTATTTTCTGAATGAGATGCGGAACTCTTGAAAATCCATAGCAAAATAAGAACATAAGTATGAACCAGATCTAAAACTTCCCTAAAATCTTGAATAGATATTCTTCTAAAATTGACATGTAAACAGCCAAGTACGTGAGAAATTACTCAACATCCCCAATCATCAGGGAAAGGCAGATCAAAGCTGCAGTTAGTACCATGTCATTCCACTAAGAATGACGATTTCAAAATAGACAGATGGCAGCAAGTGTTGGTGAGGATGTGGAAAATCAGAACATTTGTATGATATTGGTGAAAATGTAAAGTACAGCAGCTGTCCTTAAAAGCTTTATAGAAGTGCCTCAAAAATCATGATTATCAAGTGATCCAGAAGTGTCACTTCTGGGTGTCTACAGATGATGATGGAAACCAAGATCTTGAAAAGTTATTAGCTTGCTGATGTTCATTGCAACACTGTTGACAACAGCTACAATGTGGAATAGCCTGACAAATGAATGGGTGAAAATTATGTGCATACGGAGGAGTAGAATTTAGCTTTTAATAACTTTCTGAAGTGTAAGGAAAATGTGCCATATGCCCCTGTGACATATGGTGCTCTGGGATCAATACCTCTTCCCAAGCTTTATGAACCAATAATCCTCCAATGGTCCTGGTCCCATGTCACCATACCCTTGATTTTTTTTTTTATTAGACTAAGGATCTGTGAATTTAGGTGATAGAAAAGACATCTGTTTTTTACTATTCAGAGCTTAGAACGAAGGAAGAAGTATACAACCTGTGTGTTCTTTCTCGGTAGAACAGGTTGGCTGTGAGCAAATGAATGTGAAGAAAACCAAGCAATGCACAATCTTGGAATATTGCCATGAATAACAAGATTAAATTAGTAACTACTAAGTTCTATTCTTACTGAGCAAACTAACATAATTTATGAACACTATGTAGGTAGGTGACTCAATCCAATGATGACAAATAACTCTTAATCTCATTGTAAGATGCTAATTATCATTCTTAATATTAAATCAAGCTTTTACCTTCTATGTCGATCTCCCTTTGTACCATATTGTCCTAAAACCAACATCATTGGATTTTATTCATGAGAAGATAAGAATTAAATTTTGTAAGATGTTTAAGCCTTTAAGAGATAACATTTTTCTTAGGTAAATGCTTTCATATACTGATTAGGCAGATGTTGTGAGCATGAGGGTGGTGGGTACTAAGCAAGTGACATATAGCCCAGGTATCTGAGAGCACACGGTATTTAATCCTCTATTTTATCTTACTACTAGGTTAGGTATAGAGCAAAGGAATAAGGGTAGGATTGGATCAGCCTGGGAAGGGAAAGATATGGGTGAATGTGGTAGGACTGGAAGGGACAGCTAAAACGAGGGGCCATTGGAGAGATTATTAAGCTAAAAAAGACCATAGCTTATACTTGAGCAATATTGTTTCTAGGTCTCTTAATCGTCATGTGTTAACATATTATCAAAATATTGCATTGCCTGGAACCAGTTAGGTCGTCAACAATTATTGCTAAGTGAATGTGGTAGTGAATGCTGCCTTAAAGAATTCACAGCTTTTGACTGTGTCAGTTGTGTGTCTTGGTTGAACAGCTATAGACCTGAGTCATTCATCATACTGGACGTCATTTTATGCTTGTAACTATACAGCTGGCTCCTGTACCGCTATCTCAGTGGTAAAAACTCCATAGTTTAGCAATATTCTCAATATATCTGATCTAGTTGTAAAGTTCCAGTCAAAATTAAGTTTCTCTGTATCTCAGGTTTCATGGCATTTCTACTGTTCTGTCTTGTTATATTTTGCATAATAATTAGTTTTCACTCATTTCAAATTTTTTACTTCCACGTGGTATATATTGCATGTATCTATATCTATCATATAACTTACATTAAATCACTTTTTAAAAATGCTGACAGGGTAAATCAATCATGTCAGTACTTACAGAGCTTTAGCATGAACTCAGAATCCCCAAACTCATAAAGGTGTATTAATCCCTCACTATGGTATCTGATGTGATGTTTAAGAAAGTATTTAGTTCTTCTTTCTCTTCACCCGCATGTAAAAAAAGTTAATATTCATGAAGAGCAAATAAGAATAATCATCACTGATTTTGACTTACATATGAAATCAGTATATGTTTTAAAATTCTCTTAATTTTTCAAATATGTTATTAAAAATAAATAGCATGGCAATGAATAAATCTTAGCTGTTCTTTGCATGTTAACACATTAAGTACAACAATGTTCTTTCATTTTCTTGTTCAGAGCAGAGAATGGCATCTTGCCCAGTCTAGTGCAGCATTATCTATTCACTGATTTGTCTTTGCCCAGACATCTCATACTCAATTTAACAAATATTTATTGAGTTCATACTGTGGTCATGGTAGCAGTATGGGAGCAATGAGAAAGACTAAGACATCGTTTGTGCCCTTAAGGAATTAATAACCTGATAGTAAAAGTGGACATGTATACAATCCAGTGCAGTAGTTTCAAGGAAAAAGTGAGTGCTTTAATAGTGCTATACAGGGCTCTGCTAGTATAAAGAGTCCAAGGCTAGAGGGCAGAGCAATGCCAAGCTGGCATTGAAGTAGCAGGGTATTAAAGGGAAGACATCAGTCACAAAGCTGAAGCACATACAATCCTGAATTAGTCAGGGAGCTAGTGGCATAGAAGGAAAAATATCAGGGTCATTTCATGTCAAACATCAATAGCACAAGACACTTAAATCAGATTTGCCAGTGAAAATTGGGAGAAGTCATAGGTCGATTCTCATTTCTTATCAGATACTGAGATAGGACACACAAAATTAGAAAATGCTCTAGGGCAAGTATGAAACTTTTCATTTGAGCCCAAGATCTGTGAATCCACCATCACTTGGAAATTTGGGTCAAAGGTCCAGTAAAAATACCAGCCTTAAAGATATAGCATTGAGGTTATTGGTGTACAGTACTATCTGAAACCATTGAAGGGACATGGAAGGGTATGAAAACAGACCAGCACTAAAGATCAAGACCTAGGAAATCAAATATAGATGTGATATAGGAAAAGAATGAAAAGAGCAAAATATAAATCTAGGAAATCACCAAAGTGCACACACTGAGACATAAACAATGATTTGAAACACAGCAGAAAGGCATTAAACAGTTTTACCATGTGGAAGTGGATCAGGACTGAGAAGGAGGGGTAGATTTGATAATCAGGAAGCTGATGCTGATATCATAAAACGGATGGGGAAGCCATATTGCTGAAGGTTTTAAAGACCCAAGTAATTAAATTATTTTAAAAAACGTATTTTAGAAGATTAGTTTTAAGGAAAAGAAATTGAATATATGATTGAATGAGGAGGCAAAGTGAAATTAATATTTTGGCTTAATTTCAAAGAAAATTGAGCATACTTGTTAACTCAAAAATTAGGGGAAAAGAAAGACTGTTAACCCAGTGTCCCGAGCAGCTACTCCTGACTTTAGATTGTTTATCTCCTGAGATTATAAACAATGTATCAAGCACATATAAAAGTTTTGCTAAAAGAGAATTTCATTTTCATAATGACCAGTACACCATATAAAACTATAATTCCAAGAAGAAGAAGAAGAAGAAGAAGAAGAAGAAGAAGAAGAAGAAGAAGAAGAACAAGAACAAGAAGAAGAACAAGAACAAGAAGAAGAACAAGAACAAGAACAAGAAGAACAAGAAGAAGAACAAGAACAAGAAGAAAAAGAAGAACAAGAAAAGAAGGAGGGAGGGAGGAAAGACTAATGGACAGATAGAAATTTCTAAATGGTCAGACCATTTTGTGAGCAATGGTCAAGGAAACAGAAAAATAGTGCAGATATGTCTGTGTGTTTCATTTAACATTCACCTGTGAAACAAAGTGTTCCACAGACATTTACAAACCATTTTTAGAAAGATTGAAAGACTTTATTTTTAAGTGTGTGTGTGTGTGTGTGTGTGTGTGTGTGTGTATGTGTGTGTGTGTGTGTGTGTGTATGTGTGTGTGTGTGTGTGTGTGTGTGTGTGTGTGTGTGTGTGTACGAGCGCATGAGCTGTGCCCATCATTGTCAGAAGAAGATGCCAGATCCCATGGAACTGGACTTCCAAGATGTTGTTAACCACAGGAATGGATGCTGAGATCCAAACTCTAGTCTCTGAAACATTAGTATGCACTCTTTTTTTTTTTTAATTTCTTCTGGTTACATCTCAATCACAATCCCCTCCCTACTCCCCCCTCCGGTCCCACCCTCCCACCCTCTTCTCCCTCATACCACCTATCCACATCCTTTTTTTTTTTAGTTTAAGGTGTATCTCACTCCCCCCAACAGCTCCCCCTTTCAGTCCAACAAATGGCTCTTTCTCTTACAGCAACAAATACAATACAAAACAACTAGAATAATTAGGTCACAATTATGAAAATTATAAGGCTTAGCATACATTCCCAATGTCCAGTCCATACATATTTAGCAACTGACTTTAACATTCTACTATGAATCTGTCTCCATGAGTTTAAAGTTCTATATCCAACTCAGCTTCTACCCTAACTTATACCACCAACTTAAAAACTTCTTCTTCTTCCAGAACACCCTCTTAATTCCTAAACAACTCAAAATTTAACTATGAGACTATAACTATCTAGTCTTCAACCACACCAGAGAACCTGAGAAGTATAAATATATCTGATTATACATACAGGAAGTGCAGGGCCAGCAGCTTCCAAAACTAAGAAATGACAGACAGTTAGACAGTTGGCTGTCTGGACAGTTCCCAATTTCTCTCCATACATTAAAGCATCTATCTTCAGCCTTTGGCCCTGTTTCTCTGACAGATATTAATTGTAAAGCAGAAATTGAAGAACTTGCCTACCCTGTCTTGGCAGAGCTAGGCTGCCGACTAACCTGCTTCCAAGTTTTGTCCTTTTTGGACAGCAGTCTGTCTACAGTTGAAGCAAGGGATTTTTCTTGCCCAGTGACAAGCTTGAAACTAATGCAACCATCTCCAATTGGAGATTCTTCGATGCTCCTCATCTACTTGGAGTAGAATAGGAGGTGCTGTCAGGAGCTGACATGTATCAATATCAAAAAATAAAAAATCTTAAGTTGGGAAATATCTTTGAATGCCATATTCTACAGATCTCTTGAGGTTTTTGAACAGCACCTATCTATCTCTGTATATTTGAATAAGCAAATGTTGCTTGTCTCTTAGCAACTTGATTTCTGATTAACTTAGAAAATATCTGTGATAGACTACCTTAGTACCTAACAAAATGACATGCTTGAATGACTATTAGTTTGCATTCTTTTTTTTTTATAAATACTTTATTTTTTTTCTTCAAGTTACATCTCAGTCACAAACCCCTCCCTATTCCCCCTTCCTATCCCATCCTTCCACCCTCTTCCCCCCAGAAGTTTCCCCTTTCAGTCCAACAGATGGTTCCTTCTCTTATAACAGTATTATACAAAACAACAGATATAGATATGCCACATTTATGAGAGTTAAATGGCCCAGTATACCTTCCCAATGTCCAGTTTATACATATTTGGCCCCTGACTTTAACATTCTACTATCTAACCATCTCCATAAGTTTAAAGGTCTATATCTGACTCAACATTCATACTAACTTGCAACACACTTTTAAGAGTATCTTCTTAGATCTATAACACCCTCTTGATTCCTAAACAACTCAAAATTTAACTATGAGACTCTAGCTGTCTATTCTTCAACCACCTCAGAGACCTGAGAGGGATAAATATATCTGCTTATATAGGAAGTGCAGGGCCTGCAGCTTCCAAAACTAAGAAATGATATACCAATGACTGCCTGGACAGTTCCCATTTTCTCTCCATACATTCCTGCATCAGTCTTCAGCCTTTGGGTCCTGTTTCTCTGACAGACATTTGTTGTAGAGCAGGGATTATGAAGGACTTACCTACCCTGTCTTGGCAGAGTTAGGCTGTCGACTTCCCTGCTACCAAGTTTTTGTCCTTTTTGGACAGCAGTCTGTCTGAAGTTGGTGCAAGGGGTTTTTTCATGCCAAGAGATAGGCTTGCCACTAATTCAACCATCTTACAGTGGAGGTTCTTTGATGCTTATCTTCTACTTGGAGTAGAATAGGGGGTGCTGTCAGGTGCTGATATGTCTCGATATCAAAAAAAAAGAAAAGAAAATCTTAATTTAAGATAACATCTTTGAATGCCATATTCTGCAGATCTCTTGGGGTGTTTGAAGATGCCCTATCCATCTCTTGTATTTAGATAAGCAAATGTTGCTTGTCTCTTAGCAACTTGATTACTGGGTAGTTTAGAGAATATCTGTGATAGACTGTCATAGTAGCTAACGAAGTGACATGTTTGCATGACTAGGAGTTTGATTTACTTAACTATCCTAGTTTGCATTCTTAATTATCCAAAATAGTTTACAACATTTGCTAACAAAAGGCCAAAGCTTCACATTTCATTTTTAAGCATTGCCTATGTAGGTACAATACCTTAAAAAGAGTTAACCTTAATTTTGTATCATTATACAAAGATCAATACCAATGTAGCCAAATATAATCTTAATTTTGTATCAATATACAAAGATCAATTAAGGGTCACTACAGTTCAACCTGGTTTTCTAAATCTCTAAGACTTGAAGTAATTTGGAGCTAAGGTAAAATATTTGAGAAGGGCTGTATTAGCCCATGCCTTTAACTCCAGCAGAGACAGGAGGATCACTATAGAGTTAGTTGCCTTTAAATTCTATAGTTACAAAGCACAGGGTTGTGATGATACACACCTTTAATCTCATCACTTGAGAGGCATACACCCTTAATCCCAACACACTGGAGACAGAAACCTGCAGATCTCTGTGTTCAAGGCCAACCTGACACAAAGCAATCTCCAGAGGTGGTGGTGCACATCTTTAATCTCAATAATTTGGAAGTGCATGCCTTTGATCTCAATACTTGGAATGCAGAGGCCGGCACATAAGATTTAAATGATTTAAGTTTAAAAGCTACTTACAAAAGGCATGCTGAAATTCAAAGTGAATTGTCCTTTGAGATCTCAAAATATATACACTTAAAGGTATGTTTAGTTCCAAAATATCAAAACAATTTTTTAATCTCAATTAATAGTATTCGCTCAAAACTACTGAGCTATCTCTCTGAATTTCGCACGCACACACACGCACACACACACACACACACACACACACACAAGATTTGGAAAGGATGACCCTCTTTATTCCCTCTGAATTCTGCAAAGAAACTGTATCTGAAAGGTCTAGTGATATGTGGGCCTCTTTCAATCTGTGGTTCTGATACCCTTGCCTGTGCCAGGCTTAGAGTGGGGTCCTTAAACATCATGACAGAACACCCAGGAGGGGTTTCAGTGGCTTTTTGTCATAATTAAAACTATTTGTCTTCAGACATAATAGTTAAGTTGACATGATGAGGTCCGTCAACACACATTTATAGACACATTATTTGGTATAGATTCTAAGTTGTGGTATTAGGTGAATGAATAAGACAAACTTTTCTTCTTTCATGCATTGTATTCAAGGGAGAAAATAAGTGAACAGCCTAACATACATAATGTCATGTGTTGCTATCATAAAGAAAATATATACAAAGGAAGAATACTGGGACAATAGAAAACTTCCCTATACAAAAATGATTATGAAGAAAGACTGGAATATACAAGACGATATATTGCAAATCTCTAGAAGATCATGCAAAAAGGAGCAAAGTAGGTTTTGCTGGGGAAATGATCAACATGTCTAGAGTAATTTGTGAGGATGGAGAATGGTACAGAAGACTGTATGGTACCAGGCATTGGATAGGAATGCCAATTTGGGCTAGAACAAGTAGATCGACCTATTCTAGGTGTTGATTTGACTATGGTCTGAAACTTGACAGAAGTGTGAAGAGATGGAACTGGAGAAGTCAATAGTGCCCAGGGAATAAATGTCATTAAATGGGTCCAGATGTCCTAATTAATCAAAGCTTAAATATTTTGGCTGAGTAAGTGACACAATTTATCAGTTTTGCATTGTTAGCTTTGTGTTTATAACACATACCTTGTAGAAAATTCTTCAACAGAAAATCAAGATTGTCTTCAAGGAGACTATATCTTAATTATATGCCAGGAATAAATGTGTAAGAAAATAGATTAATATAAATTAGATTTAGTAAATATCTAGGGGTTTCTGATACAGTCTCTTAATCTGGGGCATGAAGATCAACTTGGCTGTATGCAAATAGCTTATCAGCTTATGGACTAAAAACAAGGATGAAGTCAGGTGAAACAAGGGGAGTCTCTTGGACTAAAAACAAGGATCAAGCCAGGTGAAACAAGGAAAGACTTTATGGACTAAAAACAAAGTTTATGGCCTGGCATTGTTTTCAGCTGCTAAATGGGCAGAGCCCAGATTAAGCTGAAGCAGGTGAAACAAGTAGAGAATCTCTTTAAGGACAAGTGGATGGAGCTAAGAGAGCCCCATGCTAGAGAGCTCCAACGCCAGCAAGTCCTCACACTAGAAAGGACAATGAGTAGTTTGATGGAGAAAGTGCTGGTGGACTGATGGCCAGATCTCCCTGAGGCAGAAGGAAGCAGGTGAGCAGAGAAAGCCTCGGCAAGACAGCAAAAGGCCAAGGACTAAACCCTGTGGCTCAGCTTTTGCCTAGAGGGGTTTGACCTGTCCGAACAGTGGCCTGAACGGAACTGTGGCCAGCTTTAAAGACTGAGGCAGAGCGGCAGAGTTGCTGATATGAAGGAAATAAGTTGGTCTACAGACGGCTGAGATATCCCAGAGAGAAGAAAGCCTCAAGCCTTATTTATGGTGAGACTGCCATAGTCAATTTACCCTGACGGATCTACATCTGAGATATTTCAGAATAAAGACTGCTAAGTGCATTAAAGGGTCTACCCCAGAGACTGTGTTCCTGACGACTGAGGACCTGCCCCAGAGACTGTATCCTTCTAAAAGGTTATGAAAATAGTTATAATAGTTAGGTAATAGGGGTTGTAGTCATTTGTAGGATTAGTAGTTAAGTAAGTGTTTATATTTGTTAAAAGTGAATATAGTTATTAATAAATACATATTGAATAATTTTAAAAGGCTGTTTCATAAATGTCCATTGCTCTTTCTGCCACCGTTCTTTCCTAATAATAGGAATGGCTCTCTAATCAAGTGTTTTAGAAAAATTAATATTGGTGTTTAGAATGGATCAGATGTAACAAGTTATTCCAGAATTTGTTTCAGTCTCTCAGTATAAAAGGATAAAGATTTGAGTCGGTGGTCTTAATTTTATGAGTGGAAATGGAGAGAAAACATGTTATCTGTAGACACAGGAGAAATTATTTAAAGAATGGCTGTAATTTATTTATTGTGTGAGTTATTTACTGTAGCTAGTCACAGAAAAAGAGAAAGAAGCAAAGATGAGTTGATCTGGTATTCACACTAAATTACCTGTCCTCTGGATTTATGTTATTCACTCATTGTAAAATAGCCAGGAAACAGTTTAAGTGAATATATGGATGACCAAGGAAGGAAGAAAAGACAGAAGGTTCAGGGATTTGGTTATAGTCTTAGGCATTTTGAGTCTGAAGAGAAAGTACAAAAGTCCATACATATAGTAAGTATAGATATACTCTACTTTGTTCATTCTATTTCCCAAGTTATCTTAGCAAGGAACAACTGTCATTCATCTGATAAACATTACAGATATGTCAGGATCACAAGCTTGAAAGCAGTCAGAAATCAACTCTCAGCTCAACTTCTACCTAATAGTGTGACCATGAGCAAGTTACATAATAATTACATTATTTCCAAGCTTTCTTAATTGTCCAATGAAATTGTGTTCTCATCCTTATAGGAAAGCAAGACCTTGTACGTCAGTGGTTCTCAGCCTGCACATCTAGACCCTTTGGAGGAGTTGAGCAGAACTTTAACAAGGCTCTCCCTAAGACCACTGGAAAACATAGATACTTACATTATGATTCATAGCAGTAGTAAAATTACAGTTATGAAGAAGCAATGAAAATAACTTTATGGTTGGGGGTCACCACAACATGAGAAACTGTACTAAAGGGACACAGCATTAGGAATTTGAGAACCACTGCTCTACATGTTCGTTGTTGTTAATGAATTTAGCAGTGTCCCAGAAATCTGAGGTGTTCAGATCAAAGACATCTCTAGATAATTAAACATATTAGATTCTCAAAGAAGATCACGATTATTAATTTACCTCTTTGTACAAAAAATGTATCAGATACAATGCCTTTTATTAAATAGATATATGCTTATTTAGTTCTAGTTCAATATAACTTAGCCAACTTCATATGCCTAAAGAATAAAAAGTCTCAATGAAAACATTGATTAGTTTGTCAGTATATATCTAAAAATATGGAAATAATGAAACCAATTTAGTATTTGTTAATCTTATATAATGCTCTAAAATTGTATCTGTCTGTCATTTATTAGGGTGATTTATAAGCACTGTAAAATTCTATCTTCAGTAATCTTAGTGTCCCTTTGGGAAATGGGTTCTGCTTACCCAGCATGTGAGGCACTCTGGTTCCATACCCAGCACTGCAAATGAGCCTTCACTTGTAGTGAAGGCTCTCTTCATAATGCCTTCAGTAGGATGAGGTAATGTTAGTGAGTAGAAACCAATTTCTTAGTCTTCCTTTTACCCAGTATAATCAATTAATCAAAAGCCATATAGGCCTGGGGAAATCTTACTTATTGGAATAAATTATGACTCTTTCATTTGAGGGAAGAAACACATAAATATGCAATTTCTCAATTAAGAGTGAGGCTCATTCTTTTACTTACATTGTTCTTCCCTAAGAAATACATGAGTTTCAAAAAAAATGAGTAATTCATAAAGTGGAGAGCAAGAGGGTTGCTCCCATTACTCAAGCTATATAATATGAACAGAAGCTTTTCTGCTCCTTCAGGTGCCCTTCTTGCTCTCTGAGTTTCTTCCCATGTAAAGAAAAGGCTTGGCGCTCGCAAAGTATTTCCTACAAAATAAGCCATTATGTGATAGTAAGATTTTAGAATGTTTATAATTTTATATTTCTTTCCATTAATGTTTCCCCCTTTTTGGATTAGAGCCTTTTACGTAACTTGCAAAAACTATTTATGGTGGCTGAAGTACCACTATCTCCAATGTGGCTTCTTTAGAACTTATTTTTTATTACACAGAAAGCTTTAATTTATTTTCTTTAAAATAATACTTATCCTTTTTTGTTTTTGTTTGTTTTTTAATATTTATTACTTCAGGTTACATCACCATCACAGTGTCTTCTTTTCACCCCGCCCAGTCCCCCCTTCCCCACCCTCTACCCCCTATCCCTTCCAGCCCACTCCTCTGGAGTGGAGTGTCCCTACATAACTGTCCCCCACCCCAGTTCAGCAGTCATATGAAGGCCAAGAGCCTCCTCATACACTGGAGGCCTACAAGGCAGCACCACCAGTGAAAAGTGTCTCATTGACAGGAAACAAAGTCTATGTTCATGTTCCCTTTGGTGCGTTGGTTGTAGTATAGATATCCTGTACTATATGACTAAAATCCGACTATAAGTGAATAGATGCCATGTGCATCCTTCTGAGTGTGGGTTAGCTCACTCACTATATTGATAGGCACACTTTGCCTTTTTGTATTTCACATAATATTTTATAGGTTTTTTTTTCTGTTCTGTGAATGTTTATGTTGAATTGTATTACTTCATCCATTCTCTAGAGTAATGGTATTGGAAAAATGATTTAATATACTTTTTTGATATGAAATATAAAATCAAAGATTGAACTGAATTCAGGTTTTCATGTTGTATTTTAAAAGAAGGAAAGGACCCCATGGCAATCGAAGACTAACAAGCTAGGGAGATTGGTCAACTGTTAGGAACTCTTGCTGTTCTTGAAGAACTCCCAGGTTCTAGTCCTTTTACCTGCCTGGTACAAAGACCTACCTGCAAGCAAAGCACTCAAACATGAGACAAAGCAAAAAAACAAAAACAAAAACAAAAAATGGGGTCAGGCATTGTGGCATCGGGAGGCAGAAGCAGGCAGATCTGAGTTCGAGGGCAGCCTCGTCTACAAAGCGAGTCCAGGGAAATCAGGGCTCTGTTACAGAGATCCCTCTCTCAAAAAACCTTAAAAAAAAAGAAAAAGAATAACAATGTTTAGGAATCAATTAGTGAAGATGAACACAATTCTCAAAATATTTGAGTACAGCTCAAAAGGTTTCCCCTTTTGGAATTTCACCCATTGTTCCTTAACCTAAACCTGTAGTAAAATAAATAAAGAGTAATGTGTATGTATATCTTAGTGTACATTATATCACACTATTTAAAAGCTTACATGTATTGAGCAACATAAACAAATTTTACTGTAAAGTCACATGTCAGCATGCTGCAGGTATTAGCTTCGATTGTACTGCATTCTCATCTCCAGGAATTCTCTTCCCCTTTTCCATTCACTGTTGTCCCTCAGCCTGCTACAGCTATTAGCTTAAATGACTACTGTAGAGAGTGAACTTTTCATTTCTTAGCTTATTCAAATGAGACCCCTGACTGGCTCTTATGGTTATTGGCATGAAACTAATTACCAGAACTTCAGCTTCTACCGTGAGGGGGGAGGGGTAGAGAAGGAGAATCAGCTTGCACACTTGTGGGCTCTTCCCAGCCTAGTTGTATAAACTTTGACTCAGTTTACCTGAATTCTTACAGTGATCACTATTGCTACTGCTCCTGCTCTTAGTTACATGTTAGCTATATGCCACTGTGACTGAACAGAAGAGCCACTTACTATATGTAACTCTCTCACAATGAATGGCTTTCAGCCAAAATCTAAAAGGTTCCTTGGCAAACAAACATATTCACTGATGAGGTCTAAGCCTCTTTTGAAAAATGTGAAGTCAAACTTTAAAAAGAATTTACAGAAGAAAGACATATCCATTAGTCCTTGGTCATAGAGGGGTAGCAAAAGTAAGCCAATGAAGCAAACAATACCAGATTCTAGCAAGTCATAGCAGAATGTGGGTAAAGATGCTAGAATTAAAAAAAAAAAAATGCTCCCCCAACCTTGTTAAAAAGACAAAATGTCTTAGTTTGAATAGAGCAGAACTTTCCAAGTATTTTTATGTTACTTTAAAATGCTCTGAACTTTTAGAGAGAGGTCATGTCCAATGCTGGCTTGACACAGCCTATATGTAGTAATGGAGGTAGTCTATCTGACAAGGGTGTTTGCCATGAGGCTGATATTGCAGTTATACCACCAACGGGCTGTACATTTGGCCATCGGAGACTCCGTTTATGATCATCTTTTCAAGGAACAGAATCAGAAAACCTTGTTTCAAGTCTACAAATAAGTTTATAAACACAAGCAATTTTGCATGCTGTATTTGGAATTTACAGACTTGGTATTATAGTCCATAAGGAGGTAGTGACAGAAAAAAAAAAAGAGGATAATTACTGAGGTTTTTATTTTGTTCAGTTGTGAGTTTCTACATTTTGTTTGTTTGTCCCTTTTAACTTTCTACGTTTCTAATAAAATTAGAAAACATGTAACCCTAAATTATTTCTTCAGCTAGGAAAAAAAATGAAAAGCCCAGAACTGCCACTTTCTCTCCTCCAGTTTTTACTGTGCCTGTTGTAGACAAGAAATGCAAATATAGAACATTTTGGGGGAAAAAATTAACTGTAATTAGTTTTTAAATGTTCATGTCTTGGGTAATTGGCTGGTCTATTGTCTGTGATTTGCTTATCCATGAGGTCAAATGCATGGGGTCATACATACTCAACTAATCATTTCTATTTGCATTCCGAAGGTTCACTGAATCCTTTACCCTACATTGACTTCTATAAAGTTAATTTTCCATATTAAAGTACTATTCAAATTAGCCTTTAAAAAATTAACTGTAAGGCCAACCATCGACAAACGAGACCCCATGAATTACAAAGATCCTGAACAAGAAAGGCAGCAGTTTACTGAGTGAAGAGACAACCTATAGAACGAGAGAGAAATCTTTGTCAGCTGCACATCTATAGTATACAAAGAATAACAACAGCAACAACAAATAAACAAGAAAACAAACAACCGAGTCTAACAAACTGTTTTCAAAAGAAGAGATACTATCAGCCAATACATATTTATAAACTATTTACCATCTTTAACCATCAGGCTAATGCAGATTAAATCTACTTTGATATTCTATTCCATCCCTGTTATGGCTATCACAAAACAAATGAGAGCAAATGCTGGTGAAGATGTAAGGAATGAAGAACTCTTACACACTTCCTGAGTGAGTAAATAGGTACAGCCCTAATGGAAATCAGTGTAGAGATTTTCAAAAAAAAAAAAAAAATAGTAAGAGAACTTCCATGTTACCCAGCTCTCTGACTCTTGGTGATATTCCCAAAGGTCTTTATATACTACTACAGAGATATTTGTTCACTGTGGCTCTCTTGACAACAGCTAAGAAGTGGAATTAATCTAGCTGCCCATCAACTGATGATAGAGAATGAAAAATGTGCTATTTAATAGAATGTTATTCAGCCATAAGAAGAGATGAAATTTGCAAGAAAATGGATAGAGCAAGGAAGTATATAAAGTGAGGTAACCCAGGCTCTGCAACGCAAATACTGAGTGTTATCTCATAAAGGCAGATTTTAGCTTCTAATGTTTGTATATGCATATTTATGTGGAGTGAATGGAGATGTCGAGAAACTGCATAGGTGCCTCCAAGACATGGAATAAAAAGCCTGTAAGGAAAAACTTATAGGGAGAACTTAGACTATATGCTGTAGAAGGGAAAGGGGGACCCTAGGGGTAAATGCATTTACAACAGGATAGGGGAGCAGAGAGAATTAGAAGAGAGAGCAGATTGAACACCAGATCAACCAAATGAAGAAAGTGCAAATGTCATAAGGAAGTCTGCTATTTGCATAATGAAATAAAATAATAACTACAAAATTACAGAATGGGGCAAAAATGAACACATCTCAAAATTAAGGGCAAGTTTCCCTCAAATGGGAAAGGCATTTGGGTAATTTTTCTTGAAGAGCAAATGTACCTTCAGCACAGTCCACTCAGGTCATTTCAGATACTTGGAGCATTAAAGTAATCCAGAATAATCTAATAAAATTTATAGTACACTTGTGAATTAGGTGAAAACAAATGTTAAATCAAAAGACATCTGACTCCTAAGACAGTCTGTCAATCACCCTATAATGGCATTGGGATCAAGTATTTGTTTCCTGTTTTCCCCATACCTTGAACTCTGCCTGGCATAGAACCAGCCTTCAGGAAATTGTTTCTAAGAGAAATGAAGAATAGATTTCTATAGAATATGTCTGCAGCTGATAGTGTGTCATTTTCTTCAGCTCATAGCAAAGCAGTGGAAATGGGAATTTTCTTTAACCATGTGACTATGTAAACGATTCTTCCAGTCTCATCTGTGTATTGAAGTCTGGGCTACCACTCTTCTTTCTGTAGACTGCTGGAAGTCCATGGCTTGCAAGTAAGCCCACATTCCCAATGACAGATGGCTTTTAATCTCTACTGTTTGGCTTCCAGAGCTCATATGCTTTGCTTACTCATATATTTTTCTCTGTCATGGAGAAGCTGAGGCCGGTGGTCCCTCTTCTCTGAGGAAGTAATATTTTTGACACACAAAGCCGTGAGAGAAACATTATAGACATTTGGTGGTAGAGCTACTCCATGCTGGAAATCATTGTGGAAAATAATACAGTTGTGAAGGGCTACAATTGTGTAACCTATCAAATAATTTTATGGTTGTAATAGCTTAGAAATGTATTATTTTATTGCCTTATACTCAGTAGTATGCTGAAAGACACACACATACACACACACACACACACACACACACACAAACATTCATACATATCTCTACCTATGCCAATGACAACCTTCTCTATTTCATTCACAGTGAGCAGCTAGAATTAACCTTGAAGGTGAAAAACTATCCCATGCATGGCTTGGCATATCCTAAATATTCATCATGACACTTGGCAACTTATATGTTTTTTTATTTCTATATGTCTGGTTTTTTTTTTTTAAACAAGAACACCTATCTTTTATCCTTTTAATCTCTAAGAACTACTAGCTCCCAAAAATGCAAGGTTAAAGTACTCAATTTTCACTGAATAAATTTCAGATTTTAAACAAGTAGATAGAGATAACCTGAGCTGGAGCCAACTAACTATGTTCTGTTATACCAGAAAAATGACTCAAAAGCCACCCAACAAATAGACTCTCATGCAGTATTAGTTCTTTTAAATCAAGGGCTGTGATTTTCCCAAACAGAAAACCAAAAAATTTCCAGTGGATTTATACCAGAGTGATCCTGGTCCATTAGTTGGTAAATGCTTAAAAATGGCAGATAAATTATTAAATTGTATTCAAATTATGATGAAATCTGCAGGGAATTACATATTTACTTATTATACAGTAGAAGAACTTGAATCCTCAAATAATAGGATGTTACCATGCAAGCTCCCTCCAGAGAGCTGAAAAAACAGACTGTAAAGAGACTAGATTTGTCTGGTTGATAACCACACGTCAATTCATTTTTTAAAATTAACTTATTTATTTTAAATGACAAGCTATATTCATTTATGGTGTCCAACATAATGTTCATGCAAAACCTTCATTCAAGCTTCAGGTAAAGCCACCTGAATTCTCCATACTTGATACTCTATATCTTGAAACATAAGAGTGTGGGTTTGATGTGTAGAAATAGGAGGCAGAGTTATTTTGATCTTTATGTCAAAGAATTGAGTGCTGCAGGAAGTACATTAGTGAGAACAGAAAAGAAAGATGAAAAGAAGAGAGAAAAATACATGATGAAGAGAGATGGGGAAGACAGTAGCTAAGGACAGGCAGCAAGGAAGGGTGCTGCTAGACTACTCGACAGAGCATTGTTACAAATCAGACACTTATGTTCAAAACACAACATCCTAATATCTTCCCTGGGTAAATAGCAATGTCTTCTATTGTCATTAGCCCTGAGGCAGCTGCTATTGCTCACAATGAGATACACAAATCAGAATAGCCTCGGTTAGTTTTTCAATGATTCTACAAAGGTGAGGGAACGTTGTCAGAAAAGGAGTGCTCTCCAGTATCCTAATATGGAGGAGTCTTGTTATCAAAACAAAATGTGGACTGCCTAGAGGTAATTCCCTGTTGCTCATTCCACTGGGACCTTTCGTGGCAGCACAGGTTGTTTCTCTTCTGTGGCCCCATGCCACTGAGCAGGATAGATCAGAAGGAATATGAGAAAGTTGCTCTTAAAAACCAAGTTGTTCTTCGGAGGTGTGATCCTTACAGTTTTTTTTTTTTTTTTTTTTCTGGCTTGATTGGTTAGTTGGAGGTCTTTTAATGTCAGCGTGATTCATCCCTATCGGTTCTTAGCCTGGAGCACCCAGCACAACCAAGAATCGAGGAAACCAAAGCAGGGTATGAATAATGAATTGGCTGCGTAAGCAGAAGTCTATATTCAGTCAATAGTAAAAGCGGGTGCTTTTAGAATTGCAAGCCAGCATGTTCATGGCTTCTTTCTATTCTTCCTCTCTCAAGGAAAACAAGAGCCGGAGAGCGCTTGAACAGCGAACACCTGCAGTGAGATCAGAGGACTCCATCCTTGCCATCCTGAAAGTAGTGTCACTGGAACGTCTCATTAAGGTATTCAGAAAAGCAAGATGCTTTTGATAGATTTTCATGACGACCAATACCCTTCCCAGGCCATACTAGGATGTGATGGGGTGGGAACTTGTGAAGCCAATGAAACTGTATTAGTTACTTTTCTTAAAGTGTTTACAGAATCACTTGTATAAACAATTTATGGTAGGAAATAGTCATATTTTCCACAGTGCTTTCAGACTGTTCAGTTTATAGTGGTAAGCAGGGCAGAGCAGAAAATTCACTTCACAGCATGTTGGCCAGGAATCAGATAAAGGGGGTGGCTGGTGCTCGCTTTCTCCCCTGTTACTCTCTCCTGGTCCACATACATCGTGTTGTCCACACCAATAGTGGATCTTTCTCTGTTCAGTTAATCCCCACAAGCACAGAGGTACATGGCACTGATCTCTGAAGTGATCCTAAATTCAATCAAGTTGACAATGAAGATCAGCCATCGCACACTGTGTCTTTAAATTTTTTATTATATTAAAAGCATTAGTATTTGTCATATATTCTGGAATTGTGACAGTTTTTAATGTGTTTGAATTGCTAGTTGCCTTGGTGGGCTACTTAGATAGCACTTTTGATGTTCCCCCCCCCCCCCCCCCCCCCTGTCTGTTCATCGTCGACTCCCAAGTTGTCATGGTTCGTTATCTGCACATGATCATGAGCAGTCTTGCATTCTGAACAAATATGCCACTGCATCTGCCTCTGTGATTTGGGGGCCTGCAGCACAGATGACATTTTAGCAAGAGTGCTGGGTCAGGGGGCAGGAGATGTAAGCAAAATTTGTTTCCGAGGAGTGTTTTCTGGGGCTGTGGTGTGTCTCTGCCTTCCACATGTTGCCTTGTCCAACAGTGAGGTGAATGTATCACTTGTAACGATTTCGTGTGTTAGAGTGCGTAATGGGGATGGAAAGTATCTGCTTGAATGTCTTGTCTAATGAATGCCATCAAATTCAATTATCACTCTTGGACTCTTCATTAACCAATCAAATTACTCCTACTCTAAGACATTTCAGACACACTTTTGCTGAGCATAAACACAGTCCTTCCTTTGTAGTATAATGGTGACTCACAGATTTTTCTTGGACTTCTGAGTTCCTGACATGTGGGATGTCTAAAGCGTTGCCTCTGACACTATTGTCGCATAATGTAAAAGAAGTATTATCATTATGAAAATGTTCAACTTCATGTCTTTATTTTACTATTTATATCTGTACTAGAGACTATATAAGACAGGAATGATGGCTCATGTCTGTAATACCAGCACTCAGGGGACTGAGGCAGTGGGATAGCTGTGAGTTCAAGGCTGGCTTGGGACACAGAGTAAGACTGTTTGTCAAAAAAACAAAAACAAAAACAGCAAAACTTTTCAAGTTAAAAAAAATGAGTATATAGAAAGATTGTTGTGTTGTTCAATGAGATCATATCATAACAAAAGTTGACTTTTAGGAATGAATTATTTCAGTACTAGAACTGTCTGTCTTCCCTACACAAGGACACCACTGAATAGGGTCACAGCTGTTATTGTTTAACTGTGCTTTCACAAATATTCATAATTTCTTCACACAAGTTATTAAAAGAGTAGCCCTGAAACTGCTCATACCCGGTGTCAATAGCATGTTAATTTTCTGTGGACTGATTACAGCAGTACTAATGTATAATGGAAACTCCAAGGATTTCATAATGAAAGACAGAAGCCTGCCATCCTGGTGGTGATTTTACTATATAGAGCTTAAAATGTTTCTGTTTTATTCACTTCTAGTTTGATGTCTTTAGTGGTCGTTTAGTCTATAAATATTTTGGAAACATCTCAACATGTTTCAAAATCAGGCCATAGAAATATGTGTTCTGAGATTCCATGCCAGGCATGAATCAGAATCTTTGGAAATGGAGACTAGATTTACCATTCAAACTATACATATCAACTAATTGCTACAATTATATGGTTTAATGACTATTGTGTAAGAAATGCAATAAAACAGCTGATGGGAAATAACAAGAAAATTTATTTTATATAATTTTTATAGTTTACCATTGACATAGAGTGTAGAAATACTGAAATTGAATTTGTATTTAAATTTTCTTACATTGATACACTTCTTGTGACTATACTAAGTAATATAGGTGACTTAACTTATTTCCCCTTTACTTATAGCTTAATAATTTGAAATTGAAAGTTCTGTATTTGTTGTTAATTAATGAGACCATGGGCACACACATTTATTGGAAAGTCTTTAGCTAGTGATTTTTAACATAATGAAAAAAACATTCAATTCATAATCTGTACAATCGTTATTTTTGACTCAAAACTTTAATTTTATTGTGTTCTAAATAATTAGCTTATATTTGAACACATTATGAATCTAATAAACACTATTTCTTCAAGAATTCCAACGTGTCCTTCATATTGATCCCACTGAGACAGCTACTGTGGGTGTCTAAAAGGATACACTTACTGGTAAAATTAGGGTAAATCTTTGAAACTGAATTCCCAATTTCTTCAAGAGTAGTCATTCCTATCTGGAGATTTTTCTCATTGTTTTAATCTTATACAAACAGGTGACATATTGTTTTCCAGCTCAGCATCCCAAACTTTAAGGTAAGTAAGCACTTAATTGAGTTAGGGGACAGAGCACTCACTGTCTTCTGAACTGTGGAAATACAAAATGTTGTGATTACCTCAGGCACTGGAAGAAAGCAAAAATCACCATTGGTGCTAGCAGGAAAACAACAGAATATTTGACCCATAAAATTAATTCTTGCTACCTACACAGCAAGCCCATTGAGGCAAGGTTCTAAAAAAGAAAAAATAGACACACTCTTACTTTTTTTGTAGGTCAACTGACATTGTAAAATACATATATCCTGAATAGATAGGAATAAGTTAAATTGTTTTCCAAATTTAGGAGCATCCTTGATAAATTAAAAAGGAAATTAAAAGGGTGGAAAACAAGGGAGAAAAGAGTAAGGACCAGAAAAGGTTGGTCATCAGTCATTTCCCAAGGTTGCCTTTAGAGAAAAAAACAGTTACTAACTTCAAGTGTGTTGTTTTCTGTTTTACTCATAAATTAGATATTTGGGATCTGAAACTCATTTTACACAAAAAAACAATGCTAAATGATGTTTGATGCTTCGATTCATTTTTTAAATTGATAAGATTATACTGAAATTTTATGATTTGTAACACTAGAGACTTAAAATGAAGAACAGTAGAAAACAATGTTTTCCTGTTCTTGAAATTAAATCAATTAGACAAAATGCTTTCAAATTCCTTGTTTCCTCTGAATATCAATACTAACAGAAAGTCAGTTTGCTTATAACTAAACTAAAGATTGAAAAAAAAAGAATATAAGGTATTTTTTCTGAAATCCAGGAACATGAGATTATAACATGAACTGTGTTCTCCTGAGCAGAGAAAAAGGACATGGATTGTTGAGGTACTTGTAGAGCTATAGGATAAGAGGGAAAATGTCCAAGAGCACATGATAGTGTTAATATCAAGCTAGTAAACAGAAAGACAAAGCTGGGAGTTGTAACTCATCCCTGTAATTCTATTACTCAAGCTATTTCAAGGGATTCAAGACCAATATGGGACAGGCCAGGACTATGATATGTCTCATATCTCTGCATTAATGATCATGTCTATAACTTAGGAGAACTGAAATGAGGTATTTCAAAATGAGAAACGTTCTACAGAAGTAGCACATACATTTACAACTCAGGGGAGGACACACGGTGAGCACTAGCACTGATCTAGTAGGTCTCAGTGGACCCAGTAAAGAGCAAGAAACTCAGTCCTTGAGTTTCTACTGATGCCCTTCCTCAAAATTACTCAGCACACAGCTCAGGCTGTGTGATCTCCATTTGTTAAAAGGGATTTGATCTTTGTATCTCTCAAGAACCAAACAAAATTGACCAAGTCCTGCCTTTATCCTCTTAGAGTTCAGTTTAGTTATGAAGTAGTTACTGAACATGTACTTTGTATTAGGAAATATACAAGTTTTATTATTTATAATTGATGTATCAGGGCACAAATAATACTTTGCTCTATTATTTTAATTTCCATACTTTACTATTGTTTTTATTTGCATTTACTAAATCTTAGTAGTTGGATAGATGGGTGGTGTTTGTGTTTGGGGTGAAGGGCCACAGTAGGGTTATATGTTACGTTGGTGACACTATAATGTCAAGGATTGTCCCTGACACATATGCAATCCCTTGATAACATTCCTTGTATTTAGTTTCCTAACAGTTTGTCTTTGTTTTATTCTTTTGGGGTCCAACAAATATTGTCCATGATGGAGCCTGAGGCCGTCATGCTTGAGTCTGCACCAATAATATCGATAAGGTCTTATAATGCCAGTCCCACTGGCAACATCTGTGTACTGGTACCGGCACTCAAGGAAATTTCATTTTTTCCGAGATATAGATGATTAATAAGGTAAAGTACATACATGTTCAGACCCACTAATATCAACAGTGCACTGATTCTAATCATGTATTTTCTTTGATTTCTTTCTTCACTCAAAGACCCTATTTTCATGTTAGCCTCACTGGTGCTCACTGTGTTCAACCATGAACAAAACTCATCCATTCCATTTGTTTTGAGTCTCATAAGTTTCTGGTCTACCTAAATGAAAGAAACCAAAAAGAAAAAAAAATCAACCCATTTATATAATAGAGGGTGAGTTGCCTGAGAAAACCCATAGGGCTGGACCTAAGTAACAGCAGAGCGCATACACTGTCTCATTGTGGAATTATAACCCACAGTCTAGGCCGGAAAGGGCTTTTATCTAATCCTGAGCCTTTTCTTAATTACATCTTACAGTGACTAAGTGTCCTTCTCTGACACATCAAAACAAATGTTCTGTTCTCTGCTGTTTGTCTGGCAAAGTGAGGCTGGTATGGATTACACTGGGCTAGCCAAGTCCAAGTTCATGAAGGATTGTGTGTGGTATACTCAGTATGAAAAGAACAGGGTGGACTTCTGAAATTTTATTCTGGTAATAGGAAGGTAAATTATCGAACTGGGATAGTGATTATAAATCAGGAAACTGATGATGAGACTGGAACGTGCATCAACTGTTGAGAATGTTTATGTTCATTGAAACAAACCAGTGACTTCAGAGGTCTAGAAATTTCACAAATGCTTCCTCATTTTCTTTCAACTGGTGATTGATAGAAATAATATCAGTTAGAAGGACCCAAATATGTTAGAACACATATTTATTTAAGTATCACTTTAGTAAACAAAATTTATTTTTTCATTTCATTCTGTTGATGGTTTTCTTCAGCCAAATAAAGTGTTTTAGAAAAGTCTTCTACTGTAAGGTAATAAAAACAAAACTTTTGTTTTTATTTATTGGTGTACTTAGTGTTGATTTGTATTATTTAGATGTAGTTTTGACAAGCAGTTGACACCTACAAGGATTATCATTCTGCCATACAATCTCTTGAAATACTATGCAATTAAACATATTTTGAACTTCCCAGAAGTTTCACATGAACATGAAAAAGAATGTCACATAATCCCATGGATAAGCATAAAGGAAGCAATAGCAAGAACAGATAAATGGAAGAATGTTTTCCAACACTCAATAAGAACACGAGGAAACAAAGGGAATCATGGAAACATAAATTTTCTAGGGTGTCTATAGTTATGAACTTTGGGAAGCTGTCTGTATTGCTCTCTGAGGCCTGTTCTAACATAACACCATTAGACAGCATAGTTTATAAACTACAGAAATGAATTTCCCACAGTTCTCTGGGTTAGGGAGCCTAAGGTCTGGATGTTGGCAGATTAAGTATCTCTTGATGGCCTATTTTCTACAGGACTGACTTTCTGTGGAAGCCTCATATGCCAGAAAGGGCAATGGGGGTCTCTTTTAGGGCTTTAGTGTAAGAGCATTAATCCATAAACATAAAACAGCTTCTGAACTTAACACCTTTCAGAAGCTGAGGGGTTAGGATTTTAACATATGAATGTGGAGATGAAAAAAACATCCAGGTCCTGGCACTGTCCTTGTTAACACTGGCCAAGTGCTACATTGTCAGACTTAACCATTTGCGTCTAGATTCAGGAATAGTCATTGACAGCTAATCTGCTTCCCATAGGCAGTTTTGGTATTCTGCAATAATTATCACCTTTACTGAACATATGCATGTCTTACTTCATATATAAGTATTACTAAAGACACAGACATGTCAACCAGAAGTAAATAAACAAACAATTAACTCTGAGGGCAAGAAAAGGAGAAGTCAAAGCAGAGTCCAAAGACTAAGGGCTGACGTCACAACCACAAGGGGAAAACTAGGTCCCTTTATAGGGTCTCTGATGGCCAAAGGCTTAGTCCTATATTGGATGGAAATCCTGAACTGAAAATCTTGCTTAGATTCATACTCTTAGAAAGTCACCTATTTCTAGAAGCAACAAGTTAAATGCACCCAGCATCCCAGGAAGGTGTCCAAAGTTCAAGTGCTTGAGCATCTAAGTGTAACAGGAGACAAAGGAGAAAAACAGGGCAGTATCATGACAAGGTCAAACCTGGGCCTAAGCACTGTGAGACTTGAGTATATGTGCTCTAGGTACGTGTGTTCTTCACAGCCTCATAGAGAGAAGCTAATGGAAACCCACAGCTAAATAATGAAGCATCTTTGATGCAGAGCATAGAGGACCACTTTAGAGAAAACCCAAACAAAACTGAGCTTCACTTCACAATGAAACAGGCAAATGACTCTTGTGCCAGATGAGACCCAGAATAACAAAGAACAAGCAGGCTGCAGAAAGATGAAGCTGTTTAAAATAACAGAGAGGTTAAAAATTGAAAGCATAGCCGGGCAGTGGTGGCGCACGCCTTTAATCCCAGCACTTGGGAGGCAGAGGCAGGCGGATCTTTGCGAGTTCGAGGCCAGCCTGGTCTACAAAGTGAGTCCAGGACAGCCAGGGCTACACAGAGAAACCCTGTCTCGAAAAACCAAAAAAAAAAAAAAAAAAAATTGAAAGCATATATAGAGACCATCTTTAAGTGAATACAAACGAAATAATAAACAGAAATCATTATAAATAATAGAACACAATGAAGTCAAAAGAGCTCTTTTGAAAAAGGCCAAATTTGACATAAAAGAAATGGTTCTCAAACTTAAAATTTAATGGAAAATTCTAGCAAGAAAGAAGAAACAGCCAAATTGTACAAAACTGGACTGTGAGTCACAGCTAACGAGCTTTTCTGGATTGGTCACATATGACAAAAACAGGAGGTAAAGAAGCTAAGAGACACAGAGGGAAAACTGACCAAGTATCTCCTAGGACTTCCAAAAATACTTCATTCTGAGGCAATTCCAAAGACTTTTAAGACTTGAAGAAAAAATATCTTTAGCTGGAGAATCATTCTCAGAATCATTTCATCACAAGCCAGAGGAAAAGAACATGGACGTTACAGAAATCTACAGGATTCCCATAACAAAATAAAGATCACAGAAGTCAGAACGGTGAAACAATATATAAAGAAGATAAGGGGGGAAAAGCAGCAATGGGCACCTTATCAATAAAAACATAATATAATAACCAAACAATAGGCACGATGATGATGCACACCAAGGGAAAATCATCAGGAAACTCAAGTTTCCAAATTTATGCAAGCTCATTATCACAGATGAAAAACAAAAGTTCATCATTTGAAAAAATGTCTAAAGAAGTCCTCCACTCACAAATAACTTGTATTTATTTGTTGTTTGTTTTCTGTTTTGAGACACTCTCATTCTATAGTCCAGCCAAGCTTGACCCATGGTGATCTTTCTCCCTCTGCCTGTCTAGAGCTGGAATTGCAGCACTGAGTCACTTAACTGGCTTGTCACTCACAAATAATTTTGAGCAATAAAGTAGACATTCCCTAAAATTTTGGTTAAACCCTGGATGTAATATTCAGGCAACAAACCCATTTTTGTTCAATTCACTGAACTAAAAGCTCTTATTACTGAAATAATGTGAAAACCAGCTTTACTGTTTGATATAGCTGTCCAAATGTTTGAACTCAGTGATACCAGAATGATGCCATCCTGATAGCCAACGAAGCCTCCTGAAATAGAAGTTGTACCGCACCATGACCATTTCATGATTTAGCCATTAAGTCTTTGTGTTGACATTGTCTTAAAGCAGTTTCAGATTTGAAACCATTGCTCCCCTATGTTTTCCTTTCTAGTTTTTGAAGCATCCTTAGATATGGCATATTGTGTTTTGAAGATCTGCATCCATATATTTAGAGCTGTACATATACATAACCCTACTCTGCTCTAGTATCTACAATGTCTGTCAGAGAAACGGGGCCAAATGGCTGAAGATTGATGCTGTAATGTATGGAGAGAAAATGGGAACTGTCCAGGCAGCCACTGGTATGTCATTTCTTAGTTTTGGAAGCTGCGGGCCCTGCACTTCCTATATAATCATATATATTTATCCTTCTCAGGTCTCTGAGGTGGATGAAGAATAGATAGCTAGAGTCTCATAGGTAAAATTTGAGTTGTTTAGGAATTAAGAGGGTGTTCTGGATCTAAGAAGATGTTTTTAAAATTGTGATGCAAGTTAGAATGAAAGCTGACTTAGATATAGAACTTTAAACTCATGGAGATGGTTACATAGTAGAATGTTAAATTCAGGTGCCAAATACATATGGACTGGACATTTGGGAATGTATGCTAAGCCATATAACTCATAATTGTGGCCTAATTATTTCTGTTGTTTTGTATTATATTGATTGTTATAAGAGAAAGAACCATTTGTTGGACTGAAAGGGGGAGCTGTTGGGGGGAAAAGATATATCTTAAACTAAAAAAAAAAGGGTAGAGGATGGGGGGGTTGAGGAGGAAGAGGGTGGAAGGGTGGGACTGGACGGGGAGTAGGGAGGGGATTGTGATTGAGATGTAACTTGAAGAAATAAAAAATAAATTATAAAAAAAGGTTGAAAAAAATCCAGAAGTTAGCTAGTAGGGATACTGAATGCTATTGTTTTCCAAACACATCTAGTCAGTACAGAATGGTTGAGCGAGAGAACCTGGAAAGTGCTGTTAGAGTTACAGGAAGGTGCTTCCAATATATAGTTTATAGTCATGGTCAGCCTCTTCATAATGAAAACTGATTTCTTTGAAAATGACCAAGGCATTGCAACTATTCTTGAGTAACACAGCACAACACTGTTCTATCTAATTAGCCAAACAGACATGCAGTTACTGCATGCTTTATTAAGAGTTTATCTTGACCATGGACAAGAGAAAAATGCCTACAGACAAACCAATACCAAGGCAAATTAGTAAGAAAACTAGTAAGAAATATTCATAAAGAGGGCTGAAAAGATAGCTCAGTGGTTTAGAAGACTGGCTGCTCTTCCTGAGAGCCTGGATTGGTTCCCAAAACCTGCATAATGGCCGACAACTATCCTGTAACTCCACTTGGAAAGCCTTCAATGCCCTATTGTGGCCTTTATGAGAAGCAGTCATAAAAGTTGTGCACAGAAATCAATGCAGGCAAAACACCTGTATGCATAAAATAAAAATAAAATGAAATATTTGTAAATAACTTTAGTAAATTTTTGGGTGAAAAATTAACAAAACAATTACAACACTTTACATACCTATGATGTGGTTTATGTCCTAGCCAGAACTTATCAAGATAATTAGAAATTAAGAGACCTTGCCAACATAACAGCATTTAATCATTGCAATATATTCATTTTATGTTCATTTAAATTGCTATCAAGAAGCAACGATAAACAATGGAATTTGACAGAAAATATACCTAAAGTCTATATTCATGAAGGAAATTCATATAACAATACTATTTGTTATCAGGTACACAGAAAATTAGGAAGACTCTGGTTCACAATCTCTGAGAAGCTCACAGTGTAACTGCTAAAAGTAAACATTATTTTAAGGAATTCAAGTAGGATTATTATAAGACTAATCCTAGGCATTTCTCTTTATTAGATACATGATTTGAAATTTAAGTCTCATAATGATAAGGAGTTAACATATAGAAAGAGCAATGTGACCACACTTATTTACAGGTTGTAACAGCATTACAAGAAAATAATAAAGACATTTCAAGATGCTAAAATATAAGAAATAAAAATACATTGGGGAATGTGAAATTATACCATCACACACACACACACACACACACACACACACACACGTATATACTAAGAACCCAAAAGAGTTGAAGCAGCTTAAACAATAGAAAAGAATCATGAACATATATGATGGTGAATGTTCTTCAGTCAAGAATGTTAAACTGTTCTTACAATATTTGAATGAGAATTATTTAGCTTTTTGTGAAAAATAAAAATTCAATATGATTCTGCCTGACAATGGAAAAATTCGTAATAATTTATTACTCAGATCTTTATAGATAAGAATGGAGAGTGCAGAGTACAGTAAACCTGGCGATTTCCTGAACATTAGCTTAGGTGATTAGCCTGACGTTTCATGAGCACAGTATCACAATTTTCTCCATGAAAGGATTTGTTACTTCGCTCTGAATGAGGAAGGAGTGTGAGCAGACAGAAAAAAAGAAGAAAGAACTCACTAAATCTGCTCCCTGTTGTGATGGCAGCTGAGCTCAGAAGATAATCAGATTAACCCTTCAGGTATTGTAATTGTTTTGACGCTTAGGTAAAAGGACAGATCAGCTGGTCTGCAAGACATCTCAACAGATCCTCTCCTAAAGCAGTCCAGAGTCAAACCACTGACCTTTCCTCCCAGGCCTCCTTCATCTTAATAGGCAGTTACAGAAAGGAATTAATGCAGTCGTTGTCAATCCATTAGTCATGACCCTTTGAGACCCTTAAACAAGTGCCACCTAAGACCATAGGAAAACATAAATATTTTCGTTATAATTTATAACAGTAGCAAAATTACGGTTATGAAGTAGGAATTAAATAGTTTTATAGTTGGGGGGGTCACCACAACATGAGGAACTGTATTAATGAGTTGCAGCAGTAGGAAGGTTGAGGACCATTATGATAATGGCTTCTTCATGTTGTTCAAGGATTTTAACTATTACTATAATGGAAAGTTTACCTGCCAGGTAACTTCAAAGTACAAATGTAAGAAAATTGTAATTTTAATTGAATTTATAATTTGGACCCCAGCACAAGACTTTATAAAAATGATTCATAATCAGTATAGCTCAAATATATTTACACTGCCTAATTTTCTACATATAGAATCTACTGTAATCAACCCAAAATATCATCGCAAACCATATTTATCCAATGAAAATATCTGTAGTTAACATTCTCGCCATTTTTTTTTTTACCAACAGCTCTCTCCCTTATTTAAAAAATATTACTTTTGAGGATGGGAAATTTTTTTTAGAAAATAAGAAAGATAGATCATGTACAACATTGAAGATGATAAGTTCTTGGCCGGTACTCAGGTTTACATGGTCTTTTGTGATTCCATGCTGTTGTAAACACAGGGGATCTTTTCCCAGCAGTTCCTACTAGCAAGATGAAACATTGAAAACAGCTAATATGGTGTTCTTCCGGGGCACAAAGTACTTTGGGGTAGTAGATGAGATAATGTCTGTGAGTATCCCTGACCTTATAAAAATAATCCCTGTATTTATCATAAGGTTGAATCATATTACCGTCAAATACTTTTTCATGTCTTTTTGTTATATATAATATTCTATCTAGTTTGTAGATATTTGGGGCCTAACAACATATTCCATATTAAAGAAACTGATTAGTGTCCCCAGAATTCTTTTTGTCAGTTCCCCTTAATGAAGTAACAGTGATTTCTTTCATAGCTACTCAAATTTTTGCAATGTTTTTTTGAATATATTATGCTGACTGAAAATTACCATTGTTTCCACACTTATTGTTCAGAACTATAATACTAAATATACTGATTAACTGACAATTATCTTTAGAAATTACAGTGAAGATTATTTGGTTTCCTGTGCCAGTAATTCTTGTTTATATATGACTAAATTCACATTTTCGCTTCTAGGAGAAACTTTTTGCATTAACAAAACCTTTCTAATGTCCTGAAACTATATTTTTTACCTCATGGAATATAAATCATTCATTTATTTGATATGGATGATGAAATTTAGCTTGTGAAACAGAATATCTATTTCTACATCTCACTGTAATAAGATTCTGGACTGAAGGAAGAGATTTTCCATATATGCATGAAGGAATAGATACACATCTCTTCCCTTTCTCAAACTCCCAACAGCATTGTCATTCTTACACAGTGAAAGAAATGCTTCTGTGTTTCTGAAATTTCTTGTTAAATAATCACAGTGAAGACTTGAGAAATAATAAAAAGTATGCAGCAGAACAATGAAATAATCATATTTTTTAATAAAAGCTCCTTCCTGAAGCTGATAAGAAAATGATTGACTTTCATTGTGATTATCTTGGCATTTTGGGTTGTTTTGTTTTGTTTTAAATATTTTTCTACCATATTTTTGGAAAGTACTTTATTCTCCAGGAAGAATTTTTCAACACAGGCAATAAAAGCTTTTTGTTAGTAAAATCTGGGCCACATGGAGGGGGTCTTCCAGAGTGTTGCAAACATTCATTTAATGAGTGTCCTCTTCAAATATAATGGGCTTTCACCAAGTGCATTTTTATTTAAATGGAGCTGTTTTTCCCCCAGTCATAAGATACATTTATCCCATGGCAAGAGGAACCTGATGAATATGGATTCATAAGGTTACATTTTGAATACCAGTCTCAAAGGCTTATGAAGTTGAGGTCCCATTTGGGGTTCAAACCTCATGGACTGCATCCAGATTCTAGATTTTTTTAAGGTGTGCAAAAAAGAAACAAGCATAGACCAGGCTAATCAATGAGAGCACAGGCCCCACTGTTTTATTCGTCTGTTCTTAAAGCATTGGTTATACCTTATGTTTTCAGGTGACACATACATTAGATCATTAGGATTATGTAAAACTGGTTCTAGGAAGCCAGGCTCAGATGTGTTCATTGGTAATGTCTACCAAACATTTAAGGAAGATATCATACTAGTTTTCTATAGAATCTCTGGAAGATATAAGCATAATGAATTCTTAAATCTTTGTATGAGGCAAACATCACAAGATAACATTACAAGAAAAGCCAATGACAGATCAGTATTTCTCAACATAGACTCAGAAGTCCTCTACAAAGCCTACACGCTTTCATGCCAGATAAAGGGGGTAGTAAAGCTGAAGAGAGCTGAGCTTGATGAGCTTGCTTGCAATCCTAGCACTTTGGTATTGGAGACAGGAGGATTTAGAGTTTCAACACCAGCCTTGTCTACATATTGAGTGTAAGGCTAGGCTAGGCTACGCTAAATAAGACCTTGGATCCAAAAAAAGAATGAAAAATAAATTTTGAAAGGATATTTTGCCTTATAGTATACAATATTCCATTAGTCAACTCACATATTACCTTCTGAAGTGTTTTCCTCACATTGCCAAGTTGTCAGAATTGTCACCATCTCTCATTGTTCCTTTCCCAATTAACTCACTAATGTAATAAATATTCTCAGTGTCCAGTGTGTTAGAGACATTACTGGGAAATGTAAGAACGAGCAAATTTGGCCTATTCCTGACATCATGGAGCTGACATGTTCTTGAGAGAAAAGACAAGACATAATTGCAGAATGCCACGTTCCCCACTGATAGAAGCAGTGGAAAAACTGGAAACATGTCTGGTTATAGAAGTTAAACTTAAAGTAACAAAGTAATTCGAACCAAAAGACATCAAGGAAAAAAATATTGACAGTGTCTCCTAAAAGAGAGGCTAACAAGGAAACATTGTGCAGGCAAAATGGGACATCTCTGGAGATGTGAAGTCAGAGCCATATGTGAAAACCAGATCCCATGAAGCTTTGTGGCAAGAAGTTTGAATTTCTCAACTAGGGTTATGGGAAATATTGGGGAATTATGAGCACCACTACCACCACCATAAAATGAATGCCTGTGGTAAAAAGTAACCTCTTGGATGGAGAAAAAAATTTGGGGGGTCAACACAGTAGATAGAAAGCAGCAGGTGTGTTCAGCCATGTTCTACATGAGGCAGCTGCCAGGGTGTTCAGTGTAATGGTGAGATTTTAGTAAAATTGAGATATACTTAAAGTAAAAGTTATATGACTTATAGGGTTAGATGAGGGGACCTCAAAGGTAGAAAAATCAAGGTAATGATCCCAGGTAGACAAGGGTTGAAGCTTTGTTGGCACCATCTACCGTGATGAGGAAGACTGTCACAAGGACATATTAGGAAGAGAAAATGAGCAGTTTTGTCCTCACACACTATGTTTGGGGTCTTAATTGGACTTCTAAGAGATACAAGATAGATAAGTGCAAAAAGCAAGAAGCCAGAGGAAAGTCAGCAATGGAGATATCAGATGAAGATTTCTATTGAATAATATATTCCTAGCAACATAAAAGCTGCTTAAATGTTTATCAGTTTATCATATATGCATGAGGTCGATCTAGCAGTTGATTAACATAAAAACTCTGGGTCGGCCTCAGGGAGTTTTGGTCTGTTTCCCACAGTTCTGGTAATCATTTAGCGTCCAAGACTCAGGTTCTCACACAGCAACAGAGAAAGTGTGGTAGATTGTAGGAGAATATGCAACAGAATATTATTGCATTATTATTATGAAAATTATTATTTATCTTAACAGTTTAAGATAAAATTATATGAGTTTAATATGGACATATTTGTCCATATTAAATTTGAATATATACTGTGCAACCATTAAATCTGGGACATTAACCTGCATTACTTCATACAGTCATCACTTTTACATGAGGATTCTTTTTTTTTTTTTTTTTTTTTTTTTTGTTTTTT
>CAJQZJ010017430.1:231766-251938 GCA_907164525.1 Lophiomys imhausi | reverse complement strand
AAGAAGAAGAAGAAGAAGAAGAAGAAGAAGAAGAAGAAGAAGAAGAAGAAAGAAGTTAAAAAAGCTCATGACCAGTCTAGAGAACATGGCTGCTTCTTTTCTCTTTTGAGTTTCTTAGCACTGGAGGAGAAAAAGAGGAGGCTCCTAGGCTTCGCCTTGGCATGCTCTGGTTGTATCTCCCTCTGCTTGCTTTTTCCCCCTATTTTATAAAGGTAGATAGAGAAGGAAGAAATCAAGGGAGGGTGACAGAATGTATGGGAAGGAAGACAAAGAGAAAGCTGAAGAGAGGGTGGGGAAGAGTCTCTTTGAGAAGTCCTGTGATCCACCAGGCTCTCCCTCACCCTGTAGCCCAGTGGTTCTCAACATCCTCAATGCTGAGAACCTTTAATATAGTCCCTCATGTTGTGGTGACCCTCCAACCATAAAATTATATCGTTGCTACTTCATACCTACAATTTTGTCACTGTTATGAATCATAAGGCAAATATCTGATATGCAGGATATCTGGTATGTGACCCCTGTGAAAGGATCCTTTCTAAATCCACCAAGGAGATCGTGACACACAGGTGGAGAATAGCTGCTGGAGCCTAATAGAAGGTGAGAAGGATGTTGCCTACAGGAGCTTTGCTAGACTGCAGAAATTGGCCTAGTCACAGCTGTGTATTCTCACTACACCCATGTCTGCAGTAACTTTATAGAACCTCAGAACCTGTAGTCCACGCTTACCAAAGAATGACCAAGTGGCTTTAAAATCCAAGCCTTAAAGATGGTTTTATATGAAGTTTTTGCCCAAACCAGGTTTTAATAGCCCTGAAAAGGAATGAATGGAAGATACTACCCTCTTCCTAATACAGCATGGGAGAAGGAGGACAGAATCTGAGAAACACCCCAGAAGTAATCTTGATTTCTTCATAATTTGTCTGATATTGATCTTGATTCAAACAAGAAGTTGTCAATAAGGAACAAAAATATTTAAATCACAACTAATCATGCAGATATTTTATACTTACATTAGTTGAAGGAAGAATTTGGCAAGACATGGAAGTTAGAATTTCACTACTAGATTAACTTCCTAGAGTGATTTTTAAAGCGGGATTCAGTGCAACAGTTCTCTGAAGTCTATTGCCAGGGAAGAACGTGTGGCTGGCTTTCTATAACCACGGGGCTGTAAGATAATGTGAGAGCCTCCACCATGGCCTGTGAGCTCTGAGTACCCAGATGCTAGCACAGCGCTTATGAGTGCAGGCACTGAGCGGCATTTCCTGAAAGTATAAGAGGCCACAATGCAAGAGTGAGATGGACAGACAATCCTGAAGAACAGTGGACTGTGAGCTCCAGATCGGAGGGAATGGGGAGGAGCCGCCAGTTCAATTAAATTATTCAAATCATGATTTTGCCATTTTCCAGGTGCCTGATGGTCTCTGCCAATATGTTTAGCCTTCTGAATCTGCTCTCTTCCTCTGCGAACCTGGGATAATGTCAGGTGGTTCCTGCTTCATGGGGTTGTCCTTAACAATAAATCAGTGATTAGACAGGAAGCACGTAATATGCTTGTCACGCAGTCACACACTAAGTCTAACCAACAGTCAAACAAGGCTAGATGAAAAGCCCCATGAAAATTTGATAAACTATTTGAGTTTCAGTGTTGGTAGATTTTTTTTTCATTTTGTCCTATTCCTTTCTGATTAAAGAGTAGGTGGGCAAAGAGCGTGATAGTAAAGGAGTTTCTTAGCTGATTGCATTGCTATTCCAAGGTGGCACTATTCAGTCACTGACAGAATAAGGCTTATTATAGTCCTCAGTCCTGTCTACTAGCCAATGAATTGGCTTTAAATATTCCAGTAGGAAGCCATGATCCAGCATTTATTTTTGGATTTCCTATGTGCTATTTTCATTACGTTAGCATGATTTGAGATTCAAGGCTGCTCACGAGAAGACGATCCTGGGATCCTGGGTGTTTTCCAGTCTTCCTTTGTAACATCCACCACACAGGGTGGCCTATGAGTCAGTGACCAACAGGATGATGGGATTTGGAAAAGAAGACTTTTTTTTATTTAATTTACTTATTGTGGCGGAGGGAGGCACACACCTGCCACAGCATGTATATGAAGGTCAGTAGACAAGTGAACAAACAAAGTCACATCCTTAGGCTTGTCAACAAGTACTTTGGCCCTTTGAGTCACCCTGAGGCTGTTTCTTTGGGGATTGCTTTTTGCTTTTGTTTGCTTTTTGCTTTTAAGGAGACACATGTTCTGCTATGGGCTCCAACCACTTCCCCCCTACCACAGATACACACAAGGGGAAATTGTTCTGTAGATCAGTAGTTACACTTTATTGTGGGTATTTATAAAATCCGCCTTTGTTTATATGTATTTTGTCTCAAAGTGGGAGACTAATGGTCCTCATCAAAACCGGGATAACCATGCTGAAAACTCCCCCAGCCTTCTGATGACAGGCTTAACTCTGATTGGTATCATCCTTGTTCCTTTAATCCCTTCTGCCTGGCAGAGAGCCTTCCTTTACTTTGGATTAAAATTGTGTCTGTCAGAACACAAGCGATTAACAGCAACTAGAGTTAAATTAATCCCACACTCAGTATTTGCATTCACATGTTATAGAAAGGGTAGACATGAGTAATTCAGTGCTCCGCAAAACACTCCTGTCCACTGTGTGGCAGATAATTCAAGCATCAGTCACTGTCAGAGGTTAATATATTCAGTACTGGTGAGGGGAGGGGATATGAAGAAGTCATGGATGCTAGCAAAGTTTCCTACTGAGAATTCATTAGCACCAGCAAGATATGATACAAGCAGGAAAGATTCTAATAACGGCACTTTTTAATAAGTACTTGTGTTTACTTGGTGCCCGGGCTGGATTTTGCAACTGGGTATTTCCTACTCAGAGATGTTTGACGGTTGAAAATGTGTGTCAGGGAGGTTTGTGCAGAAGGGGAAAGTAAAATCGAAGAAAGAATTACTGACATGAGATCATATTAAATTGTATCAGGGTGTGCTACAGTATATACAGCCCATCTTGAAGGGAATTCAGAACTAATTCACCATTGCTTACATGTGAAGCTGCAAACTAAAAGGAAAATAGCTAATCTTTTCAATATAAGGAGTGGGAAGATTTAAAATGATAAAAGTACCTCTTAGAGACAAAACCTTCCTCTTGCTTCTGAACATAAATACCATAAAAAATTACTTTTTAGAACTCTGTTAAGCCACCTTTTTCTGCTTTTAGCACATAAAGTTCTCTATTTTTTAGAGAGAAGTCACGCCTCACCTCTACAATTCAAGTTATAAAGTCTGAGGCTGGATTTACTAATACCTACTATCTTGTAGCTAAAAGACTCCAATCTTTGTTTTTGATAGAATGTTTTGCTATCATTTTTATGAAATATATCTTTTTAAGAACAAATAGTACAATCTTGATATCAATATATGTTAGTAAGATATCTATTTAATGAAACACTCCAAAATACCAAGATATTTTTTCTGAACATAATGAGGAAGCAGTAAATAAATAACATCTCAGTAACATTTTCAGAAAGAATCATTTAAATTCATACAGATAACAGTATCTTCCCAAGAATTCTGTATACTGACTCCCAACATAAACAGAAACCCAGTATTGTTCCTGCTTTAGTTCCTACTCTTTTCTACAGTGAAAATGAAGGTGTTAGGGACTCCAGAATAATTCTAGTGTAATCTTTTAATTAGCTTTAAGCAGTTATTACATAAACAGCTCACCTACTTATCATATTTGATAGACTAAGATAATAATAGATATTCCCTCTATCTACTATAAAGTTAAATCCTGATAACAAAATAAAAATAAAAAGTAAGTCCTAAAGCAAACACTAAAGTAACCGTAAAAATTGTGAAATTTCAACATTTGTGGGTGACTTAAAAGATACCTTGAAATCCTAAGATTAAAAGATTCAAAACATAATGTCTAGTAAACCATAATATACAAGTAAAAGACCAGGAAAACAAAAACCCTGAACAAAGCAGTGTGAGACAAAGTCTGCAAAAATACCATTTGAGTTTGTTTTTAGCCATCTACTGCTCAGCATGGTGCCTATCCTTAAGTATATTTAATATAGCAAAACTCCATGAAAAAAAATTTTGGTTTTGTTTTTTGTTTTTGTTTTGTGCAGGCCCTGTGCATGCTGCCACAATCTCTGTGAGTTCATATGTGTGTCGGTCCTGTAGGGTCTGGAAGGCAGTCTCCTTAAAGTCACCCATCCCCTCTGGCTCTAACAATGTATGCTTCTTGTGGTTTTTCTTCTATTCTGGTTTGTTTGCTTTATTTTTTTTTTTTATTTTGCCTCCTTGTTTATTTCTAAAGAAAGAATTGTATGGGGAGGTGGGAAGGATCTGTGGGGAATTACGGGAGGAGATACATGTTCAGAATATTTCCTATGAAAAAAATTTTTCAATTAAAAAGAAAACAATGCTTAGCACCCCTCCCATTAAAGGAAAATTTAACCAGATTATTTTATAAATAATATGGGAGCACAAGCTTATTAAGGCAAGGTGTGCCTGCACTTGGGAACACTGAAGATGATGGAAGGATCTCCCAACAGTCCACTCTAACCTTTGAGAAGATGGTGTGCTATTAGTGACTATATAAAGGCTACACACAGTCAGGATACCATCATTATCTGACTAATTGCTTTGTGAAGTGCTTTTAGAAAAATTGGAACTGAAAGGCACTCTATACTACCAATTTATGGTCTATTCTTAGTGGCAATAATGCCTTTGAGAACAGCACTTTGTAGAGTCTGCTTTTTCGGATGCTAATATTTTAGTCACAGTGATGCAGATTTTAAAGGACTCTCTCCCTGAAAAGCACAGTGTTATCTTTTGGTTTTCCTGATGGGAAGTTCATCACCTGACTGTTGATTTCCACTTCAACTTTCTTCATCAAAATAAGCCCTTTTCCCCTTCTTGCTCTGAATGTAAATGAAGCTAAATGGTACAAGCACTGAGAGGTTTTGCTTTTGGTAATTTCAAGGTCCTATAATTCTATTTTAACTGTGTTCTCTGCTTTAATCATCTGCATGGCAAAACAACTAAAATATTTAAAGAAAAATACTGTCTGCGGCAAGGTGCATATGAATATTTACAGATCTTCTCTTTTAATGGACCAAAACAAAAAAGTGTCTTTGATTTGTTCTCACCACTTTAAAAACATTAAATCAAATTTAACAAAAATTTACCTTAATACTTCGGTGACTAAAATTTTGAAGAGAGAGAATGAGTGGATAAAGTATGTTTTAGAGATAATAAAGCACATTTTTAAAATGTGCTTTCTCCCCAGTCCAAAGACTGAAATTAAAACCATCATGATGATTTGCTTTCTGCTAACTTATTACAAATTTCCCCCATGTACAGCTTGCTCTTAGTTCAGGTTTCTTTTTCGGGAGAAAAAGACTTCTGAGCTCAAGATGAATTAGTTCTTGTTGGCTTTCTCTACTATGGCTCTGTTTTTATTATGAAACAGCATTTTGCTTAAAATAATACTGTCTCGTCGTTTTAAAATGTCTTTGTTAATGAATGAAATATAACTTTGGCCTACAATTTGAATACTGTAGGTAGGGACCCATTCAAAAAATGACATCATGCTGTGTGTTTTGAGACGCCCTGCACTCTTGGTCTGGAGCTCATTGCATTCCTAGCCCATGTCTACTCTAATGGTGAATGTAGTTCAGCATCACTAAATGCATTACATTTCCCTAATGACTATGTATTCCTAGAGCCTCAGAGTCACTCCTTTGGGATTCTTCTATTGTTAAACTAGATAAAAAAGTAAATTAAGGCAGACAGAGGAAAATGTCAGCAGACAGGAAAAACTATCAAACAACCTTGAACATTTACTTCCTCACATTGGTTGGAAAGTGATTTCAATCCACATTTGATATTTGGCTTTAGAAATGTATCTGTTGTATTGAGATCAGTATGGAGCTCGCTTTTTAAATGGGGTGCCTGTCACCCACTAAGGAGCTTGTTACTAACTGTATGGAGCACTTTACAGACTACTGGAGTGGAACATAGCAGCTGTTTAACAGACCATGGCAATACTGAAAAATCATTTAAGAGAGGGATTGAGTAAGGTTACAACATCCAAAAGAAACTACGGGGTGGGGGGGGTTTAATAAAAACAGACCATAATCTCTTCACTTGGAGTTTGGCCAGGATATTCAAACCAAACACTTCACTCCATTAAAACAAAACAAAACAAAAACCCAACAACAAAAAACCAGTGCTTTTGACTCAACAATGGGTGGCTTGAAATTTTAGTTTGTCTACCATATGTCATCCTTTATACCTAGTAACTTGGCAAGAGCTGATCAAAAAATGGACTCCAAACAAAAAAAACCTATCCTATGTTTTTCTAGTATTCACTATTCTCATATATCTGGGGTCCCACATTTATTTCCCTTCAGATTGTGCTTGAACTCAGGATCTGGTACATGCTAGGCAAGATCTCAACCACTAAGAAATATCCCCAGCCCTGAGTCTTTACTCTGTCTTGTTGCCAAATATAAGTCCAAGGACATCAGTAATGAGGAAAAGTATATGTTATTTAAAATCATATTCCAGAATATAGAATAGATTTTCTAATGAAAATTTATATGCTTAAAACTCACTGTAACATTAGAAAGGTATAGTGGGGTTCTATAAACTAATATAGTTCTAAGATGGATCTACCGCATATCTTTGATGGATTTTTGCCACTTGGCTTTTTTTGTTCTTAATTTTTTTTATATGCATTGGTGCTTTGCCTCCAGGTATGTCTGTGTGAGGGTGTCAGATCTCTTGGAGCACGATTACAGCCAGTTGTGAGCTGCCTTGTAGGTGCTGGGAATTGAACCCTGGTCTTGTGGAAGAGCAGCCAGGCTCTCAACTGCTGAGCCATCTTTCCAGTCCTGTTTCTTGGGTTTTCATACAGAAGAGTGTCTATTGCACTATAGATTTCCCCAAATATAGGAACAGTAAGATCACTTTCCTAGTGACTTATATGAAATTCTGGTCTCCTTGAGAGGAAATGTTGTGCACTGCCAAGATTGTAGCATATTTGGAGCTCTACCTTTTGGTGATGTAACCTACTTTTGTCTAACTGTAAGTATGATTGACAATGCAATTCATCTTATATAATCCTGTAGATACAACTAGTTTCTGCAAGGAAGAAGTTAAGCTTGGAATCAGATTAGAGCTATTTTTTTTAATTTGGTAGTTTTGAATCATCACTTCTTTAATAGGATTAATTTCTTTTGTTCTACTTTAAAGTAACAGTTGTCAGAATCATGAAAACTGTCATGAGGAAGAGTCGTAATAAAGCAGGAGTAGAGGTATAGATTAGTTATAATGTGCTTGCCCTGCGTGTGTGAGATTCCAGGTTTAACACACAGGACAAAAATATAAATAAAAAAAAGTCACATTAAAATTGTTAGCCTTCATTGTTAGAGAAACACTATTTCTGATAGAATCCAATTTTCAGTATTTCCAAATAAGTAATGGTCCTGCTTATCAAAGTAGAATATTTCAGTGCATTTAGGATATACATGTATAAAGATACACTTATGCATATGTGATTTTTAGGTATTGGTGGTGAAAAGTTATGATGAAAATAAATGAATGCCTAACAGTGTTACTCAATACCAACCTGCCTGGTTTTGGTCCCAATCCTGCCAGTTAAATAAGGAATGTCACAAACATGATGATAATTTTTGTCATGTAATTCGGGTAATTTTCCTTTCTCTTATGTGCCAAATAAATTTAATGGTTTGTATACAGTGGGCCTCCACTTTGTGATTAATTAGACAGATGAGGACTGGGAAATATTTATCTCTATACAAAAATCACCACCACTCTTATATTATTGTTTCCTTGCATTAACGTAAGTTAATTGCATTTGAATGAAGTTTCAATAGTATATTATGCTTAAGATATATTTTGCTGTTAACTTGAGGCTAAAGATAAGAGAGATTTGATGGTGCTATTGGTTTTAGATAGTTCATTAGAATGGAAGCAGTTACTAATGAATGCAGGGGAAAACGATGCAGCTTGGTTATGTCTGTGAGAAGACTCCAGATAAATTTTTGAATTTTGTTTCTAGTTCCTTTCAGCTTCTTGCCTTATTTTGCTTCGTGACACCATTATAGTGAAAATATTATTTCTGAGGTTAGATTCAAGGAAATGTAGCAGTTAGGTGTTTGGGAACACCCTGTTATACAGTAAATAACTGATCAACATAGCCAACTCTAAATTCTTTTCATCTGAACAGTGATACTAGCTTGGTAAATAATAGTTTATATGACCTCAGACTTTCAAGATACTTGCACAAACCATGATACTTCACTGTTTATGAAAAGAAACCCATTAAATAACATGACAGGACGTTCCCCGGAAGTCCTCAACAGCACCTCATGCTAGAGCTTCTTGTATGGTCACAACCAAGCTTTCTGGCAACCTTCTGAGTCTTATCAAACAACAAGCCCTTCCTGTGATGCTGCTAATTTTATCTCCCCTACATTCCATCCGTAGTCTTTTTATGCAGGTAAATGATGACCACATATGAAGAATGCTTACATAAGGGCATAAAAATTAAAGGATTGTTTACTTGTATCTTCCAAGGAACTTGCTCCAGACTTTCCAGTGCAGGAGAGTCCCAACAGATAGCACCTATTTAATTAAACTTGCCAAGGCCAAAGGTTGGCTTTTTATTTATCAGAAATGGTTTCCTTAATACTATGGAGTTATAAACTACAACAAGGTTAGCAGGAGAATGCAGAAGCAACACTGTCCCCCCATGATGCCTAGGCAATAAATACATCTGTAGAGAAACCAGCTGTCTTCCTAATAGTCATAGCAGTTCAGGCCTGTAGGTTTGGCTTTCCCTGTCATTTGGCTGTTAGGAAGGATGATCAGCATCTGTTGCCCTCTTTGGAGTGTCCCTGAAATGGCATCTTTCCCATTTTCTATAGTTCTGTGAATATGTCTTTTGGTATATTATCTGTTTTTCTTTTGTTTGTTTTTTGAGGGAGTGGGAGTTTCTGAAATGTACTATGGCAAGATTGGGAGATATAGAAAGATATTATGAGAAACTTAATAAGGCTGATGTACTGGAAGATGAGGAGGAGGACCAGGCTACATATTCCTCATTATATCCATGGTGATGTATATCAGAGCTTATGGTGATATTATCTTGATTATTTTCTTTGAAGTTCAGTCTAGTTTAGGTGGTTAAAAGGTTGTTCAGTAACTAGTGAAGTCAACTAATAAATACTTGCTGATATTTTGTTGTTTTGTACATTTTCAGAGCCACCAGGACAGTTCTAAAATGAAGACTAAAAGAAGCCATTTGCATCCACAAGAATGTATTCCTAGCTCTGTGTTCATAAGATTTCAGCTTGTGAGAATTTTTTTTCTTGATTAAAAATTATTTCTTTAATTGCTTATATAGCTAAATCAATATAGAAATGTAAGAAGTAAATCAAGGCAGTTCCTATATAAAATATAACCACTTCTTGTTGTAATGGCCACACAATGATCAGGGTGAAAGGTACACAGCATGTGGTCCTCAAATGGTGGGGACCCTGTGGAGACACTTCCATAGAACTGGAGTCTACAGAAAAGGATAAGGTGGGGAAAAGCTCACTCCAAGGCTGCATTTGAGAATTATCACATGTTCCCCTGAAGAGTCAGCATAGATAGTAAGTAGGCCACAGGAGTCTTGGATTCAAAGTAAAAAGGAAAGACTAGAAATTTCTTTAAAATCACTTGGAATTAAAGTAGGAGGTTTAAAGATACTTCCTCTTTAACATTTTAAGTGTTTTCAGCCTGAAATTATTCATGGTTACTTTGTTGGCCATTTTTCAGCAAAAAGGGCTGTTGCTACTGACAGTCTGGCAGCAGGCCAGGAGAAACTGGGCACTGAAGAGATTCAAGCTCCTCCTCTTTAGGTGAGGAGAAATCATGCAGCTAAATATAGCAATGACTTAAATCCAACTGCAGGTCACTGGCCTGCTCCTGTCCCTCCTGCTCTTAATGCCCCTGTGATTACTCTAGGCTCTGTTAACCTCTCTGCACTTGGTGGCTCCTAGCTTATTCCGGAAGGCTTGAAATTAAGATGTTCTCTGTAAGGCCACATGTAAGTTCATCCGTTAGCTCAGGGAAACTATTTTCCCAATAGTGAAAAAAAAGTATGTTTTGCCTAGTTGTGTTTTTGGTGTGTGGTTTCATTATTATTATTAGATTATTTCCTATAGCAATCTATGAAACTTTTAAATCATCATACAGCAGAAATATACAGCAGATACTTGGTGTGGTTTTTTTGGGGGAGGGGGGTATTTTATCTCCTAATATCTAGAATTCCTTCTGTTAATAGATCATTTGAACTCAAGAAGTAGTAGAATGCTGAGAACAGAAAGGAAACAATAGATAATACTGATATATCTCTTGACCTTACACTGATACGTCTCTTGATCTTACACATCAGTTGTCAAGAAAAGGCTTTGGAATCAGAAGATGAAAAGACAGTTTAAAGCTTAATTCTTAATTAGAAAAAAATAAAAACCGGATCCATGTAAAAAGTCATTAAGGATAGGTGAATGTGGTTCAGTGGCACAACAGTTGCCTATCTTGCGTGTGTTGTATAGATACATGTTCACCAAATATAGACAGTAACAACATGCAAAAAATAATAATTCTATTCAATTCCACCATAGAGGAATGAATAGATTAATTGTGATTACCCCAAGAGCATGAGTTGGGGTACTCTATGGATGGCTACAGGACTGAAGAAAAAAAAATCCCCTCTACCCAGCAATAGTGTTTTGTAAATCCTTAGGGAGGTGAACAGCCTGGTGAGCTCCCCTGATGATGAACAATTCATGGGTCTAGTCTTGTGAAGGTCTTCTTCAGGCAATTATAGCTGCTGGTAGTTAAAGATGACAATAGCCCTGCCATGCCCAAAAAACAGCATCCCATAAGTCCAGTCTGACTCTTTATAGTCTCTCCACATCCTCTTCTCCAATCAATATCCCTAGTCTAGGGAGAGGTGATGTAGATGGCCTATTTAGAGATTATCAGTCAGCAACAACTTGTTCTCAATACGTTGACTTGTAGAGGGTTTCTACAGTAACTTCCACACACTACAAAAAATAAATAATAAAAATAACCTCTTTGATCAAAACTGACAGCAGCAATAATCTATGGGAAAAAAACCACAAAATGTTTAGAAGGCAGTTTTGTCAGCCATCTGTATCTACCTAGCAGGACAACAGCAATAGGTTCTCCACTAGATAGAACCTCTGAGCTTCCCAGCCACTGATTTTTGAGTGGGCTTATAGCACCAGACATGAATTCTCTCTTGTGGAGTAGATCTTAAAATCAGAAAGCAGATGGCTCCATCCATAGCTGTCATTCCCCTCTGTGTAAGCTGATACATCTTGCTTGGCATGTTAATAGTATGGTACAAAGAGTTCACAGCCAAGTAGGACATTTGGTGTCATTCTTCCCCAACAACATGCTCAGTGCCTTCTGGCACTACAAAAGCCAGCCAGTAGAGGAGGAACGTCCTGTTTATTCCCAGTCTGACTTCTTCATGTCCCATAACCTGAAGTATTAAGCATCTTCAGACACAGGATCTTACGTTTAGTTCTCGCATGCCCCAACAACTGTGGCAACAGCCTTAATTATTTCAGGAGCCTTTCAGGACTCTGGCCAACAACCTATAGGGAACTATAGAGCTAACACTGGAATTTTCATTTAGTAGGCTGTTGTTGGCTTATGGGAACATCTTGTTCCACACACAAAGGACTTTCATTCAAACATTTTGGCCATTGTTTAAGGTTTATAAACACAGGCTATTGGATGATTTTTTTTTTCATTTAAGTTGTTGTATATCGCCTGTGTCTTAAGAAATCATAACATTTCTAGAATTTTCACATTATGCCTGGCCTTTGTGCCCTGTGTTGACAGATTTCCTATCCTTCCTCTCTTAACTGTGCTTCCCTCTAAGTCAAATGCTTTCGTAAATCAATAAAACACTCAGAGTTAGTATTGTATCATCTACAAAATCAAATATTTTTGCAAAGACTGGGCAGGGTCTCTGAAGACCCATCTCTCATTATTCCAAGAAATTGCAGATTGATCTCAGAAGTCTTCAGCTAAGAGAATAACATAGAAAACTAATAGCAGTGTCCAGTGTGTTTCTGGAAAGATTACATTGCACTCATCAATTATTTCTTCAAAAGATCAGTGATAGGTATGCCAGATACCAGTGTAGATGAGAAGGCTCCATCACAACTCTCAAATTTTCAGTTATTTCCTAAGGCTCATGCCATCTAATCATCCTTGGATGGCATCACAGGGCTATTCATCTCTCCCCCTCCAGCAGACTGAGAAGAGCCATTCCAGCTTTTCTTACCCAGCTGGCCTAGACCAAAAAGAAGCATAGGTATGTTCTCTCTTGCGGCATTCCAATAGACTCCTTGGTTCTGAGACCCCTGGGTGTGAGCTGGGACTCTGTTACACTTCCATTGGTCAAACCTGGCTGGAAAGAGGATGCTGAGTTAGGTGACCAGTTTCCATCCCTAGGATTCCCTCTTACAGGAGAGAAATGTCCAAAACCTATTCTAGGGATTAACTGCCCACTTTTAGGGCAGGTTCAGTCCTTTTTCATCTGTACTGTTCTATCATTCATACCTTTATTAAATTTTTACTCAGGCTTAAAGCCTTCCCTAAATGTATAACACTGAATTTGTCTTCTACCTGTTTTTTTTTTTTATTCCTTCTTCAGAATACAAGTTCTGCACACATCTTACCACATTTGCTTTTGATGACCGAGACAGTCTCCTTTGTCTGTGTTTTTCATTTCTCATCTCTTCTCTATTGCTTTAGCATTTTACAAACCTGATTTCCCAATGAGTCTAAATCATGCAGAATGTCTCTTGGATCTCACTCACAAAGATCATATTCCACATGAGGTTCAATGAAGCCACTAAAACTTGTGGTCCTTGATGGTCCAACCTTTCTTAGCTCTCCTGAGCATATTCCTATCCCACACAGCAAAGGGAGCACCAAACACTGCCTCTCTCATGACTAGTACTCTCAGTAATGCCTGCCCTTCCTCTATCTATCATTATTGCAGTCCATGATATTCATGGAGAATTCATCCAAGCAAGTGTGTTTGTTTATACCAGATGGGGCATCAGAAGCAGACTGAAGAAATGGTTCCACTTAAGTCTAGCTTGATGAAGCAATGAGTTTAATTAGGGTTAATTAAAGGAACAGGGATAACTTATTGGTAACTAAACCCCAATGCCTCCCCTTAGCAACAGTTAACTACGTATAAGTCCTTGGGGGATGTTGCCTCATGAGTTCTCGTAGTAACCATTAACTATCTATAACTACCTAGAGAGAGTGTGGCCTCATATGCCACTATCATTTTTATGACAGAAAATGAATGGGCCCATTCTTGTGAAGGTCCCCATCAGGTTGTCACTGCTTAAGAGTGAAATGGTCATGTCTTACAAACAGGACAGTATTCTAAAACAAAAAGCCCTGGATTCATTCTTCAGCACTAAAGGAAAAAAAAATCAAAATTGTAAGAACAGGTAGAGGTGAGAATGTTTGTGAATGACAAGTTTGGGTAAAGGCCTCTTCATTCATTTTATATTCTACTAAGAGGTGCTTCCTGGAAGGGAGGCATTTTTAAGGGGGCTTTGGGCATACAGTAATAAAAACGTTAACCAGTATGCCTATGCTTTGGGAAATTATAGCTTATGGAATACAAAAAGAGAATAAACCCACAGGCTTATAGTGATTACTGTGGTGGCAAAGTCCCCATGAAGACAGATGGAATAATGTGTCGTAAATTGGGGTTATAAAGCCCATTTCTGTAGAGAAGAGTGAGAGAAGGGTTCTCTGAGATGGTGGCTCTTGAGTTGAAGCCTAAGAGAAGTGGCCATCCTGATGTAACTGCAGGAAAAGGGTGGAGGTTTCTTCATGAATAAAGATCTTGAGGCAGGGATGATTCTGACTGTTCTAGGGCAGAGACAAGAGTATACATAGATCTTAGTTAAAGTGGAGAGAACATTAAGTGGTAAAGAACCTTGTAAGCCGTGATGAGTGTTTTGGTTCAAACTGTAACATAAGTCTACTGAAGTGCTTTAAGCAGAGATACAGATTCTCTATTATATATTTGAGAAGCTTGCTTTAAATATTGGGTAGAATCTTGTGATTCTTGTGAAGCTGTCATTCATAATCACCATTATGTTCTGATTTGGATGGACTGTGAAAGAGCTGTAGGATTATCGAGAGGTGATACATTCCAGTACCTGTTTGGAGGTAGAATACTAAGGTTTTGTCCATGTAGATGTAGGTACTGCTGAGGATCCTGCCGGGTTCTGGTGTAGACAGCTGATTGAAGCTTCAGATATTCTTCCCAAACAACTCTTACTGTAGATTTTCCTAGCCCCATTCTCTCGGGTAGTCGCCTTGGGACCAGGTGCCCCAATGTTTCCTGGGTCTAGGATAGCTGGAAGAACAACAGTGAAGCCACGCAAACAATACCAACTCTCTACCAGCTGAACAAACAAAATACTATTCAAGAGCATTTTATTTCATAGGAAAAACATTGTGGTGAAATTTTTAGAGAACTTCGTCTTTGTTCTAAACATGTTCCCCTGATGGCTTGGAACATTATTATTCCATCTGCCAACCTTGCATCAAATTTAAAATCCAAGTTGTCACTTTCATTAAATGTTTATCTTGCTTGCAGATGCCTCTCTCATTATCATGTGACAACTTCTACAGTATATCATAACAGTTGTGAAAGTGAACATAGTGTTTTAAAAGCTTTGGGAGCTTTAATGTGCCCCTGGAGAAAACAAGCCTCTGAGTATTTGTAAGTTGTACGTTTCTGTATTATTAACTTCCATCTTAGTTGCTTTATCCTTGAAGTATATATCAACAGTCCTTCGGTTTTCCTTCCAGTTGTTTGCTTTGGACTTAATATTGTTGGCATAGGTCATACACTCTGGGGATTGTTGAAAGCTCTGGATAGCCCTACTGTTAGCTTCCTGACATCTCAAATAACCTGGAAGCTGTCTACCTGCTACACTACTGATGAAGTGTGGGGAAAGACATCAATGTAGGTCATAACCACTATGACTAAATTACAGGCAGTAAATTTTACCTGGCAGTAACATAACCACTCAAAAGTTTTATTCTATTTAATCTACGAAAACAACCTATGATACAAGTTGTGTAATTGGCCTCACTTTTCTGATAAAGTCTGAGACTCAAAAAGGTTAAAGACCATGTCTAAGATCACTCATGTCAATTGCTGTATATCCATGTGCTTCCTACACTCAAGGTCTGACCCCGGCTCTTCACTATTCAGTCAGCCCTCCACATCAATAGCCTCCTCCTAGATTTAATTGAGATAAAAATTTCACAAAACTGTATACAGAAATTTTTGTTTACTATTCAGGAGTTAGTACAGACAGTCAGAACAATGGAGATGTACATAGCATTTGCATTCTGGTAGGAATTTGCAACATTAAATCAGAATAATTAAAAGCCAACAACTCAAAGACAATCTATAAGACATGTTACATGCGTAAATTTAATCCTCCGGATAATTTATTTTACTATAGTTATTCTTGTAGTTATTTTATTGTGGTTGTTTATATCTTCAATGTTTTGATATCCCATGTGGCTTAACCTTCATCTCTTCTTGGTTTTTCCTTCACTACCAACAGTGCTAGTTTCATTTTTGGATCAGATAATAAGCTATTCCCTCCTTTTGTCATATTTTTCCTCCTTAGTCCTCATTTAGAAGTCTACTCCATAGTACCTCTGTAACACAAGCAGAAGACCCTCTTTCATGGCACATGACTCTTTCATGGCACATGACTCTTTCATGGCACTTGGCTGTCAAGTCGGCAGGATCCACTCTCCTCAGTTTACATGTTGGTGTTGGTGGTGTTTCCTTTTAGAGTTTGTGATCGAATGCTCCTGTGTTGGGTCTGAGGTCTGTGTCATGAATTGGATAGGTTTCTTTTTATGGCTGGATGAAATCTTTGGCATTTCTATTACTGTAGGTTAATTTTTCTTCATATTGTTCTTTCAGTATTTTCTAGTACACTGGAGAAAGAGGTTAAAACACCAATAGTATTAGATGTGAAAAGAGACCATGACAAGATGAAAATTGGACAGAAACAAATGGAATGTTTTTCCCCTAACCAAAGTTCAAGATTAGACTAGACAATTCTCATTTCTCTCAGAAAATAAAAGGTAGAGACTAACTCATATGTAACCATTTTGTGTTCTTTCCTCAGTTTGGTGCTGTTTATGAAGTCTTCCATTGTATTCCTCCCTATTCAAAATGGCACCGGAGTGATGGTTCAGTGGTTAAAAGTGGGTACTGTTCTTGCAGAGGATTCAGATTCAATTACCAGCACCTATGTCTGGTGATACACAGTTCCTTGCAACTCCCACTACAGGGAGAACTAATACGTCTGCCCTCCATGAGCATCTGATCTCTCTCTCTCTCTCTCTCTCTCTCTCTCTCTCTCTCTCTCTCTCTCCCCCCCTGACACACACACACACAATTAAATTGATGAGTTAAATATCTAAGAAATGCACCCTCTTTGTGTTGATCACGGAAACATTGTTTGTAATAACCCATTTTATCTTTTATTTCATTTTATCGTTCCCTTCATGAATTCTACACCTTTGTGAGCACTCTGGATATGAGAAAGGAGAGGAGGCTCAACCTTTGAATCTTACATTTATCACAGTCCACAGAGCAGCTTTCCTACAGAGTCAGTTTTCCATATTCATAGGCTCTAAATTTTTTAATTCATCTAATCATTGATCAAAACTATTCAGGAAAAGATTGTCTGTACTCAGCTAGTTTGGATAGTTGTCATTGTTATCCCCTAAGTCACACCGTGCAGCAACTATGTACACAGCATTTACATTCAACTAGGAATAGACGCTCTGGGAATGGATTTAAAGTTTATGGAAGGGTGTGCCTAAATTACCTAACAGACTTGAACATTCTTAGGTTATAGTGTCAGGGAGACGGTGTACCTGTGGATACTTAGGGTAACAATAATCATTTAATCTTTTAGTTAAATCTGGATTCTTGGTTAACAATCTCAGTGCCTGCTACAAAGCTTGCAACATACACAGGTACCCTTGGCATTTGATTTCTCTTCCTTTCTTCTTTCATCTCTGCACAAGTAAGAAACTCTTCTCTATTATTTCATTTACCAGCTCTGTGAATGTGAAGACTTTTTATTCTGAAGTCCACATTATCCATTTCATCTTTTGAGTATTTTTTGTTATTCATAATTCATTTTGGTCTTTGAGCAAGATATTTTTTATCTTAAAGGTAATTATCTGAATGTGCCCTTTCTTAATGACCATTCATTTACTGGAAAATCTTGTTCCCAGTAGAATTCCTATACTTTTCAGAGGCATTTGATTTTTTCCCCTTTAAAGGGAAGAAAGGATGCTTAGCAAGTTGCATTTGAGCTTAATATGAAACAGTAAATAAAAAGACATTTTGCTTGATGAAGAATGGTTGACAAAGAGATCGGTGTTCAGTTTGTAAGAACATTTTCACATTTGTTGGGTACTATTTTCATTCGTTAAGCATATATTGATATGATAATCTGGTGGTTGAGTATTTGGCAGATATGATGTCCCTGAGTTTATAAACTGACTTAGTAGCTTATTTGTAATAATGTTTATTATAAAGAAATGATTATATGTTGTAATTCGTAAATTACAGACAAGAGTGCAAATTTATAACATAAAGCTAAGATAGAAACGAGACTCCATTTTTATTATGTTGATCCTACCTATCCATGAGCATGGGAGATCTTTCCATCTTCTGATGTCCTCTTCAGTTTCTTTCTTCAAGGACTTGAAGTTCTTGTCATACAGGTCTTTCACTTGCTTGGTTAGAGTTACCCCAAGGTACTTTATATTGTTTGTGGCTATTGTGAAGGGTATTGTTTCCTTAATTTCTTTCTCAGCCCATTTATCTTTTGTATAAAGAAGGGATTCTGATTTTTTGAGCTAATTTTGTATCCATCCAACTTGCTGAAGGTGAATATCAGTTGTAGTAGTTCTCTGGTGGAATTTTTGGGGTCACTTATGTATACTAATATCTCATCTGCAAATAGGGATAATTTGATTTCTTCCTTTCTAATTTGTATGCTTTTGATCTCCTTTAGTTGTCTTATTGCTCTAGCTAGAACTTCAAGTCTCACACCTGTCAGAATGGCTAAGATCAAAAACTCAAATGACAGCACATGCTGGTCAGGGTGTGGAGAAAAGGGAACACTCCCCCATTGCTGGTTGGAGTACAAACTTGTACAACCACTGTGGAAATCAGTCTGCCGATATCTTAGAAAACTTGGAATATCTCTGCCTCAGGACCCAGCCATACCACTTCTGGGTATACATCCAAATGACTCCTCACCAAACCACAAGGACATCTCCTCATCTATGTTCATAGTAGCTTTATCTGTAATAGCTAGAAAATGAAAACAACTCAACCAAGGAATGGACTTTAAAAAAAAACTGTGGTACATTTACACAATGGAATACTACTCAGCTATCAGAAACAAGGAAATCATGCAATTCGCAGCCAAATGGATGGAACTAGAAATGCTCATTCTGAGTGAGCTAACCCAGACTCAGAAGGATGCACATGGCATCGATTCACTTATAATTGGATTTTAGCCATGTAGTACAGGATAACTATCTTACAACCAACACAGCAAAAGGAACAGGAACATAGACCTTGTTACCTGTTAGTGGGACACTTTGCCCTAATGGAGTTGCCATATAGGTCCCCAATGCATGAGGAAGCTCTTAACACTTATATGACTGTTGAACTGAGTGGTGCTGATATGTAGGGGCAACCCACTCCAGAGGAGTAGGAAGGTGGGAGGGTAGGACCAGGAGGAGTGGAGAGAGGGGAACTGTGATGGAGATTTAACTTGAAGTAATAAATAAACATTAAAAAAAAAGAAAAGAAAGAAATCCTAGCTAAGACAAGTTGGTACCAGGGTTATGGAGGAATGCTGTGACAAACCTGACCATGTTGTTTTGGAGAGGATTTTGAAAGGACTTTGGAACTCTATATGAGAAAAGCCATGGAGTGTTCAACAACTGGTGAACTGTTCTGTGGGAGCTTGAAAGATAAAAATGTTGAGGGCAATGCAAACAATGGATGCCTGGACTGTGAAGTTTCAGAGCGAAGTTGAAGGACTCTACTGGTGGCCATTTGTTCTTTTGAATTAAGATATTAAGATTCTGTGGTTCTGAGGAGCTATGCTGAAGAATAACCTATGATTAACAGAACCTTTGCTTTGCTAGGATACCTGATTCTGGGTCAGAGAGAGCTGAGAAATTAGTGGTGATTAAAAAGAAACCAGCATCGTTGAGCTGATATATTCTAGGAAGTGTTTCCTGAGAGCACACAAAAGCTGCGTACCAGACATGGCCAAGGTTGTACCTCCAGTTAGCAGTCAACCTTGGTAGTGTAAGAGTCGCCCAGATGGTACTGGTTTTGAAGAGATGAAATAACCACGGAGAGTAGCTGAGGCTTGACACTGTGAGAGGCCAGGAGAAGGCATTGAGGAAGGTGCAACCTCACTATTGTTTGAAGACCCAGGATTGAAGGGGTCATGCAGAGAAATTGAGGTTTGGCACCAAGGAGACTCTATTTGTGAAAGTGATGCCTAGTGCAGCAAAAACCCCAGCATTCTGGAGATGCCAGTGCCCCAGGATGCCACTAACAATAGAAGCATGTGTGGAGTGGAGCCATGCTGGGCCTAGGAGACAAGCTGTGTGTGCTGTGGATGGTAGGAGCCTAAGAAGTGACCCAGGCCCTTTGAAAGAGTACAGAAGATCATAAGTGGATGTAAGACGTGTGCCATTGTTTTGTTTTCTCAGAGTGTGGTTTTGTTTTGATTTTTATACTAACTGCGTTCTGGTTCTTCCCTCTTGTAAAAATAATTTTTTTTGTAAAAAAAAAAAAAAAGGAAAGAAGGAAGAAAGGAAGAAGGAAGGAAGAAAGGAGGAAGGAAGGAAGGAAGGAAGGAAGGAAGGAAGGAAGGAAGGAAGG
>CAJQZJ010017430.1:174998-206812 GCA_907164525.1 Lophiomys imhausi | reverse complement strand
GGAAGAGGATGGGGGGTTGAGGGGGAGGAGGGTGGAAGGGTGGGACTTGAGGGGGGAGGAGGGAGGGGATTGTGATTGAGATGTAACTTGAAGAAATAAAAAATAAATTATTAAAAAAAAAAAGGAAGGGAAGAGGATGGGGGGGTTGAGGGGGAGGAGGGTGGAAGGGTGGGCCTTGAGGGGGGAGTAGGGAGGGGATTGTGATTGAGATGTAACTTGAAGAAATAAAAAATAAATTATTAAAAAATAATAATAAAAAAAAAGAATTTCATTTTAAACAGTATCTTGCCCAAAGCACTAAGAAGTTTTATAGTAATACTTTTTTGCTAGTAAAGATAATTTTATAACTATCTATGGTATCAAGATAATTGCTCTCTATTCAATTGTGGGATAAGTTGTCAGCCAGATGTTGAGTTACTAATCATGTAGACAGTATCAGTTCTAATACATTTAAGCTCACTTCTTTCTTTTCATGTCAGGCCTGCCTTACTCTCCACATTTTTACTTTTTCTCTGAGTATGGATTGTCAATGTTATTTACTTGTTTAACTGCTTTTAAAATTATTTTTCATACTAATTAATTCATTATGTATTGTTAAAACACAAGTTTTAAAATGTATTATCTAATGAAAGGCATTCTACCACATCTCCTTTGTCTTATTAATCTCTGAGTGTATTCTCTTATAAGAAATCTACACTTGTTCCATGTTTGTTCCTATGTGACATCATTCTAAGGCTGCCTATAATATCTACTTTTTCAAATTATTTCTCTGTCCATATTTATTCCCCTAAAAACAAGCAAATTTTTCAGAATCCAAACCTATTTAATTTAGGTAGAATTGATAAATAGTATGCAATCTTGTATTTTATGTACAGTATGTCTGTTTTATGGAGCATAATATTAAAAAGCAACAGCTCTGTAATTCCGAAGTGACTGGCACCTCTAAGAGACACACGTGCATCTCTCAGACTCAGAAGATTTGATCATCCTTCAGGTACCAGGTATCTTCGTGGCTTGCTCTTCAATAGAGTTTAGTTTGTATAATATTGGGGGGAATTTACCATGGTCTGCCTGGAGCCCAGAGAGCAGTGTAATGTCTTAGTCAGCATTCTATTGCTGTAAGGAGACACCATGCCTGAGGCAACTCTCATGAAAGAAAGCATTCACGTGGGGGCTTGCTTATAGTTTCAGAGGGCTAGTCCACTATCATCATGGCAGAGAAAAAGGGAGGAGCCCAATGACACATATGGAGCTGGAGCAGTTGCTGAGAGATACACCCTGATCCACAGGCAGCAGACACAGAGTGACTCTGGGCCTGATGTGAGCTTTTTCAAGCCTCCAAGTCGACCTTCAGCAACACACCTTCTCCAACAAAGCCACACCTACTCTAACAAGACCAAACCCTCTAATCCTTCTAATCATTTAAAATAATGCAACACCCTGGTGATTAAGGATTCAAGTATATGAATCCCTTGGAGTCATTTTTATTCAGTCCACCACAAGTATAATTTTTTTTAGTTGTAGTAGACTTTGCTTAATGTGTTGGCCAGGTTTCCCATGTCAGTTTACTTTATTGGCTCTTGTTTCCTTAAAAAAAAAAAAAAAAAAAAGGAACATGAACACTATGTAATACAGAAACAACCACTTAGGATTGATTATAAGTAGCCTTCTATAAAAAGTGGAGGAGAACTGTATATTTTTTGCTTGCTTCTCTACTTCGCCAATATGTTGATTCCAACTCCCTGTTCAGGTGACTTTCCTTGTTAGTCCTCTACCATATGACTTTCATAGTGAGCATATCACACATTTAATTCTGCCTCTTTATGTTATTTAATTTTATTAACATAAAAGATGATGAGTTCATAGACAATAAAAAATAATAAGATATGAGGGGTAGCACTTAGACAAATAGAGCAAAGTGTAGTGTGTCATATGTTATATGATACAATGTTCTAATTTTGGAATTCCTACTCATAATAAATATAAAGCATGTGTTGTGTGTGTGTGTGTAAAAATATTTGCCATGTCACTTTCACCATCAGAAATCACAAATATTTAATTCACTTAATATATCCCTGGGTAAGTATATACATATTATAAACTTAGGCAAATAATATCATGGAAGATACATAAGAATTATCTCCATAGCCATACGGAGACAGGTGTGACTAAGAAAACAAATATCTAATGAAGTTTGATTTGAAGCTAGGCATGTGAACTATAGTAAATGCACAAATGAAAGTTCTAATTCAAAGTTTTGAAAATGTTAATAGTTCTAAAAAAAATCTGGTGTATAGGACTATCCAATTGATAATCTTTATATAAACATTTCTGTACAATGGAAAGTATATCTCGATATCCTAAATAGCTGAACTGTAAGAGGGCCTGTGTATACAGAAATAATCAGGAGAATTAAAGTTAAGTCCAAGTGCACTTGTAGATGTAAGTCAACTATGCCACCAAAGGAGGGAAAAAAGCTGCTAGTAATACAATGTTGTTAGTGTGTAGAGAAAGAAGACTGACAGGGTGCTTCCAGACTTCATTCTGTTCAACGGGAAGTAATTTAGAACTCCATACACGTCAGACAACATACTGTGGACTGTGAGTTGAATGTAGTTGGACAGGTTCTTTTGAGAAGATTCCATTGCCCAGTATCAAACAACAGCTCTAATAGTAATGAATATTAGTGTTAATGCTCTGAGTGATACATGGTTGAGGTTTTAATGGTATGGATAGGGGCAGATATCCTTTTTGTACCACAGAGCTCCTAGACTGATACCCTAGGAAAGTTGTTAAAATTTGTTTCAGAGACATGGAGTCTTGGCTTCACTGGAGGCCACCCTCAATTTTAACAACAAAATTGTGATTTGTATTCATCTTAGACGAGGTCTGAATTTTCTACCTCTGTCAACCAACTTTGTCATTCTTGATGTAGTTAGCATTTAAATTATTTAATTATCTTGATGTTTCAGTTTGGATAGCTATTGTTAGTGAATTTAAAAATCCACATGTGGTAGACTCCATTAAAGTTATTAAAGTGAATTATTATATGGTGGGGGTTTTGTTGTTGTTATCCTCTATTTCAAGAGTATAGAAATAATTATGTGAAAAATAACTTTATTTTTAAAAGCTAGAGATGAAATTGCAATAAACGATTAGGCAGTGGATACTTTAGTAGAAGAAAGAGCAAATTCTCTTGCTATAAAGTATATACTTCCAAAGTACGTATAATTCCAAGTTGAAGATTGGTTTCCCATTGAGTTTTGTATCAGAAAACCAAAACACAGACCTGTATAATCCCTGCATAGAATCCTATTTCCAAGAAAATTGGTGTGCTCTGTAACAATGACTCTCATATACTTGAACATATTCTTTTGTCAATGAGAATTAGTTGCCATTCACATTAGACATCTGAAGGATTCGAGGATGGACGCTGAGAAAACAGCTCACCCATGTTATTGCCACACTTGATCTGCTGTTATTCTAGTCATTATTTCATTTCATGGGTGAAAACAGTCTGAGACTCTATTTCATACTAGGCAAAATGTGTCAATTTTTAATATGAAATTCTATTGAATTCTACCACAAATCTCAGATAGTCATGTACCTTATTGCTACTTCTAGAGGAAAATTTAGTGTGACGTAACTGTATTTCTCTTCCTAATTTGATTGTTTCCATTTTCTTTCCAAATCATGGTTGTTTTCCCCAAATTCCTCCCTGAATAAATTACTTGTTTAGAATTTTTTAGAGGGTTGTGTTTATTTCTATTTTACAGGGGAAAAATAGTTCAAACTGAGGGACTGAGTCCTACATGTGGTGAGCATCTTCATTAACATGTCCTCCTACCTTTTGATTCTCTATATGTCATGTTTTTCTTTTTTGATGTATAATCTAAAGTCCATGGTTCTGAAACAATGACTTAAAACACATCCAGTTTCAGAATGGAAGTTCCATTGTGTTCTTTGACAAACTTTCCATCTAAATAGGAGTTGAGACTTTTTCCCACTTTTGGGAAGGGATATATTGTTTTAGGTTCGAGGGGTTGTTTGTTTGTTTGTTTGTTTGAGACAGGCTCTCACTATATAGGTTTCACTGTCCTATCACTGTGTAGATTGGGCAGACCTGAAATTCATAGAAATCTGCCTGACTCTGCCTCCCTAGCTCTGGGACTACAGTGTGCACCACCATGCCAAACATGATTGATCCAAAGTACATTTAAAATTTTTTACTTCTAGGGATTTTGAAATTGAACTCTTATCCATTTTTAGGGAAGTCCAAACGTTCTCTGTAGACATTTAATTATTTGAATCATTTCAATAAACTTGTAATAAATTAACAGGAGTAAAACCATACAGATTTAATTGATCATAGTTTTACAAGACAGTGGAGCTTTTGGAAGACCCAAAGATACTGAATGAAAAATCTGTTTTTATGCTTAGGATTGGTGAAGCATGGATAGCTTTGTGAAACATGGTTGAACAAAAAGAAAATGATCCAATAGTGATAGACCCAGGGGCAATGGAAGTAGGCAAGCAAGACCCCTCTGCAGCTCTCCTTCCATGTACAGGGCTGGTCCCTTTAGGAATGTGGGTTTTATGACCTAAGATCTAACAAAGCAACCCAGAGTGTTCTTTTGTGGCTGTACTTTACATAAACGATCAGGGCAATTTTACAGCAATGCTTTTTAAGTATTCTGGCTTTAGGAAAGAAGCTATCTGTTTTCTCTGACCTGCACTGGAGAAGAGAAATTGGAATTTCTGCAGCTTGCCTTTAGGAGAATAGGGGATGACAAGATCAGAGGAAAACGTAGTTTCTGGGCCTTAACTAGATCAGATCCCTTTCCTGATATCCAACAGTCTAAAGAATGTCCAGTGTCACTGTTTAGTGTAGCTATTTGGTGGGTGTAGACTTTATGTTTCCCAGTCATCACAAAAAGATTTTACCCACTGATCCTTTGGCTGATTATTTCAACTTTTTTTTCATGACTTGTTGACTCCAATTTTGAGAAAATATACCTTTAGACCCCAGTGACCATGTAGGTTTTTTTTTTTTACTTTTTTTTTAACTACTTGATACGATTTTTTGGGAACTTCATGGAAATAGATACCCTGTCATAAAAAGATAACATGAAAAATGTCTTCTAAATCTTATAATAAATGCATCCTGGGGGTCACCTGATTATATGGAATCATTCCTTGGAGAGTATTATATTTTGTTAATTTGAGAACTGTTTAATTTAGAAATTATGATATTCAGACATGAACCACAAAGCTAGTCACTTTAAAGATACTTCCATGATGAGGGATGAGGTGAGGACTACATTTATATGTTGGCATAAGTACATATATTTAGACTGTAGTTAAGGATTACACTACTTTAGTGAAGTAACAGTATGCAACAATCAATTTAAAAAGAGGCTATGAATTTGAAAAAAAAATCCAGTGAGGAGTGTGGTATAAGAGGATTTGAAGGGAGGAAAAGGAAGAAGGAAATCATGTAATTATATTATAATTTCAAAAAATGAAATAAATAGCAAAGTATCCATATGACACATTGCTTGGCAAGCTGTAACTTTTTAAGGCTTTAGTTTTTTCAGTGGTAGATATAGTCAGCTACTGCTATGAAGGATATCTCAATAAATCCATAGATAACATTCTCTACATGAAGCAGTGATGATTACAGCCTGATGTCAATGGTTTCAAGATGATGCTCCTGATACATGATAGAGGAAGACCTAGAAATCAGGCTTCCTACCTTCCCACAGTCCATCAACAGAAGCACAGCAAGTGTGTTGCTGGGGAAAATTGGATTTAGCTGCTGACAAAACTGAATTTAGATCCTGGCTTCCAACACTTTCTACAAGAAAGTTGTGAATTCCACTTGCTCATATGTAAATCAAGATATTTAACACCTACACCACCTCATGCCTGTGATGATGAGGGTGATAAACAGAAGCAGTCTACTGTGTATGCTTTCTTAAGGAGCAGTTATAATTTTCAACTCTGTTGCTTTTTCTAAACTAAGCATGTAGTCTCTTACAATATATCCTGAAGAGGATAGTGTCTATCCTATCATTTCTGTGATAGGACAGCAGAGGGAAACCAAAGCACTCCTGTAGAAATAAGGTGTTTAAATTATTTACTAGCATTTATATTAAGGTTAATTGGTCAGTGATGTTAATCTTTAATCCGCCATTCCAAATAAACACACACAGACACTGCATAGATTTTAACAAACATTAGCTTGAATTGTGCAATCTTTTTTTTTCTTTTTATGTTTATTTATTACTTCAGGTTACATCTCCATGACAATGCCATCTTTCCACCCCTCCCAGTCCTGCCCTCCCACCCTCTACCCCCTATCCCTTCCATCCCTCTCCTCTGGAGTGGAGTGTCCCTATATAACAGTCCCCTGCCCCAGTTCAGCAGTCATATGAGGGCCAAGAGCCACCTCATACACTGGGGGCCTACAAGGCAGCACCACTAGGGCAAAGTGTCTCATTGACAGGAAAAAAAGTCTATGTTCCTATTCCCTTTGGTGCATTGGCTGTAGTATAGTTATCCTGTACTATATGGCTAAAATCCGATTATAAGTGAATAGATGCCATGTGCATCCTTCTGAGTTTGGGTTAGCAAATTGCATGATTTCGTTGTTTTTAATGGCTGAGTAGTATTCCATTCTGTAGATGTACAACAATTTTTTATCCATTCCTCAGTTGAGGGTCATCTGGGTTGTTTACAGTTTCTAGCTATTACAAATAATACTGCTATGAACATAGATGAGGATATGTCCTTGTGGTTTGGTGAGGAATCATTTGGATGTATACCCAGAAGTGGTATGGCTGGGTCTTCATGTAGAGCTATTCAAAGTTTTCTAAGATATTGCCAGACTGATTTCGATAGTGGTTGTACAAACTTGCGCTCCCACCAGCAATGGAGGAGTGTTCCCCTTTCTCCACACCCTCGCCAGTATGTGCTGTCATTTGAGCTTTTGATCTTAGTCATTCTGACAAGTGTGAGATGGAATCTCAGAGTTGTCTTGAGTTGCATTTCTCTAATGATTAAGGATGTTGAGCATTTCTTCAAGTGTCTCTCAGCCATTAGAGATCCCTCCTTTGTGAATTCTCTGTTTAGCCCTGTTTCCTATTTTTTGATCGAATTATTTGGTTTCTGGCATTTAATTTCTTGAGTTCTTTATAAATTTTGGGTCTGTCAGAGGTGGGGTTGGTGAAGATCTTTTCCCAATCTGTAGGCTACCATTTTGTTCGAATGACAGTGTCTTTTACCTTACAGAAGCTTTTCAGTTTTATGAGGTCCCATTTATTGATTGTTGGTCTTAGAGCCTGAGCTGTTGATGTTCTGTTCAGGAAGTTGTCACCTGTGCCGATGAGTTTGAGGATTTTCCCCACTTTCTCTTCTAATAGATTTAGTGTGTCAGGCCTTATGTTAAGGTCTTTGATCCACTTGGACTTAAGTTTTGTGCAAAGTGATAAGTATGGGTCTAAAATCATTCTTTACATGTCGATATCCAGTTAGACCAGCACCATTTGTTGAAGATGCTGTCCTTTTTCCATTGTATGGCTTTGGCTTCTTTGTCATTATTTAAGTGACCATGGTGTATGAGTTCATTACTGGTTCTTCAATTCAAGTCCATTGACCAACTGGAATATTTTTATTCCAGTACCATGCTGTTTTTATATTGCTTTTGGCAGGATGGCCATTTTTATTATGTTGATCCTACCTATCCAAGAACATGGAAGATATTTCCATTTTCTGATGTCCTCTTCAATTTCTTTCTTCGAGGGCTTGAAGTTTTTGTTGTACAGGTCCTTTACTTGCTTGGTTAGAGTTACCCCCAGGTATTTTATATTGTTTGTGGCTATTGTGAAGGGGGTTGTTTCCCTTATTACTTTCTCAGCCCATTTGTTTGTTGTATAAAGAAGGACTTCTGATTTTTTTTGAATTAATTTTTTATCCAGCCAGCTTGCTGAAGGTGTTTATCAGCTGTAAGATTTCTCTGGTGGAGTTTTTGTGGTCGCTTATGTATACTGTCATATCGTCTGCAAATAGGGATAATTTGACTTCTTCCTTTCCAATTTGTATCCCCTTGGTCTCCTTTAGCTGTCTTATAGCTCTAGCAAGAACTTCAAGTACTATGTTGAAGAGATATGGCGAAAGTGGGCATCCTTGCCTTGTCCCTGAGTTTAGAAGAAATGCTTTAGGTTTCTTTCCATTTAATTTGATTCTGGTTACTGACTTGCTGTATATCACCTTTATTATTTCTAGGTATGGTCCTTGTATGCCCATTCATCCAGAACTTTTAGTATGAAGGGGTGTTGGATTTTTGTCAAATGCTTTTTCATTATTTAACAAGATGATCATGTGATTTTTTTTCTTTCAGCTTGTTTATGTGGTGAATTATGTTGATGGATTTTTATATGTTGAACCATCCCTGCATTCCTGGGATGTAGCCTACTTGATTATGGTGTATGCTACTTTTGATGTGTTCTTGGATTCAGTTTGCCAGTATTATATTATTTTTGCTTCTATGTTCATGAGGGAAATTGGTCTGCAGTTCTCTTCCTTTGACAAATGCTGAACCCAAATATGTGTGCTGCATTGATCTTAGTTTGAATATAAACTCATAAGGCATACCCTGCTCTGTTCTAATAAAGTTAGGAAAACTGCCTCTCCTCCCCTCAGCAATGGATCAGACCCCAGTGTCCAAATATTCTGCCTTAGCTTCATGTGCCTTTATAAATGAGTTAGACTTTTGTCATTAAATATCTGTGTTGGAAAGAGAAAATAATCATAGCTAAAATAGGGATGTAGAGCAATCACATGTAAGCATTTCTGCATGGTGCTATAGAATGTAGGGCTGATGAATCATAAGAACAAAGAGGTACAAGGAAGCCAGTGTTAGGACGGAAGGTTTCATGGGTATATCAGAAGTTTTGCCAGATAGGACCTGAATCTTAGACCTTTCCATGGAATTTTTATAGATTCTGAGTTTCTCCATCTTCTTCTCCTCCAAGATGGGCATTTAAAGTTCTACAGAGTATAATAACATTTGCTTAAGCTTCTGCAACTTTGAAACCCTATTATGAACAGTTTCTCTTCTCCAGAACTCCAGATAAGTATGCAAGCAAGGTATGATGTCATTCTAGCTATAATAGAAAAACAGCAGACAAAGAATTCTCCATCTGCATATTTCTGTTGGTTGTCCATGTAAATGTCACTTCATGCATACAAAAACCATAAGCCACTCCTACATAAAAGTCTTTCATTCTGTGGGATTTATTTTTCATTACTTGACTGAATGCATTACTTCATTATTCACCTTTTCTGTTTTCTCCATTTCTCTTCATATAGAACTCATATCAGGATATCATCTTTTACAGAAATGTTCCCAGTTGACTGTTTTAATAAACAGGACTATATACAGGAGTGTTTCAAGCTGGAAGGCACCTTGGAGACTGACCTTTGTTTCCACTTCCATTTCACAGATGATGACATTGGGGTCAGAATAGATTAAGTGATTTGCCTAGGGTCAAATACTGGATAGAGAAAGAATCAAAAATGTATAGGATGAAATTAAGTTTTACTTTTGTCAATATACAATATTGTCCATTCAACAAACATTCATTTATGTGACAGGAACTATTCTAGGAGTTGTGAAGCCAAGCGAGGCAGCCCTCAGCACAGTACTGCTCCTGCTCCTTAGGATTCTGCAAAGATTTTCTCTCCTAGGTATTTGTAGTGGGACGTCCTGCCTTTTGTTATAGTTTCATTTCTTTATGCTTTGATAGTGCCCTTATCTCTACTCAGCCCCAATTAACTTCTCCCAAGTTTCTCATTTAATTAATTCCCATCTTTCTTTTCAAGGTGCAGACTGGCTTTACCATTCTGCCTCATTATCATCCCCCTATTCTAAAATAATTATTTTGAGTATAATGAAAATGTTAAACATGGTTGAACCCAGCATGTGATTATTGTAGCTCCAACTGCCAACAAATGTTTTCGTATTTGTTGACTTGTAAAATAAAGTGTCATAACAACAAAACAAGCGGCTCCTTCACTGTTACCCACTCCTTTTTCTTCCTTGCTGCTAAACATGTGCTTTTTTCAAAACTAGGACAGGCTGATAGACACAAGCATCTTAAATGGTCAACAATGGTTAGACAAAGAAGAAAAGGAGGAGGAAGAGGAAGAAGAAAAATAGAAAATTTTCCCTATTCTAATAATCTTTTCAAGCAAAATTTATATTGGTGCATTTTTGCCTTTTTATATGAACCTATAAGAAGTACCATAGGTACCCACCATAATGGCATTTATTTAGAAAATATTTCTTTCTTTTTTTTTTTAACTTTTCAAGATAGGGTTTCTCTGTGTAACCCTGGCTGTCCTGGACCTCACTCATTAGACTACGCTAGTCTTGAACTTGAAGATCTGCCTGCCTCTGCCTCTGGAGGGCTGGTATTAAAGGCATGTGCCAGCACTTCCTGGCTTAAAAAGCATTTCTTAGTCCACGGCTTCACATGATTATTTATTTTTCATCATCTAATACTTTCTAATGTTATCTAAATAAACGTCTTATATGCAAAACAATCTTTTATTTAATGAATAAACTAAAAATAACCACAGTTTTTTTAATAAATATAAGTAATTTTTAAATTTTACATCCCAATCGTAGCTCCCTCCTTCTCCTCTTCTGGGTCTCGCCTTCCCACCCCTTCTCCCATCTCCCCTTCCCTTCTCCATAGAAAAGGGGAGCCTCCTCTATCCCCCCTACCCTTGTACCATCCTACCCCAGCATATCAAGTTGCCTCAAGTCAGAGCACTTCCTCTTCCACTGAAGCCACGCACCACAGTACTGTTGAGGGGAAGTGACCAAAAAGCAGGCCTCGTAGTCCTTGCAAGAGACCCACATGATGACCAACCTGCCCATCAGTTACATATGTGTAGGGGGCCTAGGTCCACTTCATTCATGCCCTCGGAATAATGGTTTAGACTCTGTGAGCCTCCATGGACTTAAGTTAGTTGAGTCTGTTGGTCTTCTTGTGGAGTTGTCAGTTCTTTTTAATAATATAGAAGTGAAAATGACATTCTCTTTTCAGTTAATGTATTTTGAAGATAGTTTTATATTCTATTATTTATCATGTTTATTTCTTTGTAACTTTATACTCATAACAACATGCTAAAAGAACAATTCAAGTCCCTGTGTGCCTTGTGTGGATTCACCAGCTATTTGTACTACTACCTCCATCATTATTCTCTTGCTTTCTTTTCTTCCTACATAAATGTGTGTATGTATATGTCTGTACCTCTAAGTATATATGCATACACACAATCTATTTAACAGTAGCCAGAAACTGATCATACTATGGGATTCTAGTCAAAATTCTATTTACAAAGGTAGCAATATACAACATGTTGTAGGCATTAAAAATTCTACAAATAGTTTTGCTTTTGAAGCACAATATATATATAATTGACATATATAAATTAAATATAGCATGTATTCTGTTAGTATATTTTCATCCACTTTAAATTGCATTGGGGACATGGGAAATCATAACTTCTTACTTTATGGTATATTTCAGCATATGTTCTGTGATCCTGTTTGTTCTTATGTTGCAGATAATAGTTATCAAAGATGGCTACTATACCACTGTCATACTACCATTGATTGCCTAATTTACAGTCCACAATTAAACTTCCTTAACTGTAGCAAAGATGTCATTGGCAGCTAATTGCTCCCCACATTTGATCATGCACCTACTCTGGTCATGTAATATGTTCAATTTTATTTATTTTGTTTGTTTATAAATAAAATGTCTTATTTATGAATCTAAAAGCTCACATCCACTCAGTAATGACACAGATAATGTTCTGTTTTCAGACAGTATCTGCTTGCTGACATTTGTTCTAAGCATACAAACACAAGTCAAAAGATTTCTAACCAAATCCCTCAGGTTTAGAAATATCTGTGCTAAGAGCATTACTACTCAGCCTTACAACTATGTCTGAGCCATGAATTTCAGCATGTCTGTCGGATGTGGTCCAAGAGAGAAGGCTCTAAGGGTATCAACATCTTACAGTTTTGACATGTAAAGTTTGGGATCAGGCTTCTGTTGTGAGCCACTTGACTTGGAGCTAAAGACCTAGACAGGCAAAAAAGTAAAGCATGGGTAGTGTTCCTAGTGTCTAAAGCATGTAGGTTTTAGCTTAATTTCATAATAAATTATGAATGACTTGCTTTTCTATCTACTTCTACTAAGAGCATCCATGAGTCTCAGACAGGAATATTTCCTCTTTGTCAAGCCCTCATAGATGAAAATAGCAATAAAGCCTCATCAGTTTTTTTTTGGCTTTGAGTGTATCAAATATTTTATAAAAATATATAAACCTACCAAAACAGACATTATTTTTTAAGTTCCATGCCAAATCATAAAAGCAACTATCCTCAATACAAGATATTAGCTGAGTGAGTTGGGTCTGCCTTCTACCAACATGTAGGTAAGTGATGAATGGTCCGCAGCAATGATGTAGCCTGCTTTTCATTTTATTTCCCCTCTAGATTAAAGAGAAGGCATTTGTACATAAAGAAGACAGTAACTGGCTACCATAAAAATACTGTATACACCCATATTCAGAACATGGATTAAGTATAAAATAGTTGTTTGTTACCGACAGTAGAGCAGGCTTGCCCATTTATCCTTGTAACAGCTGTGCATGTAAAGCCGAAATGATAGCAAAGCCTGTAGACAGCATAAGTCACAAATGTTGTTTAATCCTTTCACAGCATCCCTTAGGGAAGCCCGACCCTTGGTTAGTAATAATGTTAAGCATCAAATCTTCTCTTATATTTTTATAGAATGCATTTTTCCTAACACATTTTCCAGTTGCTTGTAAAGCACTGCATGTCAGTTTGTTGTAACGTGTATAGACATAGAATCTTGTTTTAGATTTTGCATCAATAAAATATGGCAGTATATTATGACAATCTACTGAGATTTTTACATAAAATTGACTGTGGCTTGAAACTATATGCTACAAGATAATCAGGTAAATCTAAGTGCAATTTAATATCAATGGTGCCCCTGAATTTTACTAGAAAACAGTAGAGTTTCAAACAGAAATGAAATGAACGCAGCCCTTGGAGACTAAACCACTGAACAGATGCAATGAGGAGCTTGGGAAGTATAGCTGTCACTTCAGATCTGTTCCACTCGACACCTCCATGAGCCAGGAGCAAGAGATGCTGCCGTAGTAATATTTTCATAATTCTGTTGAACAGACTGGAATGCTTATTGGAAACCTATTTTTAAAGATTTTTCTTCTTTGAACTTCACATTCTGAGACCTAAAAATGATGAGAACTTGTAGTAGAAAGTACTTATCTCCAGCACTGTTACAGTTTTACTTATGAGTTTCCTTGCTTGTCAAACCAAATCAGAAATTCTTGATTACATTACATTATTTACCATAGTAAAGCAATCATGATATAAACTCTTGAAAAGTACTTTATATCCTTATTCTCTGAGACTAAATTGACTGCTGTATACTTAATATACTAATGTGCACTTCTCTCCTAATGCTTGATGGGTTTTTATGTCTGTATACATGCATGTTTAGAAATATATCCAATGTTCTAGAATAGGATTAGGTTATATCTAGACCATGATTAAGATCTGAAAGTAGAGAAATAGTCATGATATATTGAAGGTTTTTAACTCCAAGAAAATGTGTAAAATTTAAGGTCAGTGTATAAGATTGATTGAGAATGCTATATCAATTCATGATATAGCAGCAAACATGAATTGACTGGAAATTGTGTGAGACTTATGACAATAAGTATAATGATTCAATATTATGTCATACTTTCTTATTTTCACTTTTAAACTGGAACACTATAAGGAGCTTAATATTATAACTTATGTTTTACAAAATGAATATGTAAATTATCCACATAGTCCTGATCAAATTCTTAAACCAAGTTTACTGTTTATTTTTTCTGCACTATATTATGTATGCTGAATATTCATGATGATGGCATATTTATACGAACATATTGCATGAATCTAAATTAGAAATATTAATAAAGTTAATGTCCTGTTTAAGACAATCTGAAGTGATTATCATATATATTGTTTTTCTTTTAGATTGAGAAAGAGGATTCTGAAAGAAACGAACAAAAAACCCCAAGTAATCCATCATACCCCAACAGAACAGTAAGTGTTTTAATAACAAAATAATTAGACCAGATATTCTGCAAAATTAAATCATCTTTTGCACAAATATTCGCCTTCCTAATTTGTAAGATTAGAAAACAGAATAGCAAGCAAGTGGTACCTTCTGAAACAATTTTGATTCATTGGACTCCACTGGGAATGATTTATCCTTTAGTCCTCTTAGATAAATGGGTAGGTAATCTATGCGACACATCTTTGGTGCTGAAATATTTAGGTTGACTCCATAAATTTTTGAGTAACATTGAATCAGTTCGAAGGGGGAAAAAGTAAGAAAATGTAATAAGCATAAATGATTAGTTTTCTTTTAACGTGATAAAAAAGGTTAATATGGTTAGCTTATTTACTGTCAGTTCAAGCAGAATTATGTAAATAATAATATTAAAAGTCTTAAAATTTAAAGTTTATTCTCATTATTCTACTTCTTTCCTATGGAATCCATTTTCTTCTTTAGCTGTTAATTTGTACCAGCAATAAATTTTCTAAATATATTTTGATTAGGCAGAATTATGCATATCTTTATGTCATCACTTTGCCCTAGATTTGGGGATATTATAAAGCATACTGATATGCAAACAGGTATAAAGTTTGAATATGTAAATCAGAACTAGTAAATAGAGATGTTACATCAGAATGCATATTAATTACCCACATCATATGACTTTAAAAGTATGACTGACTGAAAAGAGCTGGAAATTGTACTTCTTCGAAAATTCAGACAGTTATGTCATAATTTCTCAGACCTCCTAGATGTACTATCACTGTGAAAGTTATCAATAATCATTTTTAGTGATCTTGCTCATACATAATTATCTGATTAGTGCTCAAGTGCATTGATAAAGTTCTCTGTATTTTCATTTGTCAGTTGAAGTAGGATTTAGTTAGACACATTTTGGAAGGTTCACATTCTTATAATGAGGCCTATTTATTTATTTGGAAAAATCCTGGGGGAAATGGATTGTTTTCACAGAAGAACCTGTGCCTCTTCTTTGTGCCTTGCTTGTGACTTAAGGCAGCTAGGAGTCTCAGCTTCTGAGTCTCTTTGACTTAACAAGAGCTCATTAGGTGACTCAGAACTAGCATAACCAATGCAAAAAACTGAGTCTAATCTAACCTTGTACGCATTTGTACATGTAATTTATTCCATTAGCAAATATTAATATATGTATGGACAAAAAATACTGTGATTTGAAATGTTAGAAGAAAAGCATCCTCATATATATTTTAGTCTCTAGAAAGGCTGCTTCATCAGAGTTCTCAGTGTGCAGACTAAAGCAAGAGAGGCAAACAGTGCACTGGGAAGTTCCTGGCACATAAAAATAATCCTATCACAAAGAATAAAGTTCTTCTTATCTACATTACATTAAAAATATAAATATAAAAGCTTTAACATAGGAGAGTCATACAAACCCCATACTGTTACCTTAAAGTCCACAGTATAGGGGGGGGGAAGCTGATAATTAAAATATTATTACAAAAAACGTTGGAGTGTGTGGCATTTAGATTTCACAGAAGTTTTGTGATTAAAATAAGGACTCGGGGATAAAGGGCTGTGGTAATTGTTTTTAAATAATCATTTTCCTCTCAATCTCTGAGTGCTCAGTAACAATGTGAAGAACATTATGGCCCACGCTCTTTGATTACACTGGATAATAATAACAGAGGAGACATCAAAAAATCACTCAGACACTTAGGAGTATGCCTTGGGAACTATCCATATTTTTCTAGATTTGCTAGATCTCACTAAATATTTGTGGGAGTTGATGTTCTCACTCAAAGTACAACTATTAAAAATACCCTCACTTTCCTGGAATGGCAAATGCAGTGTGACGTTTCCATGTTAGTAAGAAATACCCTACTAGAAAGAAGACTTTACCCAAAAATGCTTTTCTGTGAACTATTCTGTGGCTAAATATTATTTTAAAATGATCCTCATAAGTTTCACCAAGTGAAATCTTTCATTATTAGAAGTAATAAGTCACTGTTATCAAAAACTGTTATTCTGAGAGGAGTATCAGCGTGGTGATGTGGCGGCTGGATTGTGATGGTGCACAGATCTAGGAGAAATGTATAAGGACTCTGGTCTAACATCCTCACTTTACTGATTGCCTCTTCTAATACATGGAGGGTGAGGCAGGCAAAGTCCTTCACCTGAGCTCTCATAGCTAGCAACAGAACTGAGGCTTCTGGACGAAGTAGCCAACTAACTTATTTTTCTTATGTGTAATGTTGACTAAAAGTGCTGATGCAGAGAGTCATGGTGAATGAATGGATGGATAAATGAAATACAAAGGAAAGAGGACAAGAGAGGACAGGGAAGGGTGAGGGGAGGGGAAGCGAAAGGAGGGGAAGGAGGGGGGTTGAGAGAAGAGGAGAGCCATATATTTGGTGTTTATTTGGCTGCGGATACTCTACTGGATATGGGATTTATTTCATTTGTTTGTCAAAACTGATGATGAAAATGAGAACTAACATGAAGATAGCCTCCTTTTTAAGCAATGGATTGAGTTACTACTAAAAATCAGTCTTTATATTTCCCTTCTCAAGTTACCAGTCTTAACACAGACAACTTGCAAAGGCGAGGTGTTTCTTATTCTCCTCTCCAAATGATGGCATAAAGAGAGTAGTAGAAAAAATACAGCTATATCTTTGACTTGTGAGAAATGATATTTTCAAGTTCCCATCCTATTAGCAAGGCTCAAATTACTTAATAATTTTACTTAATATTTTATTTTAAAAACTAAAATATAATTTAAAATTTTTGTTTCCTTTGGACGCTGGATAAAATGTTTCCTGTAATCATCATTTTGTGGGGAACAAACTAAAGCATATTTCCCTGATGCAAGGTATTTTGGTTTTTTGTTGTTCTTGTTGTTTGAAACACTTGTCTTTGATAATTTTGTTGTAGCTAACTAGCTTTAGGAAATTCCCTTGGTTCAAATCCCACTAGGGCAATGTAGTATACCTCTATGTGTCTTAAACCCTCCACTGATTGGCTGTGACCATTAAGTGAATAACAGATGTACTGTCTTTTATGCAGTATCATTAGCATGCTCTACATTATAGTTTCTTATAATAACTACTTGAAATAATCCAGCTTATTTCTAGAAATGTATTTTCTTTTGTTCTGGAGAGCTTAATCTTCCATGAGTCAGAAAGCTACAAGGGTTGCAATGGAAGTACATAGGAGAAGTTCCTTCAAATACCATTTGTTTTAAAATGTATGTGTAAAGTTCAAAGTCACAGAGGTTAAGCTAAATGGCTCAGTCCTCTGAATAACTAACCGGTTTGGATCCTCTATGATTCTGATCCACTCACTTCTCTGTCTGCTGCAGCTCCCTATTGGACAGCATTGTTTTCTCTTGCAATTATAAATACTTATGCAATTTAAGTCCCATTTCTACCACCTGCTGGCTCTATGTCTCCAAAAACGGAGTGCACAGACTCTTCCTCAATCTCCTCTACAAAAGTGAAAATAACATGTATTTTATAGGTTTTATATGAGAATAAAAAGATATGCTTATTAACTGGTTATTATAGCTGTTTATACAACAGTGTCAGTAAATAGTCATTTTATAATTGCTATTAATAATGTCTCCCTTGGAAACATCAAAGGAACATTCTTTTTAAATTAAACAACTTTTATACATTTGTCTGAGCTAAAGGAAAAGGGAGCAGTGAAGGGAGAGAGAAGGGAGTTAGAGGCCGGCTGAAATTTCTTCTGCCATAAAGCAAATATAGATATTAGATTTAGAAGTAGGGTCGCTCCTTTTCATAGCATTCAGAAAGAGCTCAAATCCTTCGATTGTTTCCTAGGCCCAGAAGTGAGCTGAATAAACAGGCAGTAAGATGGAAAGGGTGCCAAAACGATTTTCTCCCTTACCCCCAAATCATTGCATTGAGAATTATATGCATAAATATGTCTGACACTCACATTACAGAGGGAGCTGTCCAAAGCACAGGGCCAAGAGCCTCCTCATACACTGGGGGCGTACAAAGCAGTACCACCAATGAAAAGTGTCGCATTGCTAGGGAGAGAAAACTAAAAAACAAACAAACAAACAAAAAGTCTATGTCCATGCTCCCTTTGGTGCGTTGGTTGTAATATAGATATCCTGTATTACATAGCTAAAATCCTACTATAAGTGAATAGATGCCATGTGCATCCTTCTGAGTCTGGGTTACCTCACTCAAGATGAGCTTCTCTAGATCCATCCATTTGGCTGCAAATTGCATAATTTCATTGTTTCTGATAGCTGAGTAATATTCCATTGTGTAGATGTACCACAGTTTTTTAATCCATTCTTCAGTTGAAGGACATCTGCGATGTTTCCAGTTTCTAGCTATTTCAAATAAGGCTGCTATGAACATAGACGAGGAAACTTTCTTATGATTCAGTGAGGAGTCATTTGGGTGTATACCCAGAGGTGGTATGGCTGGGTCCTGAGGCAAAGCTATTCCAAGTTTTCTAAGATATCGCCAGACTGACCTCCATAGTGGCTGCACAAGCCTGCACTCCCACCAGCAGTGGAGGAGGGTTCCCCTTTCTCCACACCCTCGCCAGCATGTGCTGTCATTTGAGCTTTTGATCTTAGCCATTCTGACAGGTGTGAGATGGAATCTCAGAGTGGTCTTGAGTTGCATTTCTCTGATGATTAAGGATGCTGAGCATTTCTTCAAGTGTCTCTCGGCCATTAGGGATTCCTCCTTTGTGAATTCTCTATTTAGCTCTGCCCCCCCATTTTTTGATTGGATTATTTGGTTTCTTGGCATTTAATTCCTTGAGTTCTTTGTAGATTTTGGATATTAGCCCTCTGTCAGATGTGGGGTTGGTGAAGATTTTCTCCCAATCTGTAGGCTGCTGTTTTGTTTGAATGACAGTGTCTTTTGCCTTACAGAAACTTTTCAGTTTCATGAGATCCCATTTATTGATTGTTGGTCTCAAGTCCTGAGCTGTTGGTGTTCTGTTCAGGAAGTTGTCACCTGTGCCAATGAGTTTGAGGGTTTTTCCCACTTTTTCTTCTAGTAGATTTAGAGTGACCGGCCTTATGTTAAGGTCCTTGATCCACTTGGACTTAAGTTTTGTACAAGGTGATAAGTATGGGTCTAATTTCATTCTTTTACAAGTGGACATCCAGTTGGACCAGCACCATTTGTTGAAGATGCTGTCCTTTTTCCATTGTGTGGTTTTGGCTTCTTTGTCAAAAATTAGGTGGCTATAGGTGTGAGGGTCCATTTCTGGGTCTTCAATTCAATTCCATTGATCTACTGGTCTGTTTCTATACCAGTACCATGCTGTTTTTACTACCATTGCTCTGTAGTACAGCTTGAAATCTGGGATGGTGATACCTCCAGATGTTTTTTTTTTTTTTTTATTGTACAGGATTGATTTAGCTATTCTGGGTTTTTTGTTGTTCCATATGAAATTGAGAATAGCTTTTTCTAGGTCTATAAAGAATTGTGTTGGTATTTTGATAGGAATTGCATTGAATCTATATATTGCTTTTGGTAGGATGGCCATTTTTATTATGTTGATCCTACCTATCCATGAGCATGGGAGATCTTACCATCTTCTAAAGGCCTCTTCAATTTCTTTCTTCAAGGGTTTGACGTTCTTGTTGTACAGGTCCTTTACTTGCTTGGTTAGAGTTACCCCCCAGGGAAACAACCCTCTTCACAATAGTCACAAACAATATAAAATACCTGGGGGTAATTCATTGAAATCTTTGATGGCCAAATAAAGTTGGAGTGTTGTTTTAGTCTTTTTCTTGAAAATACCATAAAAATCTCTTTATAATTCCATTATAGGCTATCAACACCAACCCCTCTTCCCCTCTTAATGTGAAATCACTTCTAAAGATACGTATACCCAGACCTTAAAAAGTTGCAACTCCCACTTCTACAGAAAATAAATTCATGGAAAGTGTTATATATTTTTTCCTTAAATTTTAGCTTTGTGTTTTCTTTATTCCAAAACACAAAGATGACTCAGCATAGGATCACTATACATTCAGACAACCTTTGCCCCTTGTTCTTATGGTCAGTATATGTTGTTTGTTTTTCCTCTATCCTGTTTTCCATTTTCACATGAATCTGCAAAGATTATTTTTTATGGATTTATACAAAATGTCTCAGGCTGAGGGAAACTCTTTTCAAACAAATGCTCAAAATGCATTGGCTTGTAACTCATTTGAGACCCAAAGTCATAGCCGATGAATTTTCAGTAGCTTGGGATGTATCGTAAAGAATAGCTCTTGGTAGCCAATTATAAGTTGTGAGTCCCTTGTGCAGTGTATATTCACAGGTAACAATGACACAATTGGGTACATCACTTCTTGGGAATTTATTATTAGATATGCAATACTTCAGCTATAATGGAATTTTTCCTTACCTTTGGAATGTTAAATATCAGATAATTTCAGAAGCTATATCTTTGAGCATGAATATGTCATAGTTTGTCATACCATTGTATTATTGTGACCATCAAGTTTTTTCTCTGAATTCTGCGTATTAACATAACTCTAGAAAAATGAGTTTTTGCAATTGCATAATGCTGAATATATCCAGTTTTCAACTACATAGATATTGGATAATTATCAGTGTGGTCCATCAAAGGTAAAGCCGAAGACTGATTTATCAATAGATGAAAAGGCTGAGTCCAGAAAAAAAAAAAAAACAAAAAAACAAAAAAAAAAAACAGTCAGCCTTCTTCGGCGTATGAGAGAGTTATGTAACAGATCCATTTTAAGATGTTATCTTTCGTTTCATAAAATGAGTATTTACCTAGACTGGCCACACAATGAAGCTGTAAAAATCCACAGTTCACACCCCAGAAGCAATATTTATAGCTTGGGGAGTGGGGACTTGTGAGACAGTGAGGGAGAGACAGGCAGCAGCATCTTTGTCCATTTCTTTTGGCCTGGCCCAAAATTTCAAAAGTCACTAAGGCGGGTTTCTGACGTGGCCTTTCTCTCTCTATCCCAATGTAAAGCGGCTTCCCACCTGGTACTTTTCTCTGGTTCTTAGTGTGGTTTTCCTTTCGCATACTGTTACATTCGCCCTACTTTTCTCCTGATCAAAATGCCCAGTGAAGCTGTTGAGAAGGGAGGGCAAAGAAGTAACTGAGCCGAACTATTAATTTCCCATCATTCATTCCCCTCATCCCTTGCCTTTGTTCGTGCCTCCCTTCTACCACACTGTCAACCCAAACAGACAAGTGTGTTCGGAGATTTTAGGTCATTTCAGGTACCAGACTGTACAGTCTAGGAGGGTATGTTAGGATGCTATTAACTGAGCCTTTCCTCCCTGCTGAGCCCTTCACATGCCTTTGTGTGTCTGGGCAGGCACACTGTCACATCCACTTTTTATAAAGGAGGACAATGAGACACTGAAGTGCAAACTGGCTTGCCCAAAGCGGCAAACTTACATCCATTTAGAGCCAGATACAGATCGCATTCTGCAGATTAGCCAGAACCTCCAGCTACTGGGCATTCTACAAACCTTTTCCCAAGCATAGAATGGAATGATAATTTGCTGAATGTCTCGCTGTGTACTATGTAAGCTGCTAGGTGTGATGAGATCATCTTTGATCTCAGATCCTGAGACAACAGTGATCTTCACTGGAGTTTGAACCACTGATAGTAGCTCAACCCAGATCTGTCATAGCCGTATACTCATTAAACGTTCTCATGCCAGATTTCCTCCTCACTGAGGCTACATTAATGTGTGCCCTAAACAGTCTATTACAAAGCCTTTTATTTTCCAAAGCCATGTCTCTGGAATTACACAAATCCATAACCTATTTTAGACATTTTTAGTTGTACTAAAACACATAGAATGAAAAATTTGCCATTTTAACCATGGTAAGGTACACAGTTCACTGGTATTAACTCCACTCTGTTGTGAACCCATAACTGTGGTTCAAAACACATATACACTAAAGACTTCATTTTTCAACACCTTAACTTCAAACCCATTAAACAAGGATTCTTCATCCCCTGCTGCCTCATTCCCAGGGAACTCCTAGGTTACAATCTGCTTCTATGATTTTGACTATCCTCCATACCTGATAATAGTGGAATCACATATTTACCCTTGGTAACTAGCTTATCTCACTTAGCATAGTATCAAGTTTTATCCATGCAGGAGTATATATTGGAATATCTTTTTCTAAGGCTTAATATTCCATTACATGTGATTACACTGTTAATCTATTCAAACTATAATTTAATAATGTCACCATATAAAGTGTAATCTTCTGCCAATTCAATAAAGAATATGATTAAAATATAGAAGTATTATATATTCATAATTTATAAGATGTCTCCCTCATTATGATATAACTTCTAAAATTAATGATAGAAAAATATTTCAGGATAGACAATCAGCAAAAAGCAAAAGATTGGCTTGATAATTAGGGTCTCTGATTCACAATATAACACATTTAACTTTTCAGATTGAAATTAGCCAATCTTCATTTGATTGTCTTTTTTATGTAGTGATATTTTCTTAAAAGATTTTAAAACAGACTTCATTTGACATTTCTTTAAAAATAAATACAATAGTAAGGGAATTGTTGATTTCAAGCAGAAATTTAAATGTATTACCTTCAAGTTTTTTAATTTTACTAAGATTTATCAACTGTTCATTATGTAATGCTATTCATTACTGGCAAATCTTAAATCACTACAAAGAAAATTGTTGTTTTTAACAAAATTTCAATCATTTAATTTTACCAGTGAAGACTAAGAAGCCAGATGATGTGGTGAAAGCCTGCTAGCTCAGAGAGGCAGACAAAGCACCCAGCTGACCTTCTTCCTCAGCCAGAGTCCCAGAAGGCACCCCTCCACACACATCTCAAACAAGTCTCCTTCCATCTGACTGTCCTTCCCTTCTGCTTCCTGTGCTTTTCTCTATCCGTCCTCCTGACTTCCTCTTCCTTTCTATGGCTTTTTGTTATATATACTTCCTGTCAACTCATTGCTTGCTCCACCTCTTGACGTCACTATGGTTGACTTTATTTAATCCTGCTCACAATATTCAAGCAGAAAGCTCTTGGATTAAAGGTGCATGCTAAGGCTGAGCCACACCACAACCCACAACTAAAAGCAGGTTTTTCCAGTAAATAACATAATCTCGGGGTTTATAGTATGATCAAATATCCTGCAACAGAAAATGACCCATTTACCCCTTCACATTTTTAACAAGCATTCTTTATGTACTTCCTAATATTTTCATAGCTAGAATTCATTGGATATAAAATACACACGTGTATATCTTCTGATACAAATGTTACCTTTATTATGTAAGACAAATGTAACAAGTGTAATAAGGAAGTGTAATAGGGAAGCTGGGAATTTGAAAGGTTAAGTGACAGATATCAGAATTGGAAGAGAAGAACAAGGCTCTTACTCCATTAGTCCACATGCTGTTTTAAATTGATTACAATTCAATAGTATACAGAGAGTATGTGTTTCAGAAGGCAGTAGGTGGATAAGTACAGCCTGAAAAGCTTTACAATGAAAAGAGCATTTTATCCTGACTGTATGTGACATATTTCCCTGCTGGTTTTTCATTTTAATTGTTATATAGAAACTTTAATTGAGCACATAGTATGTCATGCCTGTACTATGTAAAAAATGTTAATGAATATATTTGTGTCTTTCTACCATGTCAGAAATTATTGAATAACAATAAGTTCACAAAATACAGTGGTTTAAATGGTAGCAATTAGCCAGATAATTTCAGTTTCTAACAAATTCTGCCTGAGGTGAACACAGGATCTTTTCTTCTAATTATAATTACTGATCTTAACTCCCAGGTGACACATTAAATATCACAAAGTGAATATATGTGTGTCTACATACATATATGTAGTTCAGAAGATGATGACCAAGGGTTAAGCAGCAAGGAGTTTGAAAGAGTTTCAAGGTGGCCTCATCGGTATGTCAGGAAACATTGAATGGAATGCAACTACAGACCTGGAAAAGCTGGGTGGCTCTGAGTCAGGCCACCAGCGGTCTCAAGTTTGACAATAAAGCTTCAGAGTAGAAAATAACATTAAAGGTAAAAGGACTGGGGTAGGTCCCTTTAAAGGAATGGGTGGGTGGATGGGAGAACCCGTAGGCTGCATCAGCAGTGAGGCTGGGCCCAGTTGAAGTGCCCTAGGACAGTAGGAAGAGAATTTTACCCTTTCCTTTGTCTGTTGCATCTGATAAGTTCCTGGACTAGGTTTCCCTTTGTGATTGTGATGCACCCATGTGTTCCCTCGGTGCATGCTGGGAATCTCATAAGGTGGCACCTGTTCTGTTCCCAGGGATAAATCATCCATCTTTCTGTGCCCCGTGGGTGGAGATGGACAGGTGGTGCTGTCCACATGTCCACTTAGGCGCAGACCTATCCTCTAGCCTCGAAATAGAGAAGGAAGCTGACTATAAAATGGAGACATTTGGGGCAGGATACAATTTGAAGTAAGAAATAAAGTGTTTTGTGCAGCATGGAGTCACTTAAAACAGGGCACAGCCTAATCTATGTATATGGTTGGTTGGAGATAAAGCTATAGCAGGATCATCAGGGCTTAGTACTTGAATGTGACATCTACCCAGTGAGAAACAACTGTTTTAGTGCATTTTTTTCTTATTCATCTTTTGCATAATATTTCATTCTGTAGAACCCTAGATAATGGAATAATAGTAAGGGAAACTATGAATCCTAGGAATGTAATCTTTTGTTAGTTTCTGTTCTTCAGCATGTGTCGGTATGACCTTGTATCTAGAGACTACATGTCTTGAATGATCCTCAACATGACAGCCTATGATGAGGCTTCTTTGTTACTCTCTGGTGTGTTGAAAGAGTCCTGAGACCCTGCTCCCCTGTTGCTTTAAGTTTCTGTAGTGGGGAAATTTCACAGTAATGTCATGCTTCCAGCTAAAATAGTTTTGTGTTTTGCTTGGGAAAGACAAGTCTAATAGTGTCCTATTGATTCCGATGCTCCCTGACAGCAGCTGCCTCCCAGGTTTGCCTTCATTGACTTTTCAATGTTCTGTTACAAATAACTTGCATGTACAATCTGGTCTGGAAGAGCACAGAAAGTTCCCCACTGTGCGCGAGGTTGCAGCAGCTCTGTGTCTTGGGGTAGTGAGTGCTTATTATCATTCTGAAAATCACCCTCCTGTCCTTCACTGCTGCCATAAAAGAGTTGTGTTTTCTCTCCAATCATTTTTTTCTCTTTCTTGTTTTATTTTCACAAACCTTTCAATACAGCACTTATTCTTGAAGTTTACATTTCATTCTTCAAAATTCCTCCGTGATGACAGAAATTTTATCTACAAAGTCAGACATATTCATATAAAAGACAGTCTTTTTCATTTTGAACACCTAGAGTATCAGGTAACTCCAGTCCACGTGTTGTCTGAGTTCATAAAATTCAGAAGAAATGTTTTTTATAGGATTTCTCTAAATGGATGTATAATTAGATTATAATACCTCTGATAATTGCAGAGATAACTATGTTTATTCGATGGCTACCATTCCAAGATCTGCTCTTAGCATTTTTTATATGATATGTATACTATTGACAACTCTGTGTGGTAGACTACATTACCTTATCTTATAGACAAGGAAACTAAAACATTGAAAGACTAAATCTTTCTAATAATGGCTAACTTTTAATTACCTCAGTGATGTAAATGGCATTCTGATTGCAGTCAGTCTCACCAAACTGTTGTTTATATTTTGTATTTTACCATGCTTTTTATACTGGCATCTTGGGCTCTAGATTCATGAGTGGATTATCAATTAAGTTTGCACCGATTGTGATAATGGCTTCATTTTTTTTCTACCAATCATCTATGTTTATATTTTATCAGAGTAGAAGACAACTGCAGAATTTATATGTTTATGCCCTTGAAAAGTGAATGGGATTACATTTATTCAGGCAATAGCTGCCTCAAGCAAAGTAATAATAGTGTTTAAGAAAACCCTTTGCTGGCCCTATAAGCTATTTAAGAAATAACTTAGGTCCCCACTGTTTTCTGCTGACTCCTACCAGATTGCATCTCCATCCTTCAAGATATGATAGCCAGTGCAATCTGTACTCGTACCACCTTTAACCCAAAGCATATATCCATTCATATGCAATAATAAATGTATGGAAGACATGGTGAGGGAAGGAGGAAGAAAGAGAATGAAGGCTTTATTGTATGATGAAATAAGGAAAACTTGACACTAAGTACATAACTCTGTCATCTACTAACTCACAAAGCTGACAACATTATAATTCCTAAAATAATTTAGACTTTTCAACATTGAATTAAGTGAAAAACTAAACACAAAGTTTGTAAGGTTAAATTAAGGGGGACAGTAAATTACAATACATGAAACAATATATGCTCTGTTTTCTGCACCCTACATGTGAACCCTTTTCTCTATTGCCAATGGCATCATGGTATTTGTGATACCAAAGCTTTGACACTCTCTCTCTCTCTCTCTCTCCCTCCCCCCCCCTCCCTCCCTCCCTCCCTCCCTCCCTCCCTCCCTCTCTCTCTCTCTCTCATCTTACTTTCTCTGTACTCACCTTCTCAATTGGATGATGTGTGCTTCTTCTCTCCTTTTTTCCCTATGATATGTCCAGCATGTGGGCAACATGTGCCGTCTCTTCGCCTGCAACCTCCAGTGAACATGTAGCCAGTTGAAAATAAAGCTTAGAGACCATTCTTGCCAGCCATGCAGCAACACTAGACCATGAGTTGGGACTCAGTGCTGAAGTCACTCAAAGAATGTCAGCAGGAAGGAGTGGAGTACAAGACAATGAAATAGAGAGTGGAGGGATGAGAGAAATGGAGAAGGGACTATAATAGGGCATGGAGAAGAAGGGATGGGGGCCAGAGATGAAGATTTTAAAGTGTGAAGATTTAGCCTGTCATTTGTTCTAAATCCAGTTGTTTGTTGTTGCTGTTGTTTTTTCACCAGAGAATTTTGACAGAATAAATATGAAGATGAAGAAAATAGTTTCAGTACTACACAAAAGGTCAGGTCTTAAAACTTTTCTGTCCACTAATTTGGTAGTTCATTTTTCTTATTAGTACAGTCTTTATACTCTCATATATGAGGTGAAGCCTTTGTGAACACTTAGCCAACAAAACTCAGAAAGAAGTCACACATGTCTTTACAGTGAGCAGATGAAGCAAGCAAATGCAGAAATATACTTTTTACTAAGTTAAAATGTCTGTGCATAAACCAAACCAACATGAACATGTGTATCTGGAAGTGTCGATATATTCTTCCTGAGGTTAGTTACACGAGCAAATCTGTAGTCCTAGTCTTAAAATTCACATTACTAGTAGAAACTACTCTCCAACCCACATGTGCATGCATGTTTACATGCACATACAAACACACCATTTAGTATTTATTCCCACCCCAGATACAGTGGAGTTTAATTCCTTTCTTGCTGTTTTTTTTTCTTGCTCACTCTTCTTCTATATTAGAAAATCCTGGGAATAATATAAAATAATAATTAATAATAATAGTAAGGTATGAGACCTCAAGGGATTCACATACCATTTAAAAACTAAAAACTCAGGGCCAGTACATACACCCATGGAACTTCCTTGTTTTATTTGATCAAAATTCTGGCCAAAACTTTTGAACAGAGAAAATATTAAGTGAAGACAGTATTGTCTTTTTTCTTTCTGTACCTGTGTTACATGAAGCCATATAAGTACTTCAGTAACACGAGGTAACAATATAATCAATGAGATAACAAGATAGGTAGAAAAATAGCAATCATAACAGAACATCAAGGATGATTTTTAATACTTACTATACTCACGTAAAATGCATTGTTATCATTTCCCAACAATTGCACTTAACTTTAACAGGATATGCTCCCAGCTATTGTTTCACATTCATAAGATTGTGTTATGGTTATAAATGGTCAACTTGACAGAATCTAGGAGCAGCTAGAAGATAACCTCCAGTTATACCTGAAAGGGATTATTTAACTTCTGCACATGCTTATGAGAGATTTTTTTGATTAGATTGATAGGTGTTAACCTAAGACCCATGTTAGTTGTTGGGTAGAATCATCATCTGAACTCAAATCCTGGCTTGTATACAATGGAGGAAAAAAAAAACAGTGTGGACATTCATCTCTCTGTACTTCTTAATAATGGATGAGATATGCTTCAGTCTCCCACCACCTTGAGTCCCCGTGTGATGAAGGACTATAACCTAGAACTGTGAGCTAAAGTAAATCCTCTGTCCCTTAAGTTGTTTGGGAGGGTTATTTTATAAACAGGAAAATAAACTAAGACAATAAAAATAATGCACTGAGAAAGAAATATTCAGTAGTCTTTATTAGTTTGGAGACACTGAAGACTTTATGTGGGTTCACTTCAGTTTTCTTTTTCATTATCATGGTTTAATTGATAATGAGCAGAAAATTGAAAAATATGAAAAGTAAAAGGAGAGAGAGGAACCAAACGTTACAGTGCCCTCGATGAAGTGGTAAAAATTACAAAAGAAAAAAAGCACATTTTAACACGACAAAAACAGACATATTCACCTTAATGAATTAGGTCATAGAAAGACCTCATGCAGGTCTATGACACACACAAAGCCAGACCCACATGCACAGTAGGTCTCCACCACAGGTCTCACCCACTCACCCACATTCATGGAGTCCACTTTTGCGCCTTTGCTCACAAACACACTCACTGCAAAGTTGTGCTCCCAGTCTGGTTAGGCACGGAGGCATTTCCTCAACAAAATGGTGATCATACAAGATGCAGGAGGAATTCGGTACACAGTTCAGAGTTTATCATACTCATTTAGCAATGTTGTCACTGTGTGGTTTTCTTCACCAAGTACGAGCCCAACTAGCAAGTCAGGAAGGAGGTAAAATACATTCCCAGGACCCCGAATAATTTGAGTTCAATTGCAAACTACCAGACTAAATATGACCCCTGACTATATGATGAACGCACTTTTCAAACCCACCTATGCACGATGGCCCCATGAAGTCAACTTCCACTCGGGTCTTTCGCCAAGTGGAATGAAGTTTCCTGTGGGCTTAGTTTTGGAGAGTCCAGTTAGTAAGTCAAACTTTTGAAAGCTGTCTAAAATAATTAATTAGGTCATAATTATACTGAAGCATATTTTATAGTGTAAGGTAATCTAGGATCTGGTTTAAATGCATGAAGAGGATATCAATTTCATTATTAAGGAATTAATTATAATTGGACCTAATCCTTTGGTGACAGAAGTTGAAGTAAGACTCTGGGGGTCTACTATTCACATACATGAAGTGGATAAATTCTTCCAGAGCTTGAGTAGTAAGTTGTGCTCTGAAATTATTTTCTGTTTATAGTAATTTTCCTTTAAAACACCACATTGGGCTGGGGAGATGACTCGACACTTAAAATGCTTGCCATACAAGCAAAAAGACCCAAGTTCTGATCCACAAGGCGTATATAAATACACAGTTGACACAATGGCCAACTTGTAATTCTACTGTCGAAAGGCAAAGCGAATAGATCCCGAGACCAAGCTGACAAGAATCAAACTCAGGTCTCCACACATAGGTATACACGTACCCATACACTTGTATTCACACAGGTATACACACCACACACACATCAGAGAGAGACCGATAGCACCCACCAAAGTAACTTCACAGGAAAGGGGACCCTCTGCTGGATGTGTTTTGTCACATGCAGAGCATTGATTTTCTTCATACTGTGAAAGACCTCTTCACATCACTCATTCTTATAAATTCCATCCTCAACTGCTTATAGAATATTTCTTTAGAATTTCAAAAAAAAAACCCTAAAGTACTTTTAATTTCTTAATCTCTATCTCATTTTTTTTTATTCAACACACCAGTGTTCTTTGAGACTCTCCAAACCCTGGGATGAACAACTGCAAAAAACCAAAGAAGTGGTTGTAAACTTTTTTTTTAACAAGCCTTGGCCTGGCCGGTTGTGGTGGCCCACGCCGGTAGGATTTGCTGAAGGAGGCAGAGGCAGGAGGATCACAAGCCTTGGCCTGAATTGTGCAATCCTAGCCCATCTAAGCTAGCCCTTAATTCTATGCCCCAAATATGACCCCACATATACATATGTCCCCTGAGCTGCTATTCTCCATGCTATGCCGACATTCCTAGCCACATGGAATGATGTTCTTTTTTTCTAAACCATGGCGTGTGTCCTCCTCCCTGCTCTTTGTTTCTCTGCTTGTCTTAAAGGCCAGTGATGGACTTTTAAGTTAGAGTTAGATTGCTGATTTTTATGGAAAATTTTATTGGAAAAAACATCAGGAGCCCACATAAACATCTTAAAGAAGGGCAGTTATTTAATCAGATGATTGTGAAGGAAGTTAATTCTTGCTATTCTATGTGTTTAATATTATTAACTAATTTTCACCAGACTACTGAGTTATCTTTTATGTATTGTTTACTCACTCCTGGTTTACATATATTTTAATGAGTTCTTTGAAGCCTGGAATGATAATATCTTTCTCCCTTTCTTATGCTAGTATAGTATGCTTTTATTTCATAAACTGTGTTTTTTTTTTAAATACTTTATTTTTTTTTCTTCAAGTTACATCTCAGTAACAAACCCCTCCCTATTCCCCCTTCCTAACCCGCCCTTCCACCCTCTTCCCTCCAGAGGTTTCCCCTTTCAGTCCAACAGCTGGTTCCTTCTCTTATAACAGTAAGTATTATACAAAACAATAGATATAAATATGCCACATTTATGAGAGTAAATTGGCCCAGTATACCTTCCCAATGTTCAGTTTATACCTATTTGGCCCCTGACTTTAACATTCTACTATATACCCAACTCCATGAGTTTAAAGGTCTATATGTGACTCAACATTCTTACTATCTTGCAACACACTTTTAAGAGTATCTTCTTAGATCTATAACACCCTCTTGATTCCTAAACAGTTCAAAATTTAACTATAAGATTCTATCTGTCTATTCTTCAACCACCTCAGAGACCTGAGAGGGATAAATATATTTGCTTATATAGGAAGTGCAGAGCCTGCAGCTTCCAAAACTAAGAAAGAACATACCAGTAACTGCCTGGACAGTTCCCATTTTCTCTCCATACATTCCAGCATCAATCTTCAGCCTTTGGGTCCTGTTTCTCTGACAGACATTTGTTGTAGAGCAGGGATTATGAAGGACTTACCTACCCTGTCTTGGCAGAGTTAGGCTGTCGACTTCCCTGCTACCAAGTTTTGTCCTTTTTGGACAGCAGTCTGTCTGCAGTTGGTGCAAGGGGTTTTTTCATGCCAAGAGAAAGGCTTGCCACTAATTCAACCATCTTACAGTGGAGGTTCTTCGATGCTTATCCTCTATTTGGAGTAGAATAGGGTTGCTGTCAGGCGCTGATATGTCTCGATATCAAAAAAAAATCTTGATTTAAGATAACATCTTTGAATGCCATATTCTGCAGATCTCTAGGGGTTTTTGAAGATGCCCTAACCATCTCTTGTATTTAGATAAACAAATGTTGCTTGTCTCTTAGCAACTTGATTACTGGGTAGTTTAGAG
>CAJQZJ010017430.1:123584-164102 GCA_907164525.1 Lophiomys imhausi | reverse complement strand
CTATTTAGATGTCCTACGAAGTTCATAGACAGAAGCTGATCTTCAGAACTTTACTGAAGATCTGGCTGGAGTAGTCTGTGGAGCTGAACGATCTTAGCGATTTTGAGTTGTTGTGGTTATAGACTTTTGAGGAAACTGCTATTGAAGAAGTCTGCAAGGCTGGATCATCTGGGCCACTCGTCTTCTTTGGTGTCTGATCTGTTTTCTGCTGAGGTTTCCGTTGTCCAGTTGTCCCTGGATTCCTTGAATGGATGCTTTAAATCTCCTGGAAAGATAAGAACAGAGCCCTGCCCTAATCCTAACTCTGGGACAATTACCTTTTTTTTGGGGGGGGGTCAGGTAATATTTTTCCTGGAGCAAATTTGGTTTTTTTGATAATATATAAAGTATTACCTTTCAATCCGGATTAAAGAAGAAATTATTTTGATATTTTGGAGCTAAACAAACCTTTAGTGTATATATTTTGAGATCTCAAAGGACAGTTTGTTTGAATTGCAGCCTGCCTTTTGTAAGTAGCTTTTAAACTTAAATCTTTCCAAATCCTATGTGCCTGTCTCTGCATTCTAAATTTTGGGATCAAAGACATGTGGTTTCCAACTGATGGGATTAAAGATGTGCTCCTCCACTCCTGGATCAAAGTTTTTCTCTGTTTAGAGCTTGTTTTGTATCAGGTGGCCTTGAGCTCTGAGATCTGCCTGTTTCTGTCTCTACTGTGTTGGGATTAAGGGTGTATTCTTCCCCAATGATGTGACTAAGGGTGTGCACCATCACCACCCTGTTTCTTGTAACTCTAGAATTTATAAGACAACTAACTATAGTGATCCTCCTGTCTCTGCTGGAGGTAAAGGCATGGGCTAACACCATGCATTATTTTACCTTAGCTCTAAGTTTTTTCAACTCTTGGAGGTTTGTAAATCGAGGTTGAACAGCTGTCACCTTTAATTTATTTACAGTGTTTTAAACCTGTTACCTGCTTTTTAATGCCAAACCATGGAAATAGCCTATACCTCTACAAAAAAAAACAAAAAACAAAAAAAAACTTTTAAGCTGCTATCAAGTTTGTGTAATCTCTGTAGCCACCTGCAGTCTAACATTTTAATCTGAAATTAAGGCCATTTTCTTTTCATGCCAGTAAGGTAAATTATAGTTTGAAAATTTATATATTGTATTTTTATTATTTTTTAAGCTTATTAATTCTTTTCTTAAAAAAGTATTATTTATTTCTAGAACATTGTTTCCTCCCTCCTCCCCTCTTGGCCCCTCCCTTCATCTCTCCTTCCCTCCCTCTCTCTTTCCCTCCCTCCCTCCCTTCCTCCCTCCCTCCCTCCTTGTTCCTCTACTTGGTACTCTCCTTCTCCTCAGATGAGGTGGGTCCTCACATATCATACTCCCTCAGATCTTGCGTCATGTGAGGCCCAAGAGCTTACACTCATACTGGAGCTTGATAAGGCACACCATCTAGGGTGTGGGGTTCCACTAACCTGCAGCAGATTCCATGACTCACTGGTGGGTAGAATTTTTCCTAGGATAGATATGCTAGGTTCCTGTCTATTTGGGTGTGTGGGTTGTAGGATAGTTATCCTCTGATGTATGGTTAATATCCATTTGTAAGGGAATACATACCATGTTTATCTTTCTGGGACTGCGTCAGCTCACTTAGGATGAGCTTTTCTAGTTCCATCCATTTGGTTTTGAATTGCATGATTTTCTCATTTCTGATAGCTGTGTAGTATTCCATTGTGTATATGTACCACAGTTTTTTTATCCAATCTTCAGTTGATGGACATCTGGGTTGTTTCCAGTTTCTGGCTATTACAAATAAAGCTGCTATGAACATTGTTGAGGCAATGTCCTTTTGGTTTCGTTTCAGATCTTTTGGGTATATGCCCAAGAGGGGTATGGCTGGGTCTTGAGGTAGATTTATTCCCAATTTTCTAAGATATCTCCAGATTGATTTCCAAAGTGGTTGCACAAGTTTGCAGTCCCACCAGCAATGGGGGAGTGTTCCCCTTTCTCCACATCCTCGCCAGCATGTGCTATCATTTGAGTTTTTGATCTTAGCCATTCTGACAGGTGTGAGATGGAATCTCAGAGTTGTTTTAAGTTGCATTTCCCTGATAACCAAAGATGTTGAACATTTCCTCAAATGCCTCTCAGCCTTTAGAGATTCCTCTTCTGTGAATTCTCAGTTTAGCTCTGTACCCCATTTATTGATGGGGTTATTTGATTTTTTGGTGTTTAATTTCTTCAGTTCTTTATATATTTTGGATATTAGCCCTCTGTCAGATGTTGGGTTGGTGAAGATCCTTTCCCACTCTGTAGGCTGCTGTTTTGTTCTAAGGACAGTGTCCTTTGCCTTACAGAAGCTTTTCAATTTTATAAGGTCCCATTTATTCATTGTTTGTTTTAGTGCCTGAGCTATTGGTGTTCTATTCAGGAAGTTGCTACCAGTGCCAATGATTTCAAGGCTTTTTCCCACTTTCTCTTCTATTAATGTTAGTGTGTCTGGATTTATGTTGAGGTCCTTGATCCACTTAGACTTAAGTTTTGTACAGGGTGATAAGTATGGATCTATTTGCATTCTTCTACATGTTGACATCCAGTTAGACCAGCACCATTTATTGAAGATGCTTTCCTTTTTCCATTGTATGTTTTTGGCTTCTTTATCAAAAATTAAGTGACCATAGATGTGTGGGTTTATTTCTGGGTCTTCAATTCGATTCCATTGGTCAACTGGACTGTTTCTATACCTTTGTGAGGTTTAGGTATCAGGGTAACTGTGGCCTCATAGAATGTGTTTGGCAGTATTCCTTCTGTTTCTATGTTGTGGAAGAGTTTGAAGAATATTGGTGTTAGTTCTTCTTTGAATGTCTGGTAGAATTCTGTGCTGAAACCATCTGGGCCTGGGCTTTTTTTGGTTGGAAGACGTCTAATGACTTCTTCTATTTCCTTAAGGGTTATAGGACTGTTTAATTTGTTTACCTGTTCTTGATTTAACCTTGGTAGGTGGAATCTATCAAGAAAATTGTCCATTTCATTTAGATTTTCCAATTTTGTGGAGTACAAGTTTTTGAAGTAGGACCTAACGATTCTTTGGATTTCCTCAATGTCTGTTGTTATTTCCCCCTTTTCATTTCTGATTTTGTTGATTTGGGTATTTTCCCTCTGCCTTTTAGTTAGTTTAGCTAAGGGCTTGTCTATTTTGTTGATTTTCTCAAAGAACCAGCTCTTGGTTTTGTCGATTCTTTGTATTGTTCTTTTTGTTTCTAAGTTGTTGATTTCAGCCCTGATTTTGATAATTTCCTCTCGTCTGCTCCTCTTGGGAGTGTTTGCTTCTTTTTGTTCTAGCTCTTTCAGGTGTTCTTTTAGGTGGCTAGTATAGGAATTCTCCAGTTTCTTTTTGAAGGCACTTAGAGCTATAAACTTTCCTCTTAGCACTGCTTTCAATGTGTCCCATAAGTTTGGGTATGTTGTGCCTTCATTTTCATTGAGTTCTAAGAAGACTTTAATTTCTTTTTTTTATTTCTTCCCTGACCCAGAGGTCATTGAGGAGAGAGTTGTTCAGTTTCCATGTTTTTGCAAGCACTCTGTTGTTTTTGTTACTGTTGAAGCCTAGCTTTATTCCATGATGGTCTGATAAGTTACAAGGAGTGATTTCAATTTTCCTGTATCTGTTGAGGCTTGCTTTGTGACCGACTATATGGTCGATTTTGGAGAAGGTTCCGTGAGGTGCCAAGAAGAAAGTGTATTCTTTTGTTTTGGGGTGAAATGTTCTGTAGATATCAATTAGGTCCATTTGATTCATGACATCTGTGAGGTTCATTATTTCTCTGTTTGGTTTCTGCATTGTTGATCTGTCCAGTGGTGAGAGTGGTGTGTTGAAGTCTCCCACTATTAATGTGTGAGGTTCAATGTGGGATTTGAGCTTCAGTAGTGTTTCTTTTTTTTTTTTAAGATTTATTTTATTTATTTTATGCATATGAGTGCTCTACCTGCATGTACACCTGCATTCCAGAAGAGGGCACCAGATCACATTGTGGATGGTTGTGAGCCACCATGTGGTTACTGGGAATTGAACTCAGGACCTTTGGAAGAGCACTAGGCAGTGCTCTTAACTGCTGAGCCATCTCTCCAGCCCACAGTAGTGTTTCTTTAATGAGTGTGGGTGGTCTTACATTTGGGGCATAGATGTTTAGTATTGAAATTTCATCTTGGTGGATTTTTCCTTTGATGAGTATATAGTGTCCTTCCCCATCTCTTTTGATTAATGTTGGTTGAAAATCCAATTTGTTGCATACTAGAATTGCTACTCCAGCTTTTTTCTTGGGTCCATTTGCTTGGTATATCTTTTTCCAGCCCTTTACTTGGAGATAATGTCTATCCTTTTTGCTGAGGTGTGTTTCTTGTAAACAGCAGAATGTGGGATTCTGTTTTCGCATCCATTCTGCTAGTCTGTGCCTTTTTATTGGGGAATTGAGTCCATTGATGTTGAGAGATATTAATGACCAGTGATTGTTACTTCCTGCCATCTTGATGTTGGTAGAAATAGTGTGTGAGTGAGCTTCTTTCCTTTTGTTTTTGCTGCAGGCATGCTATTTGCTTCCTGTGCTTTCTTGTGTGTAGTTAACCTCTTTGGGTTGAAGTTTTCCTTCTAACATCTTCTGTAGAGCTGGATTTGTGTATAGATATTGTTTGAATTTAGCTTTGTCATGGAATATCTTGTTTTCTCCATCTATGTTGATTGACAATTTTGCAGGGAATAGTAGTCTGGCCTGGCATTTGTAGTTTTTTAGGGTCTGCAAGATGTCTGTCCAGGCCCTTCTGGCTTTTAGAGTCTCTGAAGAAAAGTCAGGTGTGATTCTGATAGGTTTGCCATTTTATATGTTACTTGACCCTTTTCCCTAGCAGCTTTTAAAATTCTTTCTTTGTTCTGTACATTTAGTGTTTTGATTATTATGTGGCGGGAAGATTTTCTTTTCTGGTCTAATCTATTTGGGGTTCTGTAAGCTTCTTGTACAGTTATAGGCATCTGTTTTTTTAGATTTGGGAAATTCTCTTCAATGATTTTGTTGAAGATATTTTCTGGTCCATGGAGGTGGGACTCTTCTCTTTCTTCTATTCCTATTATTCTGAGATTCCGTCTTTTCATTGTGTCCTTGATTTCCTGAAGGTTTTGTGTCAGGACTTTTTTAGATTTGACATTTTCTTTGACAGATGTATCCATTTCTTCAATTTTATCCTCTGAGCCTGAAATTCTTTCTTCCATCTCTTGTATTCTGTTGGTGATGCTAGTGTCTGTAGTTCCGATTCTTTTCTTAAGGTTTTCCAGTTCTATGGATGTCTCAGATTGGATTTTCTTCATTGTTTCAACTTCCCTTTTCAGGTATTCCATTCCTTTAAGTGCTTTATTCATTTCTATCACCTCCTTTGCAGTACTTTGTTGTTGCTCTCTGAGGTATTTGATTTCCTCCCTTAGGCCTTCTATTATTAATATAAGCATAGGATTAAGGTCATTTTCCTTTGCTTCAATTGGGTTCAGCTGTCCAGAGTTGTCTGTAGCATTATTGCTAGGATCTGGAGACATCCTATTGTTTTGGTTTTTTTTTTTACCATGTTCTTGCGCTGAACTTTTGTCATCAGATGGACCCAGGTGTTATCTGTTTGTTTCTTTTGTTACCTGACCTTGGTGCTCAGGAAAACTCCCTGCCCTGGGGGTTGGCTGATCCTGAGATCCTGGTGTTTACCTCCGGATGGCGGGCAGATTCCTGTAATAGACTGACTGGCTCTCGGAGCGGAGGGTGGCTGCTGCTCTCCTCAACTGCTTGTGACCCAATTGGACCAATATAGAGGGGATTGGAGTGGGGAGAGGGCTGGCCTCTGAGGACATGGGAGCTGACAGGTCTCCTCAGAAAGGCAGGTAGAGCTGTGGTTGGGTCTGTGTTCTCCTCTCACTGACCCAGTCGTTCTGGCTCCCCAGCTGGGCTGACTGTGCAGGCAGGGAGCTCCACCCACAACAGATGCCGGCCTCAGTGTGCCTGTTGCTGACTGCCTCAGATGCTTGGGTGCTAGGGTGAGTGACCCACCTGCCCCAGTATTTGTGGAGAACACACTGTCCCGGGCTCTGTTTGCAGGCAGTCTTGGCTCCTAATTGCTTTGCTGTGACTGGGTTAGGTCTCTGCCTCTCCGCTACAGTGCACACTGTGCCACCATGTTGGAAACTCCGGAAAAAAATAATCTCACTTACCTTTGCTCTTGTGGTGCGGCTGGAGTGCAGGCTGGATATCAGGCAGACAGGCGGGGCCGCTGGTCTGTGGCTGGAGCCGTGGGCTGGATCGGCTCCTGGGCTAGATCTCTAGCCAGAGCTCCTCTCCAGACCAGTGACGAGCTGGCTGATCTCAGGGTTGTGTTCCCGGGAACTGCCATAAACTGTGTTTTTTATACTGGCATTTTTAATGCCATCTTTACAAGAAACCAAGAAGTGATTCTAAATGCAATTTGTCAGCAATATAATGTTTTAAAGAGGAAAGCTATATGAAAAAGGTAATATGTATGAAATGGAAAAATACCAATAATACCTCACACATAAATATTTATACAACATAACAGAGCTTCCTACCAGTTTCAAAAAAAAAGTCTTCTCTTGATTATATTACATCATCTTCTAGAAGCTAATTTTCAATTTAATTAAGGTTCAATAATAGAAATCCTCTCTTCAAATTAACAGAAAATTTCTCATTTAGAGCCACAGCCTAAATGTGGGTGGGAAGAGGGGTGTGTGTATGTGTGTGTGTGTGTGTGTGAGAGAGAGAGAGAGAGAGAGAGAGAGAAAGAGACAGAGAGAGAGAGAGAGAGAGAGAGAGAGAGAGAGAGAGAGACCATTAAGGACTCTTGTGTTATGTAAAGATTAATTCCCCATAGGCTTTTCTTTCCTGGGTTACAGAGAAGAATGTCAACAGGAAAAACACTATTTCTTTAACTTCCTTATCATTTCTTTCCTGTGCTCTTTCATGATCTATAAAATCAAATTTTAAAAGTTGACTCATAAATATTAACACCACCTAAGACTTGTGCCTGTTCTGGCCAAAGAGAAGAAATACATGTGGATCATTTCAGACCCCTTCCTCCATTTTTAGTTCTAAGAAAACAGTAAATGCAAAGCTACAGGTCTTAGTAAACAAAGGGCTGTTCATAATTTTGGTTTTCCGGGTAAGTTGTTGCAATGAATTAATGTGTTTGCAGAAGAAAGAACAGGGATGGGAGATGTTCCTCCTCTATAAATGGCTATGAGTGATGGAAAGGAGGTAGACAGGTGAAGGTTCTGGAAGGGCTGTGCAGCATTACAAAGAGAAGGGCTAAAGGGGCCAAGGATATCATTAATATAATATTGGTCTATGTTTTAGGCTACACATAGATTATTACACATACAACTTACATTGTAAGGCATTAAATCCACATTAGACTATTTTTTGCTGAACTGATTCTTTTATTATTTATTTATTTATTTATTTATTTATTTATTTATTTTGGTTTTTCGAGATAGGGTTTCTCTGTGTAACAGCTCTGGCTGTCCCGGACTCACTTTGTAGACCAAGCTGGCCTTGAACTCACACTGATCTGCCTGCCTCTTCCTCCCAAGTGCTGGGATTAAAGGCATGCGCAACCACGCCTGGCCACTGAACTGATTCTGATATGCTCACCTTACCTCTTATTCTTTATGTATTTTTATCCAAATTACTCTGTTATAACAAGTGATGGCTATGTGTTTTCCTTGTCTAGTAGTATATTTATGGTTGCTATTTCAATTTATTACTGTTCACGATTAATAAATTATGCAAAGGATGTTCTTTATATATATAGAATAGCTTATACTAAATAACATTGACATGATTCTTGGTATTGACACAGAAATATCTAAGCATGTCTGGGAGTGAATACATAGTAAGTGTGGACTGTAGATATTGTCAGATGGTAAAATTACTTTCTGGTATTCAATGATCTTTTCAAGAATTTATGCAACTCTTGATATTTTGATCTGAGTTCAGATCTTTATGAAAGAATCATTTTTACTTTCATTTTCCTTTAAAAATTGCATGTTCCACTTTGGGAGATGCAAAAACTGGAAAGACTGAATAGAATTGAATTATCTCATTGTCCTACTGATTCAATAAATAACAAGCATGTAAATAGAAAGAGGAATCCAAATATAACCTTTCACATAATGTTTTGCAGGGTTATATTATCAAATGTCTCCCATCTTCATCATCTTAAACATTTCAAAAGTTACTTAAGGCATCATAGATAAATAATGCCTGCATTATAACAACAACAACAAAAAAAAAACTTGTCTATTGACTATCAAAGGCAGTTTAGCACCAATCCCAGCTATTTTATAAAACTGTAAGCATTCAGCCCATGTCCATTCTGAGTGGCATGCTACCTGCCTGGGCAGAACTAGAAACATAGGCATTTCTAAATGCAAGAGTTTATTAGTCAAACCTTGAAGGATTTTGTCTTCAAAAGTCATAGACATTTTTTTAAAGTAGAATAATGCCCTTGAGAGGTAAAAATCAGTTTTTGAAATATATTGTGAGAAATTGATGGCTAGCTAATGTGTTTCAAGATAAAGAAAGTCATATTTGAGTTTCTGGACTTAATTTTCTTGGTCTGTTATAAATAATTACTGGCACTGCATGAGTCTTCTTTGGTCCTGTTAGTATTTTCTTTCAAGAATGTGAAGTCGTCTGTTAATGTAAATTTTTATCAGCTTATTTTTATGCTGGAGACTGCCTTTCAATTTTAATAACAGTTTTTTCAAGATTTTTCCCCATTCAAGCCTTACTTTATAACAATAATTAATAATAATAATAATAAAGCTTGAAAGTTATATTAAAACTGCTTTAATCATGTTTAAACGAGTCAAAATTTGACCTAAATAATAGCCACATGTGGTAGAAAAAAATTTAACCATGAAAAAATAATAATTAAGAAAAACAATAGCAACAAGAAAAAATTATAAACTTCCTATAAAATAGAAGAGCATAGCTCAAATCTAGTGGTTCCCCAGAATGTCAATCATTTAGGAAGATGTCTTTGGCTTTTAAGACTGACAATGTATGGACAACACAAACAACTGACTTGCAATCCTGAAGCTTTCTTTTCCACTAAATCATATCCGAAATCTATAATGAAAAGGATCAAAAGGCTAGAAAAAATTTAGTCTGTATTTAATATGTTCTTTTCTTAAAAGTAATAGATATTCCTTTTTCAGTAGTTACTGGGCATAAGTGTAGAGAAATTGTTGCAAACTTCATTCAAAGGATAATTTATTACTAACTCCACCCATTTGGTTTACTGCTTCCCATGCCAGACACTGAAGTTATGCTAATAAATAATATGGACTATGTCCTTCAAACTTGAAGTCTAAAACAGAAGGGAGGAAATGGGGGGAGGAGTCAAGTGGGACGAATGAATTTATGCTAAGAGATTTGCAAGAGAAGTGATAAGTACCTTATAGACACTAAACATTTCATATTGAAACATCCAACCCCTCACATGAAGACTCACTAAATATCTACTGCCCTTGATTGCTTAGACTACTTTATTAGTTGCCACAAATTTGATGGCTTGGAACAAAAGGAATATACGGCTCTCGCAGTCATGGACCCAGCAGTTCCAAAGTAGCCTAGCCATGTTTACCTATGAATCCACCGCAGGAGGAAATTTTCCTGGTTTCTGTCATAGCTGCTCGCCCAAAGCATTGTCTTGTGTCAACTTACTAGACACCCACCTTCAATGCACGGTTTTCATCTGTGTCCATGTCTCTTGGCCCCTTTCTCAGAAGGATGCCATTCATGTTATCCTGAGAGTTGACCCTACTCCAGAATTAGCTCATCTCACCTCATCCTCAAACACAATGTTTGATACATTTCCATGGGTCAAGGCCAGGCTCTGGCCTATTTGAGGAGCAGCAATTCAATACATAACACTTATTGTCAGCTATGTGGTCATCCAGACACTATCCTCCTGTTTTGCTGGGTTTGCAGTGCAATTGTTTAGTTAGCACACTAGACAATAGCATCAGCTTTTACACATAAAGGTGTATATATGGTCCTGTTCATATACAGTGGTCATGTTATTACTGTCTGTAGGAGTATTCTGTCTTAAACAGAAAACAGTGTTTGAACAAGGAAGACAATAGGGCTGATTAAAGATAGGCATACCAAAGAACAACAGCCCTCTAAAATGTAGATTCTCTTTCTAATGATGTATTTAAATAAGCAAATGAACTAAATGCTATTAAACTTTTGTTCAAAGCTTAAAAGGTAGACTATGTAACACCTTCATATATCTTCACTGATTTCATTATCCTAAAATTCAAAAACATTAAAAGGGGGGGGGGCGTTCTTTAGCAGAAATGGTATTGGTCAATTTCACCTGTAAATATTTAATATCCAAGTACATGTTGCACCTGAAAAATACTGATTTTTAATATTTGTGTTTTCCTGTGACCCCTGGGTATATGTAATTGGTGAACTAAAAAAGTATTCTTTAATTCTGTCCTCACTATACCTGAAATTAATCAAATTCCAAATTATATGGTATACCCTGCAGAGAAAAAAAAAATATTTCTCATCTACAAGTATATTATTCTTCCTGCAGGTGGCACATTTAGATAAATTCTGACCTTAAGACATTTGGCCACAATGAGACTTGAAAAATAGGATGGATATTTTAGGAAAATGAATGCCACCACAGTCAACTCAATCAGTATGTACTAGATCCTTCCCTTTAGCAAATACTGGTCAAGGCCCTGTAAGTGCAACAACAATCACAATATCCCAAGGGCCGAGGTTTTAAGGAGATGTGATATAACAGCTCCCTGAAGCAGGGTGGGGCCCCAACATGCATTGCCTGCTCTTGCCTTTCAGTAGAAGAAATTCTAATTAGGAGGAGGTAGGACTAATGGAACAAAATGTAGGATAATTGATTGAATTCAAATTCCAGATAAATTAGACTTTTTTGTTAGTATAAAGTACATTCTATGCAATACTTGAATACTTGATCAATTAAACAATCAATAAATTTTCAGTGCAGGTAACAACATAAGACAGTTATCAATATTTTAGTAAAAGTAAGTGATGCATTATTTAATGCATGCTAAAGTTTTCATTGATATCTAAAATTTATATTTAACCAAATGTCCTGTATTTTTATTTGCTACATATGGTTATCTCAGTGCTTGGAAAGACAGAAAATAAAGGCTCAAAATAGTATGTCATTTGTACTAAGTGCAATGAAAAAATTAAGGAAAATTAGGGAAACAGAAAAATCACAAGAGGAGAGTTGACTCACATATAAAGAAAGAAAAATTTAACCAGGAAGCAGGTAATAGAGATCTCTGAGAGCATAATCTCCTCCAAGCCATAAAGCCTCCCTGATGAAAATCTCAGGAAATTAGTAGAATTCTAATGAGACAGAAAATGTCCAGGGAGCTGGAGCAAAGGGCATAAGAGGAGTTGTACATTTTTTGTTTTTTTTTTCAGAATGTGCTATTAACCTGAATTAATAACTCTGGCTTTAATCAAAACATGACCATTAGCTCACCTCTATCTATCTATCTGTGTCTCTATCTATCTATCTATCTATCTATCTATCTATCTATCTATCTGTCTGTCTGTCTGTCTGTCTCTCTATCTATTTGTCTGTCTGTCTATCTAGCTATCTGTCTCTATCTCTATCTCTCTGGGTCTCTATCTCTGTCCCATTGTTAATTACTCTATACATAGTCAGAAATGAACTTATAGCCTGAACACAAAATACTGCTGCAAGAGAAAGAGATAACGAGCAGCTTAACTATTCTGGGCCATGTTTACTCTTTGTTATCAATTTGATCACTTGCTTATTTAGCTAAAATATTTGGCGTTCATTCCTGTCATTAGCTCTAATCTCTAAATAACAATGTATTCACTTTCTATGAGTCTCTCAGAGTTCTACACATTTTGCATTTTGCAGCACAGGTATGAGGAATATTTGTATTTAATGGAACCTCTAATCAAGTCCTGTGGATTTACTAGCAATTGGTTAATGTTCACAATAGCATCACACGTCAGGAGCTAATGCCGAAATTAATCTCATGTTTTGTTTTGAAAGTCCCTCTCCATTTAGCATTCTGTCATGCTGGATACTGTCTAGCTCCTCCAGCCCTCTTCTCTACATGGCGGAGGTCTCCATGGTCTCAACATGTAGGTTCAGAAGAGTATTTGATTTAAATCTGGGGACTTAAATAGCCCCAAATCCAGGTGGCACTTTGTGGCACTTGTAACAGCCACAGCCTCCCTACCTTTGCTCGTGTTTCTGTCTAGGCTATCTGCCCAGCATTAGTAAGCTTTCAAGGATTTGTACACTGTATTTTTGTCTCATTATTAACTATTCTAAAACTTACCTTTTCTCTGGTCCCTGCTCTAGTTACTGAAGCAATTTTGCCTGCTAATAAAATTTTCTGAATACAGTGTCAGCAGATTAATCATCCTCTGCCCCTAAGTCCTGCTTACTCATTAGTAGTGGCATTCCAAGGCAGACTCTGCCTCCGAGGAGCTTCCTCTGACAATCCAGCTATCTTCACGCATAGAACAAAGCTCACTTGACAGACTGAACCCTCTCAGAGAATTACAAGATGAGTCTGTTCTTGGGGTCCCCTCAAGCCTAATAAATGAAATGTTCCCAATCCCTCCTTGGATTTGGAAAGGTACAGGCACTTAGGTTTAAGATGATCTGAACCCTTGTTCTCAGCAGTGAGTATGAGTGGATGCTGCTCCTTACTGAATATCCCAATAAGTGGGAATTAAACCAAGAATGCAATTAAACCAAGAAGAATGACAGTGAACTTTACCCTGTACAAAAACAGCATTATAAATATCCTACATCCAAAGTCTCTGGTTAGATATACCATGCAATATCATTTTTACTCCTAGACCCAATCCTTGTATAAATATTTCTAATATTTGCAAACATTTGAAACTTAGTGGCATTTTTCTAATCTCTTCACTTTTGCATATTCTCAGAAACCTGAATTCTTCCCTCTCATTTCATCTGTTCTGGCTTTAATTAATCATCAAGGCTTCAGAACCCCACAGTGAATTTATTTTGATAAGTGAACCCATTCTCAACTTTTGCTGCATTTCCTTTGAGTTTCTTCTGTTATATCCACTACACTGTCTTTCTTTGTTTGAGCTAATCCAAACAAACTGGATTTTCAGGGGAAATCTGGCATACATTATTTTTTTTCTCAGCAAGTGTCTGTCTTGAAAGCCAGATATACAGTTGCAAAGAAAAACCTTTTCCTGTTGAGTAGAGATATGACACCACATTGAGTGGATCTCCAACTGAAACATGAAACTGTCTTTCATCCTGTGAAAAAATAAAATCCTGACACTTTAACATTTGTGTTCCATATCCAACATTTTTGATGTTTTTTCTCTTTATTTATTTATTCACTGTACATCCAGATTGCATCCCCTCCTCCCCTCTCCTCCCAGCCCTAGACTTCCACCCATTACCCTGTCCCCTGTACCAAACCACCCTGACACTTCAAGTCCCTTTAGGACTAAGCGAATTCTCTCCCACTGAGGCCAGACAAGGGAAGTGATCCAGCAGCAGGCAACAGAGTCCATGTCAGGGACAGTCCCTGCTCCTATTGTTAGGGAACCGACTTGAAGGCCAAGCTGCCCATCAGCTCTATAAGTGTGGGGAGGCTTATGTCCAGTCCTTGTCCAATATTTTAACAATGAGATGTATGACTGAAGTTCCCAAGACAGATTTCCCTCATTTGCATAATAAGAATGTTAACTACTTGGCTGAGAGCACCATATCCCTGCAGTCTGTGATGTGATCACTCATCATCCATGACAGATACCATCCTCTTGCCTAAAAGATATAGAAAATGGGAAGGATCACAGCCTTGATTTCACCCAGTATATCTTCCGAGCATGTACATGTTTTTTTTTTTTTAAGAAAAGGAAACACCACTAAATAAAGCCAATGTGTAGAAACACAAATTATATCAACTTTGTACAGGAGAGGTTCCTTTTCTAGACTACGGCTAGCTCAAGACTGACACTCCCATTAAATAACAAGGGAGAAGCATACTAAGGTGTTTAATATGGATTCTGGGTATCAGGAGAATATTCAGAAATGGAAACCCAAAGAAACAGGACCCTGTGTATTTTTGTGACATTTCATGAAGATATAGACAATTGTAGAAATGTCTGATTGGACAAAAGTCATAGTACAATTCAGTTATAATGAAGTAGAGGAAGTTAACAAGTCCTGTTTGTTGTGACTATTTTCATGCCCCATGTCTTCAATGATAAGAATATATGGCAGACTCTTAAGGAATGAAGAAAGGAGAGTGTGAGATAGTTCTTCTGACTTCTGTCATTTTTATCAGAAACTATGACACTGTACCTTATGGTAACATGTCTGACCCTCATAACCTTTTTTTTAATTATGTTTATTTATTATTCAAGTTACATCTCCATCACAGCCCCCTCCCACCCTTCTCGGTCCTACTCTCACACCTTCTACTCCCTCTCCCACCTATCCTACTCCTCCAGTGTGGGGTGCCCCCACATCTCAGGCCCCTCAGTTCATCAGTCATATGAGGGCTAAGAGCTTCCTCTTGTACTGGTGTCCTACATGGCAGCTCCAGTTGGGCAAAATATCCCACTAACAGGTAACAAAGTCCATGTTCCTGTTCCTTTCGGTCTGTTGGTTGTAGGATAGTTATTCTGTACTATAGGGCTAAAATCCAGTTATAAGTGAATACATGCCATGTGCATCTTTCTGTGTCTAGGTTAGCTCACTCAGGATGAGCTTTTTTAGATCCATCCATTTGGCTGCAAATTGCATGATTTCATTGTTTCTAATGGCTGAGTAGTATTCCATTGTGTAGATGTACCACAGTTTTATAATCCATTCTTCAGTTGAGGGATATCTAGGTTGTTTCTGGTTTCTAGCTATTACAAATAAGGCTGCTATGAACATAGTTGAGGAGATGTCCTTGTGGTTTGTTGAGGAACCTTTGGGATATATGCTCAGGTGTGGGATAGCTGGGTCTTTAAGATAAAGTAAACAGTGCTATGTGCCTGTGAATGCCTTTAATCTAGAGCACTGGGGAGGCAGGGGTAGAGGCCAGTGGACCTCTTTAAGCCTGAGGCCATCCTGGTCTAAATGGCAAGCTCCAGACCAGCTAGAGATACCTAGTTAATCCCTGTCTCAAAAAAAAATCTTATTACTAAGATCTTCTAAAAGGCTCCCATAACATTTTATAGGTTATTGCTTTTATAGGCTATACTCATTCTTAGTGTTTTATTGTCAGAAAGTGTGTAGCTTCTTCAGACTTTAAAATTCAGCCTGTTAAATGAAATATAATACCCATTTTTATTTTTCTCTTTTTACTTTTCATATTGGATGGCATAGGTAAAGAACATTCAGTAGGAGCCTAAGAGTTCTGAATATTGCAAGGCTACTATGAAAACAATACTACCTTCTTCGTGTTACTCTCTGGCCATTGTACAGTTCCAATTTAACCTCCTGACAATGGCCTGCAGCTGGAAAAGAGCAAGGTGGCTTTAGAGTCAGGCAGATGAAAAGCTAATCAGGTTCCACCACACACTGTCACTAGGTCTCCTTTCAGGGCTTATTATCCTCTAGTCCTCAAATCCTCTGAGCTCTAAACTGAATGACTATCAATGTCTCCCTTATCGGAGAGTCATCATGTGAACCTGAAACACAGGCAGTGTGTACAGAGTACTCAGTCCGCTGCCTGACATGTAGTGGGAACTTAATAAAAGAATTATTTAAAGTGTCATATTAATTATATAGCTCTGGAGGAATGGAGACAGATGTGATAATTAAATGCTTGAATCTATCCTAATTATACTCATGCTTTTATAAAAAGCTTATTATATTTTTCTTTTTTTCTTATACTCATAAGTTGCCTTTGAAGAGTAGAACCCCTGGCAGTGTTTTAGGTGCCTATGTCCTTGTAAGAGCCTATGTTTTTCACAAGTTAAGTATACATACATGTAAACACACACACATACAGAGGGAGAGAATGACGGTCATTTTCTGGTTTAGATTTTTCAAACAGTTCTCCATGTTGCTTGTCACTGCATAATAATGAGCAGGAGCCACCTCATGCAAGTCCCCGGACAGTGAAACGTGTTCAGCGTCATATGTTATAAGCACACTCAGCTATATTTAGAGGCTATTTGTAAAGGATGAAGAATAGATAAGTTCCACTCGAAACTTTGTTCTGAAAGCGGCTTACAGTACACAATCCCTGGGACAGTTAGCCTTCTAATGATAGCAATACCCTGCCAAGGCTGGAGAGTAGACTTTAAGACATAAGCATTCAACCTGTAGTCACAGGAAAATGAAAATAAGGCTAATACTGAATCTGTTGTCCCAGTAGCAAGAGCATGGCAAGACGTTCCAAGGGCCTATTTCACGTCTCCTTACAATGAGGCTTAATATAATAACAATTTTACTGAGATGGTTAATCTACATTGAAAGACATTGATCGAAACAACTTCTGTGGCATATGGAGCATTGGATATACAAAAGACCCTTGTGTTCAAAGGCCTGTGAATTGTATAAAATGACCAGCATATTTAAGATTATATTTCTCAAATGTAGACTAGGAAATTTTTATCTAGGTAAGTTGAAGTTCCAGTTAATTCATATTAGCATCTAACTGAAATTATGAATTATATGTTGATGAGCTAGATGTTTTACTCACACGTGTAGCAAGTGAAATTAGTATATTAGCATGTGGTAGTAAGAATAAGGTTTTCTGATTTTTTCTCTTACTTATAGCACTGCTCTCTATAAGCCATGGAAACTCTGAAATAAGCATTTCTCGTATCTTTTGAAATCCCTCAATAGAACTTCTTCAGTTGACAAACACTGATGTGAAACATACTGTTGGGTAAATAGTTAGGTTGTAGTAATGGCTATTTTCATTGAACGGATTCCTGAATGTGAAAATTGTACTTTCTCTTCTTTCTGATGACTCAAGGAGATCTTAAAATTAAACCAGCCCTTTTCAAGAGGCTCCTGATTTGCTACCGTTTAAAAGAATCTTAAACTCAAAGTGTGTTTACTATTCCTCATGTTGAGTCACCTTTACCCATGTAAAATTTCCCGCCCTTCAAAAATAAATACATTCTTTTGGTGGGGATCAAACATTTGGCAGATAAACCATTTATTGATTTACTTATTTGTATTGTAGAAATCACTTGCTGGGCTGGAGAGATGGCTCAGCCGTTAAAGGCTAGGCTCACAACCAAAAATGTAAGAAATCACTTGCTACAAAAGTATTCTACATTTGGGGTATATCACCCACCCCTACTCATTTTACATTTAATTCTAATTTATTGGTGCTATAGAAAAACAGCTGGAAGAATGCACATATTGGCATATACCCAGTTGCATGATATCAATATATTTAGACAGAAAATGGGGATTATGTAAATGATATTTTTAACCTTACATGGAACATCTGCATTACCTTGGAACACCTGGATATTTGACAACCACCAACCTCAGCATGATGAACTGATCATTTCAGGTTTTTAATATAAGTTATTTAGCACCAGGGCAAGACAAATTTAATGATCATTAATTAGCCTTAAGGTACAAGGAGAGTTAGAAAATTTCGGCTGTGAAATATATGAAAAACCATGCACATGTCTAAATTTAAATCTAGAATAAATCACAGTTATTCTGCAAGATATGCATACAAATGGATTTTTTTTCTATCCACAAGATAGAAACTAAAAAATAAAAAGATATAAGAACTGAATATATATAAGGTTTGTGGGCTAAATATCAAAAGTGAAAATTTGAAGCAAATGATTCATTGGCACCAATGTAAATTGGCAACAGTCATACCTGGTACTATATATATCGTTACCTTTAAGTTAGGATCTGAATAAGTACCACTCAAGCCATCTTCTTGGCTGTCACTTCACTAAAAGAGATGGTAGTGCAGCCACAAGGATGTTCTCAGACCAACCACGTTGGTCACTTCCTCTGTCATTACCTTGTCAAGAGACTTAAGGAATCTTGATAACAAACTCAAGTTTGGAGAGTGTTCACAGCCCATATGTAGCTCTATGACAAAAGCTGATTGAAAGGAAAGCTGTTGTGACCAAATGGGAATTCAAATGAGGCCAAGAGCTGTTTGGAGAGTGTGGACCAATACATTTGGACAGTGTCGATGCTGAGGCTGGAGGGAATGGACACGGAGAAACACAACATTGGTATGATTCTAAACGTTTTTGTCAAGTTGAGTGTGTATGCGCTCACCTAGGACACACATCTCTGAACAGGTCTATGAATGTGTTTCAAGCGAGGCTTAAGAGATGAGAGAAGATTTGCCCTCAATGTACACTCCACCACTCCATGGCTAGGGATCTTCTAATGAATTAAGATGAAGAGAGGAGAAACTTTGACCACCAGTCTTCATGATTTCCAATGCAGTGTGACTGGCTACTTCACTTATCTGTCTTACATTCCTGCCATGATACATTAAACCCCTGAGATGCTCCAGGGGCACAACCGGTTAGCACATGGTACTTTTAGAACATTAAACCCCTCAAACTGTGAGCCAAAATAGATTTTCCTTTATTAAGTTACTTTAGATGTGTAGTTTTTCACAGTGATTTAAAAAAAAAAAACTAATAGAATTTGGTGCTGAAGCGATTAAAGCATTATAGATTAAAAGCTGTAGCTGTAATTTCAAATCATGTCCCTGTACTCCTTTCTCATCAACTCCCTTGTTGGTTATCTTCCAAAGTAAGCCACACATCCTCAGAGGTTTACAGAATATATGCAAAATACACAGAAGAAAGAAAATGGATTACTACATTCTTATCTCCACAACAGAATATAGGTATTGTTCTATGTTAGAAACCATGTAATACACAAGTTAGGATTGACCGCTCTTCTCCTGCCTCTTGTAGTTTACCCTCATTTCTCTCCACATTCTGGCTGCCTCACTTTCTTTCATGCTACACATTTCTTCCTGCAATTTGTTTCGATGCAAGCTCAAGTGCCTCTGCCCAGCCTTCTTCAGCAGACTATGGTGCACAAGTAACTGATTCTGAGATCTTCCCACTGCAAAGAAGTGTTCATCATTAAAAAGCTTTTCTGTCTTCCTTTACATCAAGGTCATATGACCTTAAAGTATTAGGTTTGTTTGTATCTTAATTTTCTTCACAAAGTACAATTTGTATGTGCATTGACATAAGTTTTTTCTAATTAATTTATTATTATGGCTAAAATTAACATAACAAATTGGGCTTCATTGCTTGTCTAATAGCAAGTCGAGGCAAAGGCAATACAGATGTAGAATGCAAATGTTGGCCCTTTCATAGATACTAGCTCAGAAAGGAATTCAACAGTCTTCATTCACACCTATACTTGTGGGTCCATCATTTTGCGCAGAAGTATAGAAAGCCATCTCCCACAGAACAGTCTTCAAGTAGCAGTTTGAGTCTGCATTACATAATAGTCCCTGTAAGTACTGCAACTGTAACCATCATGCACTGATTTGTTTGATTGTCTATTTGCCTGCTCTGTCTTAGACAGGATTCTATGCACAGGATTTTCAACTCTGCTTTTCCTTAAGGAACTGGCAAAATAAAGAAGTCAGAAAATGAATAAGTAAAAACTAAACTATAAGCACATACCATATGAGAAACCCCAAGTGTCAACACATTAACTTTGTGAGATAAATTGAACTTTTATTTTAAAAGGACTAAAGTATATGCCCCCATGCAAAAAAGTTAACATGACAAGGAAAACTAACAGAGCATTTTTAGGGGTTGTACGGGGATTGCAGGAAGAGAATCATTGGAATACTCCTCTGTAAGCCTTCTTGTCACTGAATCTGAGCCCGGGGCTGCTGAGGCTTCAGGTCTTGTGTGAATCTTGAAGAAAAGGACAGCTGCAGGAATCCTGGCACTGGAAGCTGAGGAGGAGGCAAAGAGCAGTTAAGCAGAGTCTTCAGGGCAGCCTCCAGAGAAAGTGACTGATTCTAAGGAAAGCCTGGCCTGAGGGCAGATGAGCAAAGCCTGCCCCACAGAGTGATCCTTGCCAGGTGGACTGCTTCTTCTGGTGGTGGGCAGCTTCCAGCTGATGGACTTTTTAATCAATAAACAAACTTTAAAAAAAAAGATGATTTGTAACTCCAATCAGCTTTTTTAAAGTTCTTATGAAAGGTAACTCAAAAAAAAATCAGTAATAGAACAAGCCAAAAAAAAATTAAACCATAAGGAAAATGAGTGAATAGTAAGATAACTTATCTTGAAAAGTTAGGATGCCAATAACCACATCAAAATATGTCAAAGCTTGGAAGCTGCCTCTGAAATAGTAAATGAAACTGACTGAAATTAACTGACTATGACAAGGTGACAATGAAGCTCTGGGAAGGGAAGCTCATAGTATTCATGGAAGTATAAGTTACCTGGACAAAGAGGGGTCAGATTTGAAATCATGACAGATCTACATGTGTTCCTGAGCCATGACACAGCAGGTGTTCTGCTAAAGGGATTCTGGTGGGTGGAGGAGGCTGAAGCACATTTCCATAGGGATTTACCTCCCTAGATTCTCCAGTCAGCTTCCTTTGAAACAGTGAAGCACAGCAACAAGGTAGTTATTCCTCAGCATGGGAAATGGTTAAACACATCCTAAGATAACAACTGAAAATGAGACCCATTAGCCACATTTGCATATGAATACATTTCGGTAGCCATGATAATTGTTCAAAGTAATTTGCCAAAAAAGTTAAAACTTCAATAAAGTAAGATCATAAAGTTGTACTGTAAAATGTGCATTTCCTTTGCAAGCATGAGGATTTGAGAGTTGTGGGGCCCAACCCTGTAGTATGTGATGAAGGGGCAGAGGTAAGTGGTCCTTGAGATTGAGGCCAGCCTGGGCAAGCATGAGGACTTGTGTTCCATCCACAAAACTCACATTTCAAAAGTGTGGTGGAGTGCTGGGATAGACTGTAGTCACAGCTCTGGCAGTGTAGACAAGGTGGATCCCTGGGCTTGCTGGCCAGCCAACCTAGTCTGCTCTGTGAGTTGGCATTTAGTGAGGACTTTGTCTAGAGCAAGAAGTTTCTAAAACAGATGTTGTTCTGAAGGACAATCCTGGGGATGGTTCTCTGGCCTTCACATGCACACAAATGCACGTAGATGTGCACACACACATAGATGTGTGCACAAACACACATGTGCACATGCATACACACATAGACGCACACACACACACATAGATGTGCACACACATACACAGACACATTTCTTTTTAAAATGCTATAGTTAGAAAATTCAAAAAAATCAGAAGCCCTTCTTTATACAAAAAACAAATGGGCTGAGAAAGAAATAAGGGAAACAACTGCCTTCACAATAGCCACAAACAATATAAAATACCTGGGGGTAACTCTAACCAAGCAAGTAAAGGACCTGTACAACAAGAACTTCAAGCCCTTAAAGAAAGAAATGGAAGAGGCCTTTAGAAGATGGAAAGATCTCCCATGCTTATGAATAGGTAGGATCAACATAATAAAAATGGCCATCCTACCAAAAGCAAAATATAGATTCAATGCAATTCCTATCAAAATACCAACACAATTCTTTATAGACCTGGAAAAAGCTATTCTCAACTTCATGTGGAACAAAAAAAAAATAGCTAAATCAATCCTGTACAATAAAAAACATCTGGATATATCACCATCCCAGATTTCAAGCTGTATTACAGAGCTTAGTAGTAAAAACATCATGGTATTTGTATAGAAACAGACCAGTAGATCAATGGAATCGAATTGAAGACCCAGAAATGGACCCACACACCTATGGCCACCTAATTTTTGACAAAGAAGCCAAAACCACACAATGGAAAAAGGACAGCATCTTCAACAAACGGTGCTGGTCCAACTGGATGTCCATTTGTAAAAGAATGAAGCTAGACCCATACTTATCACCTTGTACAAAACTTAAGTCCAAGTGGATCAAAACCTTAACATAAGGCTGGTCACACTAAATCTACTAGGAGAAAAAGTGGCAGAAATGCTCGAACTCATTGGCACAGGTGACAAATTCCTGAACAGAACACTAACAGTTCAGGACCTGAGACCAACAATCAATAAATGGGACCTCATGAAACTGAAAAGCTTTGTAAGGCAAAAGACACTGTCATTCTAACAAATGACATCCTACAGACTGGGAAAAAAATCTTCACCAACCCCACATCTGACAGAGGGCTAATATCCAAAATTTATAAAGAACTCAAGAAATTAAATGCCAAGAAACCAAATAATCCAATCAGAAAATGGGGGACGGAGCTAAATAGAGAATTAACAAAAGAGGAATCCCTAATGGCTGAGAGACACTTGAAGAAATGCTCTAAATCCTTAATCATCAGAGAAATTCAACTCAAGACGACTCTTGAGATTCCATCTCACACCTGTCAGAATGGCTAAGATCAAAAGCTCAAATGACAGCACATGCTGGTGAGGGTGTGGAGAAAGGGGAACCCTCCTCCATTGCTGGTGGGAGTACAGGCTTGTGCAACTACTATGGAGGTCAGTATGTCAATATCTTAGAAAACTTGGAATAGCTTTGCCTCACAACCCAGCCACACCACTTCTGGGTATACACCCAAATGACTCCTCACAGAATCATAAGGAAGTTTCCTCATCTATGTTCATAGCAGCCTTATTTGTAATAGCTAGAAACTGGAAACATCCCAGATGTCCTTCAACTGAAGAATGGATTAAAAAACTGTGGTACATCTACACAATGGAATATTACTCAGCTATCAAAAACAATGAAATTATGCAATTTGCAGCCAAATGGATGGAACTAGAGAAGCTCATCCTGAGTGAGCTAACCCAGACTCAGAAAGATACACATGACATCTATTCACTTATAGTAGGATTTTAGCTATATAGTACAGGATCTCTATACTACAACCAATGCACCAAAGGGAACATGGACATAGACTTTTTTTACTTGTTTGTTTTTTAGTTTTCTCTCCCTGGCAATGAGACACTTTTCCCTGGTGGTACTGCCTTGTAGGCCCCCAGTGTATGAGGAAGCTCTTGGCCCTCATATGGCTTCTGAACTGGGGCGAGGGACTGTTATGTAGGGACACTCCACTCCAGAGAAGTGGGATGGAAGGGTTAGGATTATATATAAAATTGGGCATAGATCTCATATATACTTGATCAAATTGATTACATTCAAGGGAAAGGACAGAAGTTTAAGCTGAGGAACTACATTTAATTATTAGAGAATGCATGCTGACATCAGTATATCCTAGGTATGTATAGTTATGTATACAATTGGACATAGTTCTCATATACACTTGAGCAAGAGCAAATCAATTACATTCAAGAGAAGGGACAGAATTTTAAGCTGAGGAGCTACATTTAATTATTGTAGCCTGCATGCTGGCACCAGCGTGAATCAACATGTCAGCGTGCATCAGTATATCAGCATGTGTTTATTATTGCACGAGGACATGCTTTTGCTATAATTTTCATGTTAGATGAAATCAAAATTATAGTGATGGATTTCACAAACAGATATTTCTCATTATAAGACCAAATCACAGATTGTTGAAGAATAAGGACATTGAAGGTGTCTTACAAGATAGAGGTGTAGAGATTTTGTCTAGTGGTCTGCTTTGAGAACAAGTGTGGGATACTCCAGATGCCGCCATTTACCAGACTGGATTTTTTTTTTTTTTTTTTTTAGAGAACAATTCTGACTCTTAAAGATTCAAGTTTTTCCAGCATAATGAGGAGGTTACAACTGAGTATGCTAAATGGCAGAACAGAAGGTGAATACAACGTTGCCCGCACGTTAATACAGCAAACGAATAACAATTTGCACTCTGCCTGAAATAAATGAAGGAGTACATATCTTTCAGTATTGCCTAATAGAAGACTAATAGATGTCTCCTGTGTTCAAAGGATGCATTTACACCTGGTGTGTGTGCATGCGGGTGTGGGTGTGTAGGTGTTCACACAGTATATCTCATTTATAAAGTAAAATGCAAATACTATTTTAAATAACACAATGGCTTAATTCAGAGTGTATGATTTTAAGCTGTTTCCCAATATATTTTATGGAACTTAGTAAAAATGTCTGAGTGCTGCTTTGGGCTTAAAATGGTTGGTGTAATATATAATGCAACAATGAACATCATGCTCAAAAATCTTAAGCTACTGCCTTCTAAGTTTTAAATCATGCAAAATGTTTCTATATGGTAGAAGATTCCATTGATGGTATCCCAAGACCAAATCCTTGTTCATTGTTCACCACAGAGCCTGCTCAAGTGGTTGTTTCTCCCACTGAGGTCTGGTGGTGTATAGAAAGACCCAAATTAAGGCATTGAGTCTTATTTACAGAACTGCCAGTACCTGGGAATGAGGCCCTCACACCTGAGGCTCAGGCCCATCCATCACTCCAGGTTATCATTCCCACATATGGAAATGGAAGCATGGAGCAAAGCCTTGTAGTCCTCAAATCTGTTTTATTCTCAGGACTCTTTGTACTGTTAAATTTTATGCAAAAGTCAAATATGTAAATTTGTTCCTAAGAAGGTGATTTTGAGAACTTTTTCCAACTCCTTAGAGACATATCAAGGAGCTCTTTGGAACAACTCAGAGAATTTCATGGGATAAAATGTAGACAACATGAACTCTAAGGTTAAATTAATTAAAAGTGAAATTGTAGGCTGTACAATGATTACTAGTGTTGAAGACTCCACCATATTAACAGAACTGCTCTAAAACCCTATAGATTATCTTGCATGTTTGTGAATAGTAAATAAGATAATGCACATAAAAATCTTACACATGTAACTAGAATATAAAGAGGAAATCAAAGTACTATGCAATCCATTCACATTCAGTTAGATCCTGAAGAAATCCAGGACAAGTCAGGCCCTGTGGCTCCTGCCGGACCTTCTCTCCTGCCTTCTACCCAAACCTCTCCAGCCCACAGGCTAGGCTTCCCTTCCCCTAACATCAGATCCCTATATAACTCATCCATTTTTGCTTATAGGCAAAATGGCTCCCATACACTCTTTATGGTTCTCTTGTCCCTTCCTTCTGCTCGTCTTCGCTTCCTCCTTCTCACCTCCTCTCCTCTTATGGCCCAGTTTAGTCTGCTGGACATGTGCAGTCTTGATTCTTCCAGATGCTCTGACTGTGCTCTCCCTCACATCTGCAATAAAAATCTTCTTCTCGGCTATACCTGGGAGCAGTCATGTCCTCATTTTCATTTACCTTCATCTACTATTGTTAAACTAACCATGTGTGTAAATAATAATAATAATAGCAACAAAAACAACAATAACAATAATCCTGCCAGTTACTGGATACCATGTGTATGTGGTCATTTTAGTCCTCACAGTTTTGCTCTCCTACCAAGCTATTATTCTGTATCAAGTATTGGAAATAAAATGCAGGCTAGAATAAAGGGTAATGAGTAATGGCTTAGCAGATTTCAGAATATTGTGATAGGCAATAGCTGTTTTCATCAGATCAGACTGAATATTGAACACATTTTCGTAAAGCACTTTCCTATCAGATTTTCTGAATATTGTATTGATTACATCTTTCCTGGGTACACAGACCTGTGAGATGGTCACTAAACGAGAAGACACGTTTGTCTTGTAAAGATGGCCATGACACCCTCATTCTGTTTGAAGCACCTGTGTTGACTCACCCTGACTTGGCACAAGTGGCCACTAAAGCAGAAAATGTACCGCCAGTGTCGTCAGATAGCATTGGTGCAGTCCGTCTTCTATGCCCTTGCCAGACTAGCTTCTGGTGAGCACTGATGAGGGTTTTCTCCCAAGGCTGGGCACGCTGTGTACAGCAAACCCAGGCCAAAAGATTCATGGATGGCAGGGTATTCTTTGTAGACCTCCAGGCATTTCACATTTATTTATAAAGCCTCTTCTTTCTACATCAAATATCTCATGTTCTTCCCAGTCACCATGGTAATATTGGTTTTGACCTCATATTCTGACAAGCTTGAAATAGTGTGTGATAGGCTTGAAGTGTAACCTAGAATTGCAAGGCTCTGAAGCAAATGAGAAACGAAAACCAAATCTGCAGTTACCTTCACAATTGTGTTCATATGCCATTCAGCCCTCTGCTAACTTTATGTTTCTAAATTATGTCTTTGTTTTGGATTAAATTGTGGCTAGTAAGCTTGCAGAACAGTTAATCCATCTCCCAAATTTGTAGCACTGTTGCTAGTTCTGCATCTTTTATTGCAAATGGAGTGTCAGTGTATGGTTTGTGGGATAGATACCAAAGCAACAGAAGGAGTGTTATCACAAATCCTTTATGGAAATTGTTAGCTTGTGGTAATTAATCTGAATAGGACCTTTGTCTTAATTCCATATAAACTAATCAAATGTAATTCCCTTTTCCTGGCTATATAATTTAATGCCCATTTAGATTCATACATTATGTTTATATATTTTTAAGTTGTCAATCACAATTGTGTTGCTGGGTTACATCTTCTTTTAATAAGCATAAATTTGGCAGCTTGTATGCACCTTGATCTTGGGTTTCAAAGATGGCTGCGACATTATCCCTACATTCAGAGAGATTTCGCCTTAGTAAGAAGCAATGAGAAAATTTCAGGAGGCCCAGTAGTGGTCACACACTGAGCATACAAATAAGATCAGGGAATGGGGAAGGAAGGGAAGCTTCCTGGGGAAAGAAATGTCTGAACTGGAGGAAAGGAATAAAACAGTGGCAATGGGTAAGTGAAGCCAGAGCTAGATCTTGGCTACCCAAAAGGATCCAATTGAGAAGAACTGAGCTGAGGCATGAGAACAGATTATATGGGGTTTGTGTTTGTTCTGTCATTGCTTCTTTACTCTCCTTTATAAAAACCCTTTAAGTTTGGTGACTCAATTCTCTTGTTGTTCAAGTTAGGGAACTGGCTTTCAGAGTTCCCCCGTAGGAACAGGCCATTGAGTGAGATGACGCAGCAAGTGCTTGCTACTATCCCCGCCTGAATTCCTCATCTGCAATGTTACATAATAACTGTGCCCTCTTCTTGGAATTACTGTACTCACCACGCCAGATTCCCTGAAACACTGAGCAAAGTGCAGGCTTGATTCCATGGTGTTCTGGCCTAGTGAGAGTGGAGTAGCCCAGGGCAAGTATAAAAATAAGTGAAGCCGAAAGAATATACGGAGAAGAGAAAGGCACAGATTGCACGGGGATAGAATTCAGACTTTTAAGCAAAACAGAAGCATGATCTAACTGAAACTTTAAAAGAATTTCTTATTCTAAGCATATTGAACAAGTGTAGGAAAAGGGAGGGAGGTTAGTTAGCACACTGAGTTACTTGTAGCTTAGGACCAGATGGCTGTGTACATATAAGTGTTCATTCTGGTGTATGCGTATAAGGGATTGGAGAGAAAGGAACATCATCAGGACTTGTTTTTAAGATTTACCAGGCAGATTTCACTGAGTTCAACTAAAAGAGGAGTTCTAAGAATTTGGCCAAAGTAGACAACGGGGTAAAGTTGTCTACTTTTGAAGCTGGGAAAAGACTTGATGAGGTAAAAACAAAAACAAACAACAACAACAAAACCAAATAGACAAAACCAAAAAACCTCCCCATGTACATTTTTAGACATGTTAGTAATAAAGAGACTGGTGAATATAATATGATATCGCAAAAGAACAAAGACTTGATTTGTGTTAGATAGGTCAGTGAAAAAGGAAAAAGCAAGGGAGAAAGACATTGGATATTATTATGAACTGGAAATGCAACCTAGGAAACAGGAGACAGGGATGCTTATAAAATAGATATTGTTAGCCAGGTGTGGTGGCGCACGCCTTTAATCCCAGCACTCAGGAGGCAGAGGCAGGCGGATTCTATGACTTCATGGCCAGCCTAGTCCATGAAGCGAGTCCAGAACAGCCAGGTCTCAAAAAACAAAAAAAACAAAACAAAACAAAAATCCCACAACCCCCCCCCCACAAATAGATAGATAGATAGATGATAGATCGATAGATAGATGATAAAAAGATAGATAGATAGATAGATAGATAGATAGATAGATAGATAGATAGGTAGGTAGGTAGGTAGGTAGGTAGAAAGAAAGAAAGAAAGAAAGATAGATAGATAGATAGATAGATAGATAGATTAGATAGATAGATAGATAGATAGATAGATAGATAGATAGATAGATAGATAGATAGATAGATAGATAGATATTGTTTGTGTCTGAGCTAGGACTCCATGGAAATGCAAAAAGAAATAAAACTAAAAATACAAATGATCAGAGTTTAGAGCATGAACATGCATAGCTTGGGTGTGTTTAGTTGTTGATGGAGAACAGTTAACATTTTAAAGCAAGTTGGTTTGAGATGATATATTAGCATTTATCATATTATGCAATACAGACCTGTCCAATTCTATGTTTTGCTATCTCCCTAAGCTCACATAAGCTCTTTGTGTTGTATTCATGTATATGCTGTGACTGGGTATCTATCATGGTGTCAATTATATGTTCCATATCCGTGTGGGAGTAGGTTGGAAGAAGAAAATGGTTTGTGCCCAAACATGGACCCTAATGAAGAGGGTGGCCTCCTTGGTTCAGTTCAACCACTAATGCACACAGAGGATCCACCTTCGCAGAGAAACTGCAGACACCCACTCAGTAGGACAAGGAGGACACACACACTACTGCTCACACTTGAAAATATTTTTCTAGTATCTAGCTATTACTTCAATTTCTACCATCGTAGAGTTGACAGTGGCATTTCAATGCCCCCCTCCTTTTAATTTGGCAACTGCCGAGTCACATTGAATCCTGGGCTCTCTGGAAAAAATCTACAGAGCTATCATTGTTCCTTTCAGGTTCGTTTATCTGTACATTAATTTACCCAAAACTCTAAGGAAAATGCATCTGTATTGAAACATTACTATGGTGCTGTTTGCTCCCCAGGCTGATGCATGAGTGTGAAAGTTACCACTGTGTTTTGCTTTGTGTAGGCTAGAACTGTGGCTTGAGATAAGCAGTCTGAAATACATCTCAATTTTTCTGCTGCTTGTCTTTCAATACAAGTCTATTTACAATACCTCCGACTTGTTCTTAGTGGGCAATATGTCTTGAAGATAGAATAAATTCTGTCTTTCCATTTGAAAGCTCAGTATCTTTGTCCTCTAGTAAAGCTGTCCCATTAAGAAGGTTCCTTGAAAGATTTAAGAATAAAAGTTACTTTCAAGTGGTAGAGTTTTGATAGCAATAGATGAGATTAAAGGACTAGCAGGCCTTTTTTTTTTTTTTCCTCCAGTCCCAGTGACTGCAGATCACTCCAAAATATCAGCTTCCATACTGGTTTTTGTGAAGCCACCACAATTACCTAAACGATATTAGGATTCATGGGGGAAAAAAAAATGGAATCTGCCTGATGACAAGCAGGTGGCCAGCTGGAAATTGACGTTCTGCTTGCAAAGGCCATCCATCTCCTTAAGAGGAAGCTATGTGAGCAAACTGTGCTGGGGATGACTCATATTTTCATACCTAGAACTCAGAGAAGGGAGCCCTCAGATTTCCCAGGCAAGTCCAGGAATAATTCACCAAATAGTCACAGTCAATGTGTTCAGTACTGATGCTGCTATGTTTGCCAATGAGAGGAGGCCTTTAAGGAGAAAGAAGCAGGATGCTAAAGAGTAAAAGGGACTATTGATTCTTCCAAATTCACTCATTTGGAAGAAAGAAATTAACTGATGGAAGAAAGAGCGATGATGGGTCAGGAGCAATGTGCTGGATGGACAGCTAGTTATATTGAACACAGGTATGCCATCTCAGCATTGAGAGCAGTATTGAGGATGAATTAACTTGGGTTCCAAGTTCAGGTCAAAGTCTTATCACCATATTCATGAGCATGGCCAAAGGCATACTCAGACAGAGGAAGAGGCTAGGAAGAATGAGGACCTTTTAAGAAATCAGAACCACTATCACTCACTTGCAAAATATGGAGGAGTAGGTGGGACAAGAGAAGAAAATGGAGTAAAGGGTCCTAAGAGTCTTTCACCAAAATCAAGAATGAATGAGGCTAGGGTTGGAATGGGTCAGTTAAGAAACCTATTCTTTGAGCTGTGTTCATACTTGGCGACTCAGGTTTTAGAGAGCAGTTTTTGATATTCATAAGAGAAGATCTCTAACTTTTATTATGACTACCCATAGGAACTGTTACCACTGTGAAATACTGAATAGTATTTGAAAGTCCCTGTGGAAATCTAACATGTTTGTAAACTAAGTAAAAATCTTGATAGATTTCACTTTACTACCTCTACTCAAGAAGGAAAGCATTCTTTTGATCTCTGAAAAGAAAGGCCCCTTTGGATTCTCTTCTAATGAATGTAGATTTATATTTAATGATAGAAAATTGTAACCTTTACGAATCTAGCTTAGAGATAGAAAAGGTGGAGGTATCAAAGCTACGTTATCCTGGAGTTGTCCTGATTGGAGATCTTACTTGATGCAATCACTTACTTGGCTCACACTGTTACCCGAAACCCTCTAGACATCCCATAATCTTTTAAATCCTAGACTAGGGATATAGCTAAGCGTTAGAGGGATTATCCGTCATTTTGAGGCTCTAGGTTCAAACTCCAATACTGTGTAAAACAAATAAACAAATAAGTAGTTTTATCTTCCAAAAATCCTTTCCATTCTATTTTTCCTTACCATCTCTGGGCTTTTGCTTCTTCTTGGCTATCATTTAATGAGCTCCTTTGCTGTGCTAAACCATAGTTCATGTTTCATATTTTTTTTTATTCTCACTCCTAGTAGTTATGCAAATGAGATGTTTGCAACATCCGGTTTTAAAAATGAATCTCTGTATGTGAAAATATCAACAGTATTCCTAGAGTCACACATCTAGAGAGAGAAAAAAATCAGTGTTTAAAATGCAGTACTTCTGACACAAAACCTCCTACTTCATTCACTACATTGTCATCTCTAAATAAGCTAGACGAAACAAGGCCACTAGAGACTCTTAGTTAACTTAGTAATACAGGGCTCTAGAAATCAGCACCTAATAAGAAAACTGTTATATCCCATTAATAAGAAAAGACAGTTCTAATGTATTGGCAATAAGAGTACAATAAATATAAAATACCGAACAACTGGAACCATTTCCATGGGTCTAAATGTGCTTGTACCATACAATGCTATATATACCCCAGCCCAAATACTATAATTCCAGATTGTGAGACATTTCAGTTAATTGTTTCAGTGATCCTCAAAATAAATTATTATATCTTGAAAATAAAGGAAATAAAGGTTGTATAAATTTCTAATAAAAAAATTAAAAATAATAGCATATTTTTACATGTATAACATTTCAAAACTTGTATTAATGCATATATGCTAAATATACCATTACAAATGCCACACTAAAAATAAATACATTATTTCATAGCATGTCCATTGGAATATTAAGCTTGCCCTTTGGAATACAAATACTATACATTAGGCAATCTGGAGAGTGGTCAGTACATTAGGGTTTCTATTCTTGAAGATCTGAAGGGTGATCAATGGATTAGTATGTTTATCCTTGAGCTCTTGGCCCTGCTGCAATCTAAAAGATGCTTCACTTTGAGATGGTGTGGCAGGGGAGGCACGTGTCAATACCTGAAGAGGGGCTGCATGTTGTGAGCTAATAAGGAGCTCCTAACACAGATCTGTGTAACAGAACATGATTGCACACATGACCTTCTGGTATCTTCTCTATAACCTGTGAACAAGACTATTCGCAGACTGGATAAAGAGCAACTTTAACTGGTCCAATTGTATATTTAGTTTTCTTCTTCCTCCAGGCTTTATTGAAGCTTCCCACTCAAAGACAGTCAAGGCAATCATTTCAAAAATGGCAGTCAATGGCAATTTTCTTCATGGACTGCAAACTCAGGAAAACAGGAAAATGGGAAATAACAGAAAAAAGGGATACAGTCATAGGAACCCCCTTAGTAGCACTATTTATAAGTGGCAGTGACAAATGTATAAACTACCAAATAAGGCAACCCAGCCAGGTGGTGAATCTCGCTGGTTGGCTCACTTTCTGTTATGTTACTGACTGTGATATTTTTCTCTTTTACATCTGTAGTACTGAGAAATTAACTGGGCCCTTGTGCATGCTAGTTCTCTACCACTGAGCTACAACCCCAGCTTCCTGAGATAATGTTTAATTCCTCAATGATGCCGTTTAATCCCTCTCACCAACTGAGAAATATGTTAATTCAAAAAAATCCATTTCTCTAATAAAAGAAAAGCTTTCTCACACTAATGTTCCTTTGTCTAGCCATAATTTATTCATTGCAGCTTGGAATTTTTCAAACAATACAATTTGAAATAAACATATGCCTGGTTAATGTTATCCTTTAGAGTGAAATAAAAGATTAATAATTTAGAACCATGTAGTTGGAAGGCATCTGTTTTTATAGAAATGTATTCTTGAGGTAAAACAGCAAAGAATTATTAAAAATTTAGAAACATTGGCAGAATTGCAACTTCCTAGATGGTTAAAACAGCCTTTTGTAAGCAAGATGTAGGATTTTTAACCCACATGTAGGTTGTCAACCTTAGTGGGAAGATAAATGCTAATAGATGTCTTTTTCTATAACCTACACCAGTGTTAATGACAAACACTGGGACCCATGGAAATAAAACATTAGTGTTTTATCATTGTGGTGTCCGTGGCCTAGACACTGCTCAATGGTGATAGCAAGAGTTTTCATACAGAATTCAAACCCCAAAACTAAGGCTTTGGGGTGTCATTCCAATGTCTCTGTCCAGATCCTTCATCTCATAATCTCAAGTAAAGCATTTCCATTCAACGTCCTGCTAACACTCAGTTGCTGCTAAAGCTTTAAGATCACAGTAGTTCATATACTGCCTAAGTTTTCTCCATTTTAGCTACATACCTGAAAACTTTTTATGACTTTTCATCTTTAAGATACTAAAATGCTCTCTTATATATAATATAACCCTAAAAACAGCTTTCACATTAAAATAGTAGAAAACTGAATAGCTTTGGATCCCAACTATATTCTTAATTATCTTAATTATCAAAGTAGTCTTTGAATATTGAATGGTTCAGTGCTCACACCAGCTGTATAAAGGTCTACATTTACTCATGTTTTAAGCAGAGCAAACAATGCACACAGAGAGAGAGAATGGAATGCTCAAAGCCCCACAGCCCACAAGGAGCATAGCCAGCTGTGCCTTTGGGCACTCTGGATTGCAAAACCTCAACTGAAACCCCAGGCCACATCAGGTAGTAAAATGTTTTCCTTGAAAACCAGTCTTCTTAGAACGTTATAGTAGTAGGAATATGTTCCCATCAAATTGTGGAGAACAAAAGAGAGAGATGGAAGTGGGAGAAAGGTCTTCCTGCCAGTGTCCAGCTCCGGGGGAGGGGCAGGGCCCAAAAAAAAGGTGGATGCAAGAGAAGCCAGGGAGGAATCAGACACAGAACAACTTTTAGTTTCTTTTCATGAAATCGACATGGATCAGAGAGAAAGCACGTGTCGATATGGCTTGACCTACTCTGACAACCTGTGTCTCTTACAGGCTTTATTTATACAGAACTTAGTAGGCAGGGATAGATTTAATGTTGTTCCAAAACATAGATTATATCATTTTTGTTCTTGGAAACGTGTTTTAGCTTCCTCTTAGTCATAAGTTAGTAATCATTGATAAATCATAACAGGACAGCTATCTTTTACAATCATTTTCCCTCATCAACTCCATAACCCAACTTTTAACAATCTAGAGGCATATTTTGCCAAAGCATGACAGCCTGTTCTCAGGCTGGTAACTCTTGCAGTACCAAGAGTGTTATCTCAAGAGCACTAGACAGAAAGAAAATCTCCAAGCTAGCCTGGGCACACTGTTATGTCCCAAGCAGTGTATTATCAGCTTTTAATAATCAGAGTGCTAACTGTCATTAGGCCCAGGAAAAGTCTTCAGGCCAAAAGCTGATGCAGTTATTATTCAATTTCTGCCATAACACAATGTTTATACTTTTTATATTTGTAGAACTTACATGTCTAATCTTGGTATTCTTTTCTTCTTTGGTCATACGACACCACAGTGTCCCTGTATGAGTTCACTGTTTCTAAGAAAGAGAGGTCTTAATACTTTATTCTTTTATCATTTATCCACACCATTCTTTGTCCATCAGTGTTAGGATGAAGCTTTTAATTTGATCTGCTGCCAACTTCTTTAGCTCACTGAATCTTGTTTACCTTTTAAAGTTTACTTTGTTCTGATTATCTTGTTCCTGAGTAAGTGCAGGGGCAGATGTTCCAAGAGTATCTTTGAGAAATAGCCTCACAAGGAGGTACCTGGCGTTTTTGTCTGAGTCACAATCTCCAGGACATAAAGATTTTCAAGTAGGGCGAGATAAGGATATCTCCCTAAAAGGGGGAGAGGTAGTATGGTCAGGATATTCCTGGGGAACCTTAGAAGCAGTACTCCTGGGAGACAGCATAAATAATTCATAAAAAAATTTCCATCAATCCATTATCCCCAAGTTGTGCAAATAATAAAAGCCCCCCAAGCATGTAACATGTGGAGATTAAGGCCAAAAACTATAAGACCACAGTACAGTGATGGCATCACAAGGCTCAGCTTTGCTGGATCTTTGTCAAGCAGCCATCCTGGCTCTATGACTTTCACTGTTCCCATTAGATATGGCTGTGCCACCTTATGAGGCAGTACAGGCAGACATCTTCTAGATATATATGTGCTCAGAAAAAGTTGTAAATAGATATAAACCAAAACAATATTGCCTGGTAATGGAGTTGGGTGATTTCCCAAACTTGTGCTCTACTTCCCACTCTTCCTTTAAGGGAATGCATGTTCATGAATCCATCTTGTAATCAGAAAGTAATAATTGATTCAGATTATAGAATTCTTTAAATAGTTGTAGTTTTGACCTATTTTTATAAAATATGAATTTGGTTATATTTTAATTTTATTGTTTTCATGCTTAGCTAACCTAAGAACTATGTAAATATAATTTCTTTATAATACTCATAGTTTTTATTGCAGAATAAATTACACTTCAGATTACAGATCCTGCAGTCCAATTTCAGTTGTTCCATGAAGAACAAAATACAGGTCACTTTTGCTATTGAAAGGAAACATGCTGAACTCAGAATGCAGTCAGGTAGGTAACAGAGGGCTGGCACACATGAAGCCCTGGTTACAGGCCCCAGCATCAGAAAAATCACTACTTTTTAAAAGTAAAATAAATGTGAAATTTGTACACCACTACAATGGAAAATTTGTGAATCTTGAGACACAAGAAGGCATTTTTGGATCAGACCTGTAATCCTGGCACTTAGTAGGCCAAACCTAGAAGATTGCAAGTTGAGTTCAAGGCCACCCTAAGCTATAGTGGGGCCTTGTCCTGAGCAAATAAACAGGGATCTTGAAAGGCAAAATATTTTATTACAACACAAAAGAATGAGGTTGTTCATTAGCGTTTGTGTTTCATTATTAAAAGCCAGATTTTTATTTTTATTTTAGGATCCATAAAAACAAGTCAGACCTTAAAAAGTAAGACCGATGTTCATAGCAGCATTAATCCAAAAAAAAAAAAAAAACAGAAGTAATTGATGGTGTTAATTGGCAGACAGATGAACAAGATGAGAAGTGTTCAGACAATGGAGTGAGTACATTTCAGTCTTCCAATAAAGAAATTCTACAAAAGAGGTGAATCTGGGAAACGTCATACTAAGTCAAACATATTGAGTATAAAAAGTCTAATGCTGTGTAATTACCCTGATGTGAGGAAGCTAGAAGAACCAAATGCATAGAGCTAGCAGCTAGAATGCTGACCGCAAGGCGCTGATGGAAGTGAGTAAGATGGTTAGAGGAGAGAGCTTGAGGAGGAGTAACATATTCTGAAGGCAATGCTTATGATGCTTACTAAATAATGTGGATTTATTTAATGCTTCACTATTGCCCCTTTAAAATTAGTTAAAATGGCAAAGAGTGTTATGTAATTCTACTCCATAAACAGAAAGTAGATTAAAAGGCATTAACATATCATTTGTCCAATTTATTATTGCCTTCAAGATAGATATTTTGAAAGCTTGGAAACTGATCTATTAATAAAGAGTATACTCACAAAGATTATTTAGTATTCACACATTATGACATTAGTTCCACACACAGGCTAAATGACGTTGATTTCTTAAAGTTATAAAATGCTGAGACCCAGTAGAAGGAAAAGTGGTAATAAACAATATTATTGAGAGATAATAAAGAAGAGACAGAAATCGTGCCATGTCTTCCAAGTGGTGACTTGAATTTTGTCCTCGAATTCTTGGTAGGCTAATCATAGAAAGGGGTCTCCTTGTTACACAAATAATAATTTTGTATCATATTATGCATTTGACCAAGGGGCAGAAAGTGTTTGCACTAACCCAGTTAGACCCCAACTCACAAAGCTTTTAGTAAAGAAGTTGGTCGTTAAATAAATTCTGATAGTGATCAGCTGATCTATTTCATTAAACAAAGAGAAAAATACAGTAGTTTGAAGGCTTTCTGTGTATATCAAATAATCTTTCTATGAAATAAGGTAAATGGATGGCAATAAGTAAATATTATTAGTCTCAAACATTCAAAGACTAGTGTTTAGTAAAGAAGGAATACCATATCCAAACACCCTTACACAGAAAACAGTGTCGTTCCTGATTTTAAAATACAAAAAGACCTCTGTGATTATTGCAAAATAGGGGTAGTCCAGGATTAGTTCAGATCCAAGAAGTAGACAAGGCAGGGCCTGAGGATCAGACAACAAATGGCTTCCCAGGTAGAAAGAATAAGAAGAGCCAGGAAAGAATGGATAACCAGAACACAGATCACTGAACAATGGGATCAAAACAGCTGGGCCTTAAATCCCAGATTTCCTGGGTTTCAAATGTTGAGCAGTTGGTCAGTTCCCTATTCCTTCAAATCTCAAACCCTCATTTTTATGCAAAAATAATGATGATACTGTGCCATTTACGATGAACACTATTTGGTGCAATGCGTGTATGGGGCTTATTAAAGTGTCTTATGAAATGGTAACATGTGAAAGTTATCATTGTAGAGTATTTGGGAAACAGACTTTAGTCCAGTTCTGAGTGCTGCATAGGAAATAGAAGGTAAATCTAAGTTGACAAGCCACTAGGAAGCAAGGTTGGAAGATAATGGAGAGTCAGACCTCTTAATAAGCTTTAAAGAATGATTATGGCTTGGAGTTGTGGAGTGATGTATCAGCACAGCTCAACAAAATTCCATGTAGCATTTGTTTGCAGAATTTTCAGATACCAGACATAGGGGAATAAGTTACACAGCAATTTAACTTTATCTACAGTAGAAACCAGCTAGAGTAAATTGGTTGGCGACATTGTAGAAGGTAAGTTGGCAGGACCTTGTGACTAAGTGAATGAACACGAGTTCAGCGTGAACAACCTGAAACAATCACCAATATGCATTGGAAGGAACCATTTTGAGCCTTGGACAACTGGCTGGGCTGTGGGCATTCTGGTTTCAGAATGTAACAGATAACCAGCAAGCAGCAGGACCTGAAAATTTAAATAGGTGTAGGGAGGGAGATTGGTTTGGAAATGTCACTTGAAGTCTCAACGTTTATCATGGCACTGGAGCCTAGCTGTCACTAAGATCACAAAAGAGAATGGAGAAAATGCACAGTACCCAGTGCACAGGCCTAAAGTCCCAACTCTATTTCAAACCCTAAAAAGGTCAAAAGCATGAGCCAATGCCGTTATTCATCAGAGCTGGAGGGATCCATCCATATGGTCTCAAGAAAGGCAGAGCACAGAACAGATTCAGCTGGGTCACACTAGATATAAATGACATCTAATTAATGAGTTTGAGCTCTTTAATCCATGCACGCTGTTTACAAGATGCCAAACAAATGACTTGAAATTGTGGAAAACGGTTTTCTCTCATACTAAAAGTACAACAAAAAATTCTTGAACTCTGTGTCACTTCTCTGTATATTCTAGTTTAGAAAGTCCTTCTTTTTTTTTAATGTTCTGTTTCTTAAGCTTAGAAGAAGCTTCCCAAGGAAGTTGCAAAATATTCAAAACCCAGAATAGCTGCCTAGAAAATGGGTACTGTTCACAATATTAGAAAAGTTTCCTAGGAGTAGAATAGGGGGTGCTGTCAGGAGCTGCTGATATGTCTCAATATCAAAAAAAAAGAAAATCTTAATTTAAGATAACATCTTTGAATGCCATATTCTGTAGATCTCTTGGGGTTTTTGAAGATGCCCTATCCATCTCTTGTATTTAGATAAGCAAATGTTGCTTGTCTCTTAACAACTTGATTACTGAGTAGTTTAGAGAATATCTGTAGAAGATAAGCATCAAAGAATCTCCAGTGTGAGATGGTTGAATTAGTGGCAAGCCTATCTCTTGGCATGAAAAAACTCCTTGCTCCAACTGCAGACAGACTGCTGTCCAAAAAGGACAAAACTTGGTAGCAGGGAAGTCGACAGCCTAGCTCTGCCAAGACAGGGTAGGTAAGTCCTTCATAATCCCTGCTCTATAACAAATGTCTGTCAGAGAAACAGGACCCAAAGGCTGAAGACTGATGCAGGAATGTATGGAGAGAAAATGGGAACTGTCCAGGCAGTCACTGGTATGTCATTTCTTAGTTTTGGAAGCTGCAGGCCCTGCACTTCCTATATGAGCAGATATATTTATCCTTCTCAGGTCTCTGAGGTGGTTGAAGAATAGACAGCTAGAGTCTCATAGTTAAATTTTGAGTTGTTTAGGAATCAGGAGGGTGTAATAGATCTAAGAAGATACTCTTAAAAGTGTGTTGCAAGTTAGTATGAATGTTGAGTCAGATATAGACCTTTAAACTCATGGAGATGGTTAGATAGTAGAATGTTAAGTCAGGGGCCAAATATGTATAAACTGGACATTGGGAAGGTATACTGGGCCATTTAACTCTCATAAATGTGGCATATTTATATCTGTTGTTTTGTATAGTATTTACTGTTATAAGAGAAGGAACCATCTCTTGGACTGAAAGGGGAAGCTGCTGGGGGGAAGAGGGTGGAAGGGCGGGATAGGAAGGGGGAATAGGGAAGGGTTTGTGACTGAGATGTAACTTGAAGAAAAAAAATAAAGTATTTAAAAAAAAGAAAAAAAGTTTCCTTTTTCATAGTAGCTAAAGGTGACCAATTATTTTCTCTTTAAATGACTCTGGCCCTGTGGTGGCATTGGGAATGTATATTAAATAAACTGCTACAATGAATTTTGTTCTCCTTTAGTTTTAGCCAAAATCTCTCAATGTTCAAAAGTTAACACAATGATTAAAATTTATCAAAATCAGCTGAAGGAATATAAAACGCAAATAGTATCAGAAACCAGAGTGAAATTGCATTCCTTCTTAAACAATTCTAAGGCCAAAGAGTATACCAATTAGTAATTGTAGGATTAAGTTTTTTTTTTCATTTCTAAGGAAACTCAGAAAAGTTAAAATGGCTAGTGTTTTCCCTAGTAATTAAAATTACTAACAGCATAAATAAATATAGTATTACAATGAAAGTCTCAATTATTAACACAAGGTAATGTGAGAATATTGACAATGTAGTAGCGAATAATTCCAGTAATGCATTAAAATTATCAATGACATCAAATAGTTTTGTAACTCAAAAGAAGAAAATGTTGATTGAATCAATGACTTTGATAAAAAAAATTTACAACCACATTGTAGTATTACTCTCATAACCATATCCTGCCCCTGCTCACTTTCTCCATTATTTTGCAATAAGGAAATGTGTTTTTTCAAACATGCCTTTACCTATGCAGAATAACTGGAAAAAAATTAACCCATGAGTCTAGTAGATATTATAAAGGATTTAGCTATAAGAATTTAGAGACAGTGTAAATTCTTGGATAATAACAACTTGATTTGAGTTATTACAAACACTTTACTAACTTGAAATTACTCATTATTTTAAAGAAAACACTAAAGTCCCCTTCTCTCTCCACCAAAAAAAAATTATCAAATGTTATGGGAGCCATATCTGGAAAGCGGTGAAGCTTTGTATTCAAAGAGATAGATTAAAAAAAAAACTTACTTGGGCCACTGAGTCATATGTTACAAAACACAAAACTCTACATTTACAGGTTTGACATGCTAAATATTTGTCACTGATCTCTGAAGGTGTCTATATAAAAGTTTGATAGGAAAGTGGGATTTTCTTTTCTTTTTTTCTATACATTTTTGTGGTGGCTGTTTTTCTGCATTTTGGTATGTTTATCTTTTAAAACAGTTATTCAAGAAATTAAAAATTAAGAACTTGCAAAATATAACCAATATAGCAAATACTTAATGACAATACTT
>CAJQZJ010017430.1:17193-118641 GCA_907164525.1 Lophiomys imhausi | reverse complement strand
ACACACACACACACACACACACACACACACACACACACACACACACAGGCATTAGAAAACTGGCCCAAGCCTATAGGGATCTATTTACCTTCATTGTAAGCATTAATTTGAGGGGAAATCCAGTAGCCTACAAATATTGAAATATATGTCATATATACACAAAATTTAACAATTTGAAAATGGCAGCATTTTCTTATAGTTTCAGATACATGAAGCTGGCAGCATTATGTCCAAATGAACTTGAAAACATTAAAAATGGATGGGTGGACAATATTATTATATGTGTCAATTGTCCGTTTTTAAAGGAAGCAGTTACTAGATTCTGTGGCTCATTTATCATCCCAACCAGACCTCTCTCTCACTCCTTTTTCTTTAAAGTTGAAAATGGTGCAATTATTCTGTTATGCTTCACAAAACAGTAAATTATCTCCAATTACTGTAAATTCATAGTCGCAGTAAAATGCTTGCATAGAAGAACATAATCCCTATGGCCATCTTGAAATTTATTATAATATCATAAAATTATAACTCTGAAAGGAGTTTCAGAGACACATTTAGCCCATTTTTCTTGCCTCTGGGCAGGACTGTGCTGCAAATGACCCCAGGGAAACAGCTAAAGAGAAGATCCAATGATTATTTCTGTTAGTTATGGGGGTTCAATTACACTTACATAGTGACAGATATTTCATCCCATATGGTACATTTCTTACATATTTTCTCATGTTGAGAATTCAGCTAAATTCACAAAAGCACATATCTTAGTGTCTCAACACAAGCTAGTGATCTTTGAGCAGCAAATGAATAAATAAATAAGTCTGTGATCAACTTCATCCACTTGAGCTTTTGAAAACCCCTTCGTTGCTTTGCCTTGATATTTCTATTTTCATCAGAAAGGTAGCCTGACCTACACAGTCTTTGAACTACCATTGAGGGAATATCAAAGTAGTATTTGAAGAGCACTAGGGCAATCTAGCCTTTGTGTAAAACAGTTTATTACTCCATTAGAGCCCATAAAGCAAGTACTGCTGTATCCAGGGAGGTTATTAAATATTAGCAAACTTTAAAACTGTAATCAAAATTTTGTTGGGAATTGGGAGATATCAGATATCTTTTATGAAAGTTTAGCACAATCTGCTTTTATCTTATTCTGAAATTTACCAGGTAAGCTGCCATCCAGAGCATACCATTCTGTAATCTAAACTTCTTTTAAGTGTTTCTGAGGTTGGAATCTTTACTCCATCAAACAAAGATATATTAAGTCCCTACACTCTTTACCTCAAGGTCTTAGAAAAATTATTAGAACAAAAGAAATGATAAAGACCAGAGATTAACTGAATCATAAACCAGAAGAATACAATGGGTTAATGAAAGGTTGAACAGGATTGGCAAACACTTCCTGTATTCTGAAAGCTACAAAGGAGAACCATCCATTTAAGTGGGAAATACAGCATACAGATTTAGAAATTAGATCTCTGTTTGATACGTGCATCTGGAAAACATCAGTGATCATCTAGACTTTGGCTCTCATTATTGAAATGGAAATATCCATAAATTAGAATAAGGATTGAAGTAAATTATGGAAATTAATACATAGCCAAAAAAACTGCTCCTCAGTCCATGTTTACAGTTACCATCGCTAATGCTCTCATTGTTTGTAGTAATTATTCTCTTAACAGGACTTGAGAAAGACTCTCAAACATGACCGAGAAGTTTCTGATTAATATTAGAGCTCACAAGTACTCACTGGGGTTTTACACCATCAGGGAAAGACACAAGATTCAAGAAGACTCATACAAAACCTAAGAAAGAGAAATACTCTTACTTGGGTCCCACTTTATCAATGAGAAACTTAAAGTATTGATACAACATGCCCAACTTGACAAATCTAGCACCCAAACCCAGGATTTCCAAATCCAAAGCCAGTGCCTTACCCACTTAGTCTTTGCCTTCTGCTCCTAGAACTGAAATATTTTCTAAAGTCTTCTCCACCATCAACCATTTACCCCATGACATGCTTTAATATCCACAATGTGTGATTGCCACGTGATTATAGCATATTTACTATACTGTCTATTTTTAATGCTATGTGGTCTCACATGGTCAAAGAGAAAGTCATCTTTGTAGCTTAGTTCATCTGAGTCCTACCTCCAAAGGACAGGGTGAGAAAGTTTTTCCTCTAAGCAGAACAGTCAAGCTTTTGTTCAGGATCCTACTAAGTCTAGATATTCCTGCCAATACAGGTGTCCATGTGAGCATTAGTGGATAGATGATAAACTAGGGTACAACATTGCAAAACAATCCTATTCTGAACTAAGGATAAATTCTTAAGCTTAAGAGTAACTCCTTAAAAAAAATACTGTTATTGAAGAGCATCCTCTACCAGCAATAATAAAGAAAAAAATTAGTGAGATGTTGAGGTCCCAATGAACTCATTCATAGGCTAATTAAATTCCCTCGCCGCTCTGTTTTACTGTAATTATAATGTAAAAGGCCTGCATATATTTTGATACTTTGATACATAGTGAGAAATACAATATTCTTAAGTGTGTTTCCCCCTGCTTTTCCCTGCCTTAATATAATGCAGTCATTATCCATGTGGGCCCACAGTGCACCGTGTTAAATTCACCAACTGCTGTTCTGTACATTCCCTTGGCCAATTTATTTCAATTTCAGAAGGAGCAACCAACTCCACAGTGGATGGCTGCTGACTGCAGTTCCACGCCATCACTCTTGGAGAGTAAACTTGTATCAAGCAAAAAGCCTCCGTGTGTAGGCATGGATGTGATCAATCCCCTGTTGGCAGCAGCCCCGGGACCTGGTAGATCCTGGCTCCTGTACATGGCTATGTTGTTGCAAACAGCTCACCTACCTCCATTACTGAACTGGCTTCAAATACATGCCATACAAAATGTAAGAAGAAGAGACAGGATCATAGAGTTTAGACAAGCCAGTCATTGTACATCTAAAAGCTAGACCATATTTATGGTATTAGCTATTGGTAGCCAGATGTCATAAATGTTGCCATGCTCTTTTACATTGAAAGTCTATAATTCTTAGGAACACAGATTACAACTCACAATTTTCTGAGTTAATGACTGGAAGCCTAGTTGTTCAGACATTTTCCATTAATGGCTATCATCAACTTAAAATAGCTGCATTTTCCAAATAAATATGTTCTGGGTAGGCACATGGGCTGGAAAATCTATAGCACAGAGTTAGTGGAGATGCCCTCCATCCATTTGACCTCTTTGGTTCTGTCTGCTCTATGTCGTGATTCCATAGGTTCATTTTTGTCACAGTAGAGACAATCTAGCCAGGTATCCGACAGCACACTTATACTGGGCTACTTTCCACAATACCTTGCACTTAAGAACAGCATATTAGAGTGACTATTTCTCTTATCAAAGGTATGTGTTTATGAATTATTGCTTATGTATTGTCAACCTCAAGATTATGAATTGAATCTAGAAGCTAAAGTTTCCAGTTTACATAAATATAGTCATATGTATATAAAATAGTTCCATGTAATCTGAATACTCAAGTCATTTCATTCACATCTAAGTACAATTCCAAAGCCTGGCCCTTCAGTAAAAATATATAGTATAATCTTTCTGCTCTCACTTAAAATAGTAATAGTCAAGCTTACTATTTTTAACCGTCTGAAAATGCAAAAGACCAGTGCAAAACTAAAGAAGGAAAAGGGGGACATTTAATAAAAGGTGCTGAGTCAAAATGGGGCCTATGTTATCACTTACAGTCAAAACACAAAAACTGAAGTAGTTGTTATCTAAATTCAGAGATGCTCACTAATTTATGAAACCAACATGGCTGACTCCTTAAGAGGTGTACTCCACAGTCCTCTGTTTCAACAGTTTTCTTCATAGACCTCATCTCTGACTTGATTTTATGGCTACATACAGCTCTCATTGATGCCAGTTCATTATTTTCCAGGACCACTTTTGTATGAAACTTCCTGAATTTCTTCTTCTTCCTTTCCCTTAGATGCTTTTATCCTCCAGTTTCCACTGTGGAATTCCTGACCTGCTCTGTTTCTGTTGCCTCAGTGTTGCCCAAGTGCTGCTGGATGATCTATGTTGCCCTGGAACCCTAGCCTGCCTTCCTTAGAATATCTCTCCTCATTTTGTGCCCACACTCCCAACAAGTCTTGCACTCAGGCTTGAGCTGAACCACGCCCTCCATTGCAGCTAGAGAAGTCTATTTAAATCATGCAAATTAGTCATTCCTTTAATGACTGCCAGTTTTCTGTAGAAAGCAGACTAATCTCCCCAACAGTACCCTCTTGGATCTGACATGTCTTTACTTCCAGAAAACTTCAACTCTCCTCAATCTTTGATCTTGCCTTGTTCACCTGGTATACCAACTTCTTACATAGCTTAAGTTTTCATTAGTCATTCATCTTTCTGACCAGAAGGTCTTTCATATTTTCACTCTCCCTTTTTCTACATGATGCCTCTTCACTCTTTAAGATCCAGTGAATATCACTGTCAGCAAACATCCTTCTCTGACCCAGTCAAAAAATTATATGGGATTCATGTTTGTAGAATGGCAAGCAAAGTAGCCTGACAGATGATATTATGTCACTGATGTTTGAGTTTCCTGAGAACCATGTGTTTGTAAATGAACTTGAAACCCTAAAAGCTACAGAGAAGGAGGAATGTGTCACATCATTTAGTCAGATTTCTTTACTTCCTAAATTAATTCATATGTTGTTGATGTTGTTTTTCCTAAGCTAAAATACTTAAATAGCTTTATTCTCCCCTTGAGAAAGGACAGAGATAATTAGACATCCTCCAAGGCACAGATGGGGAAAATATCATCTCCTTTCTTCTTTTCTTAATCCCAAATATAGCCAGATGTAGTGCAGGTCCCAGCTGCCTCTTAAAGATTTACTCTGAATGACAGAATGCAAGCAATTGGGATAGCCACTCAAGCATAGCTTTTGCATCTAGAGGCCTCCCCCAGAAACAGTGGATTGAGCTCCCCAAATCCCTATACATTCTACCTCATGAGGGAAATACCTCCACACAGAGAGCTAGGCATGTTCATGGTGAAGAGAACCCCTTATGCAAGGCAGGATGCTCTCAACTGATGATGTGAATTCAGGCAATTTAGGAGAATTAGAGCAATTAATTTCCATGTGATCATGAAAACATGATGTGCAAGACCACAAAGTCCTGCTCAAGTAAGCACTCCTGTCCCTTCTTGAATTTTTATGTGACACTCGCTGTCTCAAACTCCTAGTATCTAAGCAATTGATCAAACACTTTCTATTCAACTCTGGTGCACCACACACACACACACACACACACACACACACACACACACAACTGAGTGAAATAGAACCAATCGAAAGGAACCCCAACTAAAAAGAAGATTCACCAAAACTGATGGGATGTTTCTGTGCTTTAATTCTAAGGGAATTTTCTTAAATTTTCCATTGTTGCAGGAGGGGTGGTACAGACATCTGATAGAAACTTGTCACTTTTGCACTTGAAAATCCAGTTCATACAGAGGTTCAGTAGCTCTCCAAATGGCCCAAACTGCATCACCCTCCACAGCTAAGTACCCTGACCTCAGAGGGAGTTACCCAACTGCTCGCAGCCTCTTCCTTTCCTCAAATAATACAGATTCGTTAACGTGAGACAATGTTGATCGTAAGGTTCTAAATCCATGGAAGTCACCCATGCATTGACTCAAACACACTTGTATGGAATATGGGATGTTGGTCCAGAATATCATATGCTTCTATGTGCTCTAGAGTTGGGATCTGTTTCTTTTTCTTACAATTACTTCTAGTAACATGCCTGCTTTTCTTCCCTCTCCTCTGGAAAACCCTCTTTCTAATCATGAGCACCATGGTGTTCATATACCCACATCTCATTGCCCTAGAATTCCGAGAATATGGGAATTGAACTTTTCTTAAAGCTTCCTCTTACCCAGTCAGTCCTGGACTGTGCACATAACTGATTTTGTTCTGCAGAATTAGACAGTCTCTTGTGAAACTTTTTGATATTTTTGATATATATTGGATTTCTTCAGTATCCAGCCTTGGGTAAGTATACAATTCAATGGCATCAAATAAACCTTGTTTATAAAAGAAAAGAGAAAAAAAGAAAATTGCTATTGAACGTCCTCTTACTGATTCCAGAAGCAAGCACTTGGTAATGAGGAATGTACCTGCTACATTTGCATCCTATCCCCACTTGGCCACTGCCTGCCAGGACCCCCAGTGTCAGTAGAAAGCAGGCCAGAAACAGCTGACACAAGCAGTGAGTCTGCAATACTGCTGCACTATGCTGCCTTACATGTGGAAAACCAGTGGGATACTACAAAAACAGTTGCTGGAGCTCAACTTAATTCTCTATGAACAGACCTTGTATAGAGAACCCAAACCTATATCTGCTTAAATATTCCTGAACCTGATGACACATTAATAATAATTTGTCACAGAAAATGTAGTTTGACTCAATTGGCTTTTATTGAGTTCCTAATATGTAATAAATTTATATATATTATATATAATGTATATATACTTTATGACATAAAATATAATTTAAGCCAATTGGCTTTTATTACATTGCTAATATGAAATAATCATATGTATATGTGTATATATATACATATTAGTCATAATGGGTATATATAAAATCATTCTTCCCTTGTAAGGGAGAATTTTTAAAAACTGCACTTAGCCACATATGCTAATGGAAGTGTTCCCCTTTTGTCCCTGCTTTTAGCACTTTTTGAAGTAGCTGCCTTCTGTCTGTCACATTTCCTGTTAAGATTTGTATGATCCTTCAAATTATCGATATATTACATGTGTCTTGAGTATACTCTCATTTCTCTAACTTCATCAGTCATATAATTAGATATAAAAGGCTGTAAAAAGATACTCATTTCCTTTGAAAGAAGGTCAGAGGATTGATAGTCCAAATAAGTGTGTGAACTTGTAACTAGTTATTAACATTCTCCTATAAATTGAGCTATTGCTGCATTTGGATATATCTGATTCAGATTCCAAGTGTGATTACTAAAGCCAGTTGTCTTGTGAACATATGTGACTTCCATCCATTTGTTGTCTATAAACTGGGTCTAGCCACATTGAGGCATATTTAAAGTATTGTGACATTTAAGGTAAGTGCATGGTGTTCAGTGAGTTCTTTATTAGGAAATACTAAAATCTTTTTTTTTTTCCAGAAATGTAGCTATTCTCCATTTTGCCTGAATCTCCCCTTTAATAATGTAATTATCAATCTAATTTACTCCATTATTTTTTTCCTCTTTATTTTTTATTTCTTCAAGTTACATCTCAATCGCAATCCCCTCCCTACTCCCCCCTCCAGTCCCCTCCTCCCACCCTCTTCTGCCTCAACCCACCCATCCCCTTCCTTTTTTTTTTAAGTTTAAGGCATATCTTTTTTCTGCAACAGGTCCCCCTTTCAGTACAACAAATGGCTCTTTCTCTTATAATAATAAATAAAATATAAAGCAACAGAGGTAATTAGGCCACAATTATGAGTGTTATATGGCTTAGCATACATTCCCAATGTCCAGTCCATATGTATTTGGCACCTGACTTTAATGTTCTACTATCTAACCATCTCCATGAGTTTAAAGATCTATATCTAACTCAGTTTTCATACTAACTTGCATCACAATTTAAAAAACATCTTCTTAGATCAGACCACAGATCGCAGTCTGTGACGTCACTGGCCAGTTTCCAAGCCGCGGGAGCAGCAAGGCTACTACAACTGAACTGCAGACTTACCCACTACAGGAACCAACCCCGGGCAAACTGCGAGATACTTGAAATGGTCGTATATTGGTCTTATGTACTAGTACAGGCCCTTCCGGCAGGGAATCAGAGCTTACTTGTAAACAGCTCCGCCACCTGGGAGGCGTGACTGAATGACTCACCTTATAGGGGTGGAGTAAGGCAACTCGAATCCTACACCACAGTGCCCCCTTTGGACCCAAGTCCAGAAGACAACAAATTCCACATGGCCAGAGGCCCCAGACAAGAAAAAAAACAGCGAAATGTCTCCAACAAAAGAAAGCAATGCTATTCCATCCATCCTGAACCACCCCACCACAACTGAAACACATGAAAACGATGACAATTCTACAGTATGAAAAGTGATAAAGTCCCTTCAAGAAGAACTTAAAACTATGAAGGAATTCAAAGAAGCCACATCTTACAAGTCAAAACAACGAATAACATCATGAAAGAGCTCCAAGCCAATGTGACCCAGCTTGAACAGGAAAAGGATAAAGCAATGAAAGATCTCCAGAAAAAAGCAAGCAAACTGGAGAAGGAAATGTACAAAACAAACACTACCATTCAAGACATGAAAATAGAAATGGAAACAATAAAGAAAACACAGTCAGAGTTAAAAGAGGAAATGGAGAATCAAGAGAAGAGAACAGGAACTACGGATGTGAGTACGAAAAATAGAAGGCAAGAGATGGAAGACAGGATCTCAGGCATGGAAGATTCGATGGAAGAAATCAGTACAACATCCAAAGAAAATGAAAAAGCTAAAAAATCTCTCACCCACAACATCCAAGAAATCAAGGACTCAATGAAAAGATGGAACCTAAGAATTATAGGCATAGAGGAAAGAGAAGACTCCTGACTCCATGGTCCAGGAAATATCTTCAACAAAATCATAGAAGAAAACTTCTCAACCCTAAAGAAAGAGATGCCAGTAAAAATCCAGGAGGCTTACAGAACACCAAACAGATTAGATCAGAAAAGAAACTCCTCTCGCCACATAATAATAGAAACTCCAAATGTAGAGAACAAAGAAAGGATGTTAAAAGCTGTAAGAGAAAAAGGCCAAGTCACATACAATGGCACACCCATCAGAATCACACCTGACTTCTCCTCAGAAACTTTAAAAGCTAGAAGGGCCTGGACAGATGTCCTACAAGCCCTGAGAGAACATAGGTGCCCAGCCAGACTACTATATCCAGCAAAACTCTCTATCAGCATAGAAGGAGAAAACAAGATATTCCATGACAAAATCAAATTCAAACAATATCTCCTCACAAAGCCAGCCCTACAGAAGATCCAAGAAGGAAAATTCCAACCCAGAGAAGATAACTACACCCAAGAAAACAGAGGAAATAGAAACCTCCACAGCAACTAAACAAAAGAGAAAAACAAGACAGCCAGCTAAACCAAAATAATGGGAAATAACAATCCCTGGTCACTAATATCCATCAACATCAATGGACTCAACTCGCCAATAAAAAGACACAGACTTACAGACTGGATCCGTAAACAAGACCCATCTTTTTGCTGTATACAAGAAACACACCTCACTATTGAAGATAAACACTACCTCAGAGTAAAGGGCTGGGAAAAGGTTTTCCAAGAAAATGGACCCAGGAAACAAGCTGGAGTAGCCACCCTAATATCAAACAAAACAGACTTCCAATTGAAGTTAATAAAAAAAGACAGAGAAGGGCATTACATACTCATTAAAGGAAATATCCACCAAGAGGGCATCTCAATATTGAACATCTATGCCCCAAATACAAAGGCACCTACATTTATAAAAGAAACACTTCTAAAACTTAAATCTCACATCGATCCAAACACTTTAATAGTGGGAGACTTCAACACCCCACTCACAACTATGGACAGATCATCAACACAGAAGCCAAACAGAGAAATGAGTCTAACAGAGATCATGAAACAAATGGACCTAACAGATATCTACAGAACGTTTCACCCAAACACAAAAGAATACACCTTCTTCTCAGCACCTCACAGAACCTTCTCCAAAATCGACCACATAGTTGGACACAAAGATAGCCTCAACAGATACAAGAAAATTGAAATAACCCCTTGTATCTTATCAAACCACCATGGAATAAAGCTGGACTTCAATAGCAAAAGAATCAACAGAAAGTCTACACTCACATGGAAATTGAACAACTCTTTACTAGAGGACCACTGGGTCAGGGAAGAAATAAAGAAGGAAATCAAAGACTTCTTAAAATTCAACAACAATGAAGACACAACATACCCAAACCTATGGGACACAATGAAAGCTGTGCTACGAGGAAAGTTCATAGCACTAAGTGCCTTCAAACAGAAAATTGTGACAGCTCATATTAGCGAATTAACAGCTAAACTGGGTGAATTGGAAAAAAAAGAAGCAAACACTCCCAAGAGGAGCAGAAGGCAGGAGATCATCAAACTTAGGGCTGAAATCAACAACTTAGAAACAAAAAGAACTATACAAAGAATCAATGAAACCAAGAGTTGGTTCTTCGAGAAAATCAACAAAATAGACAGACCCTTAGCCAAATTAACTAAAAGACAGAGGGAGAAAACACAAATTAACAAAATCAGAAATGAAAGGGAGAAATAACAACAGACATTGAGGAAATCGAGAGAATATTTGGATCCTACTTTAAAAATCTATACTCCACCAAATTTGAAAACTTAAGTGAAATGGAGAATTTTCTTGATAGATTCCACCTACCGAAGCTAAATCAAGATCAGATAAACAGATTAAACAGCCCTATAACCCCTAAGGAAATAGAAATAGTCATTAAAAATCTCCCAACCAAAAAAAGCCCAGGGCCAGATGGCTTTAGCATGGAATTCTACCGGACCTTCAAAAAGGAGCTAACACCAATACTTTTCAAACTCTTTCACAAAATAGAATCTGAAAGAACATTGCCAAACTCATTCTACGAGGCCACAATCACCCTGATTCCTAAACCACACAAAGACCCAACAAAGAAAGAGAACTTCAGACCAATCTCCCTCATGAACATAGATGCAAAAATATTAATAAAATACTAGCAAACCGAATTCAAGAACACATCAAAAGTATCATACACCGTGATCAAGTAGGCTTCATCCCAGGGATGCAGGGGTGGTTCAACATACGAAAGTCTATCAACGTCATTCACCATATAAACAAGATGAAAGAAAAAAAACACGTGATAATCTCGCTAGATGCAGAAAAAGCATTTGACAAAATCCAACACCCCTTCATGCTAAAAGTTCTGGAGAGAATGGGCATACAAGGGCCGTACCTAGAAATAATAAAGGCAATATACAGCAGGCCAGTGGCCAACATCAAAATAAATGGAGAGAAACTTGAAGCATTTCCTCTGAATTCAGGGACAGGACAAGGATGTCCACTTTCACCATATCTCTTCAATATAGTACTTGAAGTTCTTGCTAGAGCAATAAGACAACTAAAGGACATCAAGGGGATAAACATCGGAAACGAAGAAGTCAAATTATCCCTATTTGCAGATGATATGATAGTATACATAAGCGACCCCAAAAATTCCACCAGAGAACTCTTACAGCTGATAAACACCTTCAGCAAAGTGGCTGGATACAAAATTAAATAAAAAAAAATCAGAAGCCCTTCTTATACAACAAACAAATGGGCTGAGGAAGAAATAAGGGAAAAAACCACCTTCACGATAGCCGCAAATAACATAAAATACCTGGGGGTAACTCTAACCAAGCAAGTAAAGGACCTGTACAACAAGAACTTCATGCCCTTGAAGAAAGAAATGGAAGAGGCCTTTAGAAGATGGAAAGATCTTCCATGCTCATGGATAGGTAGGATCAACATAATAAAAATGGCCATCCTACCAAAAGCAATATATAGATTCAATGCAATTCCTATCAAAATACCAACACAATTATTTATAGACTTGGAAAGAGGTAGTCTCAATTTCATATAGAACTACAAAACGCCCAGAATAGCTAAATCAATCCTGTACAATAAAAAAACATCTGGAGGTATTACCATCCCAGATTTCAAGCTGTACCACAGAGCAATAGTTGTAAAAACAGCATGGTATTGGTATAGAAACAGACCACTAGATCAATGGAATCCAATTGAAGATCCAGAAATAGACCCACACACTTTTGGCCACCTAATTTTTGACAAAGAAGCCAAAATGGCACAAAGGAAGAAGGACAGCATCTTCAACAAATGGTGCCGTTCCAACTGGATGTCCATTTGTAAAAGAATGAAGTTAGACCCATACTTATCACCTTGTACCAAACTTAAGTCCAAGTGGATCAAAGACCTTAACATAAGCCGGTCACACTAAATCTACTAGAAGAAAAAGTGGGAGAAACCCTCGAACTAATTGACACAGGTGACAACTTCCTGAACAGAACACCAATAGCTCAGGACTTGAGATCAACAATCAATAAATGGGACCTCATGAAACTGAAAACCTTCTGTAAGGCAAAGGACACTGTCATTCGAACAAAACGGCAGCCTACAGACTGGGAGAAAATCTTCACCGCCCCACACCTGACAGAGGGCTAATATCCAAAATCTACAAAGAACTCAAGAAATTAAATGCCAAGAAACCAAATAATCCAATCAAAAAATGGGGGACAGAGCTAAATAGAGAATTCACAAAGGAGGAATCCCTAATGGCTGAGAGACACTTGAAGAAATGCTCAGCATCCTTAACCATCAGAGAAATGCAACTCAAGACGACTCTAAGATTCTATCTCACACCTGTCAGAATGGCTAATATCAAAAACTCAAATGACAGCACATGCTGGCGAGGGTGTGGAGAAAGGGGTACCCTACTCCATTGCTGGTGGGAATGCAGGCTTGTGCAACCACTATGGAGGTCAGTCTGGCAATATCTTAAAAAACTTGGAATAGCTCTGCCTCAGAACCCAGCCATACCACTTCTGGGTATACACCCAAATGCCTCTTCACGGAATCATAAGGAAGTTTCCGCATCTATGTTTATAGCAGCCTTATTTGTAATAGCTAGAAACTGGAAACAACCCAGATGTTCCTCAACCGAAGAATGGGTCAAAAAACTGTGGTACATCTATACAATGGAATATTACTCAGCTATCAGTAACAATGAAATTATGCAATTTGCAGCCAAATGGATGGAAATAGAAAAGCTCATCCTGAGTGAGCTAACCCAGACTCAGAAGGACGCATATGGCATCTATTCACTTATAGTAGGATTTTAGCTATATAGTAGAAGGTATCGATACTACAACTAACACACCAAAGGGAACTTGGACATAGACTTCTTATTTTTATTTTTTATTCTTTATTTATTTTTTATATATTAGTTATACTTTTTCTATTTTTTAGTCTTTTATCTATTGTATGCTTATTGGTTTGTTTGTTTAGTAGTTCTCTCTCCCAGGCAACGAGACACTTTTCACTGATGGTACTGCTTCGTAGATACCCAATGAATGAAGAGGCTCTTGACCCTCATACGACCTCTCAACTGAGATGAGAGTCTGTTATATAAGGACACCCCACCCCAGAGAAATGGGATGGAAGGGTTAGGAGGTAAAGAAAAAAAAATGAAATGTGATGTTTCGGCCTTTTACTACTAATTGTCATAAACTGTTTAGGATAATTAAGAAATGCAAACTAATGGTTATGCAAGCCGGTCATTCAGTTAGGTACTATGACAGCCTATTATAGTTACTTTCTAAGCTAATCAGAAATAAACCAGCAAGAGACAAGCAACATCTGCTTACCCTAATATAAGAGATAGATAGGGCTGTAACCGAACTTTTAAGTTATTATTTAACACTTATTTATTTATCCTGTAACCGAACTTTTAAATTATTATTTAACACTTATTTATTACTAAATTCACTTATAACAAACACCAACAATTTCTTAACTATTAATCCTATAAATTCCTACAACCCCTTTAACCTATCCACTGAACCTATTGATAATCATAACAACTACTTTCATACCCTTTTAGAATGATACAGTCTCTGGGGCAGGTCCTCAGTCGTCAGGAAACCAGTCTGGGGGTAGACTCTTTAACGCACTTAGCAGTCCTTTTTCTGGAATAGCTCAGACGCAGGTTCGTCAGGGTAAATTGGCTATCGAAGTCTCACTTTAAATAAGGCTTGAGGCTTTCTTCTCTCTGGGAGACCTCAGCGTCTGTAGGCCACCTTACTTCCTTCGTATCAGCAACTCTGCCGTTCTGCCTCAGTCTTTAAAGCTGGCCACAGTTCCGTTCAGGCCACTGTTCGGACAGGTCAAACCCCTCTAGGCAAAAGCTGAGCCACAGGGTTTAGTCCTTGGCCTTTTGCTGTCTTGCCGAGGCTTTCTCTGCTCACCAGCTTCCTTCTGCCTCAGGGAGATCTGGCCATTGGTCTACCAGAACTTTCTCCAGCAGGACTCTCGGAGCTCTCTCATATCGGGGGCCCTTAGCACTCACCTCTCTGGGCTCATCCACTTGTCCTTAAATAGGATCACTCCTTGTTCCACCTGCTTCAGCTTAATTTGGGCTCTGCCCACTTAGCAGTTGAAAGCAATGCCAGGTCATAAAGTCTTTCCTTGTTTCACCTGGTTTCAACCTTGTTTTTCAGTCCAAAGAGACTCCCCTCATTTCACCTGACTTCATCCATAAGCTGATAAGCTAATTGCTCACAGCAGTTGATCTTCATGCCCCGAATTAAGAGACTGTATCAGAAACCTATATATTCACTAAATCTAACTTATATTAACCTATCAGCACCTACATAGGGCCTCTTCAAAAACCTCAAGAGATCTGCAGAATATGGCATTCAAAGATGTTTTCGTAACTTAAGATTTTTTTATATCAAGACATATCAACTCCTGACAGCACACCCTATTCTACCCCAAGTAGAAGATGAGCATCGAAGAATCTCCAGTGGGAGATGATTGAATTAGTCGCAAGCCTATCTCTTGGTAGGAAAAGCCCCTTGCCCCAACTGTAGACAGAATGCTGTCCAAAAAGGACAAAACCTGGAAGCAGGTAAGTCGACAGCCTAGCTCTGCCAAGACAGGGTAGGTAAGTCCTTCATAACCCCTGCTCTACAATCAATGTCTGTCAGAAATGGGGCCAAATGACTGAAGATCAATGCTGTAATGCATGGAGAGAAAATAGGAACTCTCCAGGCAGCCACAGGTATGTCATTTCTTAGTTTGGGAAGCTGCAGGCCCTGTACTTCCTATAAAATCAGATATATTTATCCCTCTCAGGTCTCTGAGGTGGTTGAAGAACAGATAGCTAGAGTCTCATAATTAAATTTTGAGTTGTTTAGGAGTCAAGAGACTGTTATAGATCTAAGAAGATACTTTTAAAATTGTGTTGCAAGCTAGTATGAATGTTGAGTCAGATATAGAACTTTAAACTCATGGAGATGTTTAGATAGTAGAATGTTAAAGTCAGGTACCAAATACATATGGACTGGTCATTGGGAATGTACGTTAAGCCATATAACCCTCATAACTGTGGCCTAATTACTTCTGTTGTACTGTATTATATTTATTATTATAAGAGAAAGAGCCATTTGTTGGACTGAAAGGGGAAACTGTAGGGGGAAATAAGATATACCTTAAACTTAAAAGGAAAAAAAAAGGGAAGAGGATGGGGGGTTGAGGGTGGGAGTGTGGGACTGGAAGGGGGAATAAGGAGGGGACTGCGATTGAGATGTAACTTGAAGAAATAAAAAATAAAGGAGAAAATCAAAAATAAAAAGTCTATGTCCATGTTCCCTTTGGTGTGTTGGTTGTAGTATAGAGATCCTGTACTATATAGCTAAAATCCTACTATAATTGAATAGATGCCATATGCATCCTTCTGAGTCTGGGTTAGTTCACTCAGGATGAGCTTTTCTATTTCCATCCATTTGGCTGCAAATTGCTTAATTTCATTCTTCCTGATAGCTGAATAGTATTCCATTGTGTAGATGTACCACAGTTTTTTAACCCATTCTTCGGTTGAGGGACATCTGGGTTGTTTCCAGTTTCTAGTTATTACAAATATGAACATAGATGAGGAAACTTCCTTATGATTCCATGAGGAGACATTTGGGTGTATACCCAGAAGTGGTAGGGCTTGGTCCTGAGGCAAAGCTAGTCCACTTTCACCATATCTCTTCAATATAGTACTTGAAGTTTTTGCGAGAGCAATAAGACAACTAAAGGAGATCAAAGAGATAAACATTGGAAACGAAGAAGTCAAATTATCCCTATTTGCAGACGATATGATAGTATACATAAGCGACCCCAAAAATTCCACCAGAGAACTTTTACAGCTGATAAACACCTTCAGCAAAGTGGCTGGATACAAAATTAATTCAAAAAATCAGAAGCCCTTCTTTATATATCAAACAAATGGGCTGAGAAAGAAATAAGGGAAACAACCCCCCTCACAATAGCCCCAAACAATATAAAATACCTGGGGGTAATTCTAACCAACCAAGTAAAGGACCTGTACAACAAGAGCTTCAAGCCCTTGAAGAAAGAAATACTCCATTATTTTTATAAATGATGCTGCATCATAAATAAGGTGATTATGGCATCTATTATTAATAAAAATTGCTTCACTGAAAATGAAGATTTATGACAAGAGGAGACTATGATTTTACAGGAGTGCTGCCAACTTTCCAGAATCTGTAGCTATCCACATAAGCATGTTTTTAATTCATAATGATTGAAAATTTAATATATTAAGTTTTTTCTTAGTAATTTGCCAGTTTTTCCACATATGTGTATGAGGCTGAAGTTTCTGTCTGTGTCCAGTGTGTGTCCTAGATTGACAGCCTTGATCTTCTTGTCCGTGTGTTCAGTCCTTTGAGCCATCCCATTGTTTCTAAAGGATGCTATCCAATAACTCATAGTGAACACACACATGCATGCATAAGGGGAGAAATTACACAATGATAACAAAAGGACATGAAGAGTTCCTTTACAAATTAAAGTTGATTTTGAGATCCCTTAGCTAGCTATTACTCTGGAGTCTAGTGAAGTCCTAGAAGAAAGAAAATAGATACATATACTTAAAAATAATAGTATCTGAAATCAATTTGATTTGATTCGAGAGGCATTCACATCACCTCCATTCTCCAGACAAGGGAACTGAGGCTCCTAGGACTGTGTAACCTTTTAAAGCTATTCATACTTGCATCAAAAACATTTTGCTTATTTATAATTTAGAGGCACATTTTATGCATCAAGCTGCACTTTTGTACATATAATCTTACTTTATTTTACCCTCTAGCAGAAATAAAAAAAAAAACAAGTGTTTTACATTAACTCAATTGTCAGCAGGTGTCTAATGCTTTACTTTTCCATTTTTGGTGTTAGAACATTAAGAGCTCCAATTATTAATTCCTGACAAACCTGGAACCAATAAATAGGAAGGCCTTTAAAAGTCACTTCCTATTTAGTGATTAGTTAGACATGTTCATATTCGTTCTCTCTCTCTCTCTTCTTCCTCGCCTCCTGATTGTCAAAGGTGGAATGATTTCAGCATAAGTTAGACTTGATTCAACTCAAATTAAGCCAAGGAGGAGGGAGCAGTGATAAGATTGGAAGTTAAACTAATCCACAGAAAAAAGGAAGAGGGGACAGAGACAAACAGGGGCGTGAAAATAGAACACATGTCTCTGTGCCTATTCCCTGCCCTGCTGTGATTTCTATAGGTGTTACTCAAAGTACAAACCTTGAGTCTTAGTTTCTCTAAGGAAGTATAATACATTTATGCCTTGGTGTGTTTCATGCCCCTTAGCAATTGCTATGTCACAAAAAGTTAAATCTATGGATCCTCAAGAGAAAATAGAAATAATTAGAAACTTCAATTAAAACATAACTTTTACTGTTTTCCTCTTCCTAGTTCACGTTTTCATTTTTCTGTGGCATACATCACAACACAACAAAAGCCCTCAGAGTTGCCAGTTCATTTGCACAGAAATAAAATTATTAAAAAATCCTCCAAGTGTTCTAATATTAACCAAGCTTTAATGGATATGTCACACTCCTGAATCAGGAACACTCAGTCCCCTGGAACAGGCAGTCCCTGCTTCCTTCCAGCCTCTGCATGAAGGCTTTCTCACTGCAGAAGCTTTTCATGACTTTCCAAACCCCCTTGCCATCTTTTTCTTTATTTTTCTCAGAGCACTTGTCACCATGGAACATCTGTTTGTTTAGTGTCATTCTCATTCCATTTAATTGTAAGCATCACTAATCCAAGACTTTCTTTCCTTCGCTACTGTGTAACACAGAAGATGAACTCAGTGGCCATTATTTTAATGTTTGTGATTTTTTTTATGAGTGAACAGTAGAGACTTTTATTTAGAAGACCAATGTTCTGATTAAATATCAGAGGGATGTAAAGATAAGTATAAGGGTATTAAAACCCTTTATGTCTTTATCATACGATATCTGTTATAATACATAAGATACGTGCAGCGATATACTATTAACAGTGTTTGACTACTGTACTAGAATGGCCACTGAACTCCAGTGTATTTGCCACTTGAGAGTATTTGCATTTGCAATGTTCTCAAGTGATCACATTGTAGGTGTCTGTCGGGATGCCTCAAGATGTTGTTGCTACCAATTATTTCCAACCATCAATAATAAAGAGCCCTAGAGGTTTAAAAACTACTGCATGGGTAGGAGTGAGGGGCGCTAGAGAGAAAAATCCAGGACCAGTTATGCGGCTACATATCCTTTTTTTAAAATTTCTTTATTTGTTTATTTTACATTCCAATCACCACCCCTCTTCCTCCTTTCCTCCCAGTCCTACCCTCCCATTCATTTCCCCCTACACCCCACCACTACCCAGCACCAACCCACTCTGGCACATCAAATCGCATAAGGACTAAGTGCCTCCTCTTATCTGCTACTTATCTTGAATGCAAGATAGTCACTAGGTAAAGACTACCAATCGCATTATTTCTGTGTTTGGAAGTCAATCCTATGATATCATGGTGAATTCAGACAGATTCTGGCTTCTGATTTGAGAATTCTCACCCTGGCTGCTTAGGTACTGGTTCGTGCCATCGAGATTACAGGTGCCTCTTACTTAGGAACACAGTTCAGAAGAAGATTGGCAAGATTCCAGTGGTGGCATCTCTCGGGACTTAAATTTGCCTTGCACATTTAAAATATAACCCCAAAGTTTCATATTTGATTCAACAAAATGGAAGATCCGAAAGCCAGTGAGATCACTTAGATGGTAAAGTTCTTGCCATTCATGGATCAAGAACTGGATTTGGTGAGTTCGAGGCTAGCAGGGTCTACAAAAGTGAGTCCAGAACAGCCAAAGAATACACAGAGGAAAACCCTGTCTTGAAAAACAAAACAAAACAAAACAAAAAACAAAAAACCCTGGATTTGGATCCCCAACATCCACATACAAAGCTATATGCAGTGAGAAACTCTGTAATCCTAGTGGGAAGATGAATGGAGACGAGGGGATACTTGAGGCCTGCTGGCTAGCCAATCTTGCTGAATCTATGAGTTCCAGGTTCAATGAGAGACATTGCCTCAAAAAAATTAAGTGGAGAGCATTTAAGGAAGACACATGAAACTCTCTCTCTCTCTCTCTCTCTCACACACACACACACACACACACACACCATAAATAAATAAATAAATAAATAAATAAATAAATAGTTTACAGAAGCCTCAGGAGTAATTGGACCACCTGCTACTAAAAACAGACAAATGAAATGGACTTGTTGCTTTAAAGTCAGGCCTGAGAACCTCAGCCCTAGCTACCAAGCTGACCACTGGAATATTTTCTTTTCAGAGGCAAAAATTAGTTCTAGAAAAACAATCTCATTCATCGTTATTTTTCTGAAAATGCTGTGGTACCTTGATGGTGTAGTGTTAAGCATTCTAAATGTTTGGTCCTTTTTGCTGTCACTTATATTGACTCTGATTGGTTAAATAAAATGCTGAGGCCTGAGATTGGGCAAAGACAGAGAAAGGTGGGACTTCCTGAGATTAGAACAGGAAGCCTGTGCTTTAGACAGAGGATTAAAGCATTCCAGCCAGGAGCAGCAGGAAGGAGGCACACACCATGGGTTAGAAAAAAGAACCTCATTCCACATGGCCAGGAACATCGGCATGGCATGGAAAATGGCAGTCCAAGGGTATGTATGTATATATGGGGTCATATTTAGGTAATAGAATTAAGAACTAGCTTAGATGGGCTAGGATTGCTCAATTCAGGCCAAGGCTTGTTAAAATCCACGTGGTGTTGTGTGCTCATTTATAATGGCTGCTTAAAGATTAATAGCTGCCTAACAAGCAACAATAATGTAAATACTGGTTAAATAGTTTAATTAATTATTTCTACAAATGGCACCCAAAATAATGCAATTTAATTAATTATTTTTACAGTACCTCTCATAAGGCTTTCTGAAAAATGTCTGATTAGCCTACCTTTAATCTACTTTTGTACTTGCTGTAAAACGATTCCAAGAGGTATAAAAAGGAAAAATAATTTTCTTTGTGCCATAACAAATTATGGCTAAAATGCTTAATAAGTTTATGAGGAAGAGCTTAGAAGCCACTGAGATATGTTCTATACTTGAGTTTGCTACTTAACAGACATGAGGATGTTGCTGCTTAAGATTTCCACTGTGCAGCTGTGAAATGCAGGTGATAAGAGTACCTACCTCAGAGGACTGATGTGTCAGTGTTAGCAAGTACTGGAGAATGTTGTTATGAGAAGAGAGTGGAACAGTAGACATGAAAATAACTCTTACAGATCAGTGGTTCTCAACCTGTGGGTCACAACCCCTTTTGGGGTTAAATGATCTTTTTACAGGGCTCAACTGAGATCATCAGAAATCACTCATACTTGCATTGTGATTCATAATAGTAGCAAAATTACAGTTCTGAAGCAGCAACAAAAGTAGTTTCATAGTTGGGGGTCACCACAGCGTGTGGAGCTGTGTCACAGGGACACAGCATTAAGGAGGATGAGAACCACTGCTACAGATGGAACGTATCGGTTTTCCATCCTCCTTCATTCTGAGAAACCCAGTGCTGCCACATGCTGCACTGTGTACTTGCTTCTGTTTGTTTCCAGATAGCTTTTATTGTTGGCATAGTGGAAAACCTGGTAAAAGACCAGAAAAAAAAAATCAATGACTTCGCCTTTACTAAGAGCAGGTAAAGGAGGAAAAATGATTTACTTGGAAAATAATAGGGGATCATGATGAAATAATTTATGCTGGTTAATATTGTTTATGTGAAAGATCTAGACAGTTTGGCCAATCAGATAGAGTAAAAAAGAGTACATAATGGATGGACAGTAGTTACACCCAAGAACAGTCAGACAAAGTAAAGAAGAAGCTACGTAATGGATAGATAGTACTCAGAAAGTCAGGCATTGTATACATGGGTGAAGGCACATGAACAAAGAGATGTTGTGGGATGAGCGTGACATAGTAACATCATGACTTGAAACTGCCTGTTGAGACTATAATGGAGGTGTGAGAAATCTCTGATAACCCAGGGTTTAATATGACCACAGATGTTTTCCTAATGCTTTGTAGAGGGATTGATAGATCCCAAGAAGGAATCCATTGTGAAATGTGCCTCATTTACCATAATTGATTTTTTTTAGCATTGCTAAGTATGAAGCTTAGCAAAGATTCAGCAGATACCAAAAGTGCAGAATATTGGGAAACTCTGCATTAAACTGCAAACTCCACATCAGTCTTCCTGATGTCTTATAGTAGCAGCACACCAGAATCAGAAAAGATGGGAAGTCCTGTGCCAAAGGCTTCCAATACTTCAAAATACTTGAGAATGCATGAAAATGTCATTTGCATTGGATATAAATCTATGCCAAGATGACTCAATCTGAATATGTTACACATATTTGCAGAGATAAATAGTTGTGCAAGTGGGTAAGTCTCTATGCAAATGAACACATGGATAGAATTTTGCATTTACAAGCAAAACTAAAAAGCATTTTCAGATTAAAGGTTTGCTGATCCTCATCAGAAACAGTCAGTTAAAAGTCAACTTTTCAATTTATACATTAAAACAGAAAATTTGATTAGATTCAGCAGGGACCACGGGATATATAGTCATAGCAACCAAAAGATGATTTAATGCTAATCTAGAAAGTATTTTTCCCACAAGTTCTTTTTTTTCCCATAGTTAGTGCTAACTAGGTGACTATGTATTAATATGAGGCATGTTGAGAATTTTAGGATATATTAAAACAAGTTTCAGTAGTAATTGGTCTATACCAGTAGTTCTCAACCTTCCTAATGCTGTGACCCATTAAAACAATTCCTCATGTTGTGGTGACTACAAGCCATAAAATTATTTTTGTCACTACTTCATAACTGTAATTTTTCTACTTTTGTGAATCATAATGTAAATATCTGTGTTTTCCTAGGGTCTTAGGTGAACCCAGTGAAAGGGTCATCTGACCCTCAAAGCAGTCGTGACCCACAGGTTGAGGACCACTGGTCTGTACCAAACATTACTCAGGTTTTCCTCTGGACACATTGGAGCATAAAGCTACACTAAGAATAAGACCTTTTTTACCTGGATATCACTGGCCATTCTTGCAATTCTATCAATTTTCTCATAATCATGGCATTTGTAGAAACCATAATTTCTCATGAGTGCCTCCCATTTGTTTTTGCACATCTCGGGAGCACAGGAACTGACAGTCCCCGTTCTACATTATCTTTGCAAGAATGTTTTTATGTCAAACAGCTTGAGATCTCCAGCAGTACTGAAGTTCATCCCATAACAAAAATGGCTCAGGTTTTCCAAGGGTGTTTTTTCCTACATTGTGGTAGAAACTCATTATGTGCACACTATCAACACAGCCTATGGCCTACCATAACCACTGGACTTGAACTGTCCAGTGTAACTTCCACAAACAAAAACCTTATGCTGCTTGCTATCTGTTTTGAAGGACAAAAATCTTTGTCTTTGACCTAAGAGCCTCAAGTCTTCTGCCAGCACTTGTGAATTTAGAACAGACAATGTGTAGGATAAAAACCCAGCTCCTTTATATATTAATAGGGCAAAACCCCCACAAATAATCATTCTACTAACTATACTCATTTTGATTATATCTCTGAAAGGGCATTGGACAAAGATCCAGAGATGTGCAGTAGTACAGGAATCTGCACCACAGTACAGACTTGGGGAAATTATTTCTTTTCAGTCCTCAGTTTGATTGTGTATAAAGTAATCATGGAAAAGAGTCAGTCCTGGAGAATCTTTAAAATGCTAAACTATTTTGAGCTTTCACTATTATGTATAATCTTCCCTCATTTTTTACCAGACTTATAGATAGTATATAATAACATTTAAATCAAAGATATTGTGTTGAGACACCCACTAGAGGCAGTCTACTCTAGAGATTCCCATATGTCCCAGCCTAATCCCAAAAATATGTTGGGAGTGGTTTCAGAATACTTGAACTTTTTTATCTGAATGTTTGTTTTTAAATGCAATTATATAGTGTATGTATTCAAATATGTTATAAGGCAGCACTAACATGCAAAATACCAACAGGGTAGCACACATTCATTGACTTTTCACTTATACAAAATTGTCAACTGTTTTTGAGATGAACCATTGGAAATGAGTCACTTACATCATCTACTTTATCAATGAGAAATATGAAACAGTAATAGTAGCAACACTGACAGTAAAAACACCAAACCAGCTACATATGAAGCTGTAATAAATGAGCTCATGTTTTATTCTCTTTAAGTGTGTACCCACGGTGGTTGCTGAAGTTGTTTTAAGTTCTGGGGTTGTTTGGAATGAGATTAATCAGAGTGGCTTTTATTTCTCCTAGAAATTGTTACTTACGTTCATTTGGTATTGCTACCCTTGAGAAGGAGATGATGGTCTGAACTTTGAATGAATTAGCCAACCAAAATGGGAAAAATAGAGATAGAGAGCTCTAAAAATGTATATGAAAGAAGAAATATAAAACCCAGTGCATAATTCAAGTATAAAATAACAAATAATTCTCTACATATCAGTGACTAGGAAAAATGATGACAGTTATAGAAACTAATAAAGTATTTTCTAAATAATGTAACGATGAAAATATGAATATCAAGAAGAGAAACCAAATTGAAAGAAAAACTCCATGAGCACAATTTTTAAAAATTCTACTTTAATAAAAATCTAATTTTATTTTGTCACTATTCTTCAGATCCCTGTTTGTGTCCTAGTGAGAGGGAGAGAAAGGAAGTCTGTGGATTTGGGTGGGTGAGGAAGTAGAGAGTATATTAGAGGAGTTGGGTGAGGACAAATCATAACCAATATATTTTCTTTAAGGAATCTACTTTTGGTTTTAAAAACATCTACTTCCAAAAGACAGCTAACCCAGTGAATACAATTGCAATGAGCAGGTCAGAATTCAGAACAGAAGCCTCGCTAGAAATGTAAGTTTTTATTTTCTATGCTCATAGGTTGCAAGCATCATGTGTCAGAAATCATCAATTCCTCTTGAATCTGGGATTTTCAAGCCATGCTGGCAATTTCCTGGCACTCTTTCCAATAACAAGTCCACCTTGTGACTCAGTAAATTGTTTCAAACCTCATATGCTGTTTTTCTTGTTGTAGAGTGTCAAGCTCAGATCCGCCTCTCATTCACACGGGAAAGTTTTTAAATGACGTTGTGTATATGCAAACTGAATAATTATATCTTCCTTTACCTGAGAAATACGGAAGCAAGAAAAAAAAAAAAACCAAATCACTTTCCTCAATCAATGTGAGTGATTCAAGCCTACAAAGGCATATCTGAAGATGGTAGAAGAAAAGGAGACCTGGCAATTTCTGTTTGATTGTAGGATGTATAGCATCATCAAAATGACAAGGTAAATGCTGAGGAACATTTTTCTGAGTGTTGGAAGAATTGACTGGGTATTCAGCGGAAGCTAAATGAAAATGTCAGGGTAGTGATAAAGATTTTGCACTTTAGCACAGTCTACTGATTGGTACATAGCAAGATTTGATTGTGGCTTCAAGAAACTAGGAATTGGAACTTTCAAAGATACTGCCTGGCTAGAATGGTGTCTTATTTTGCATTCAAATTTTTATTGAATATGTACATTTTAATATAATGCAATGAGATGCTCCGTTAAACAGATTGAATCTCTAAATCACTTTTTTTTCTAGATTTATTTCTAATTGAGTGTAAACTCATTTGAAGCTTTTCTCAAGTTGTAATCAGCAAGCAACATGAGATCAATGACCAGATTTAATGTGTGTCCCACAGGTTTGGAGAACCTTTAAAAGTTCTGATCGTTCGAGTGATTGACAGGAATGTGGTCTGGCAGGGGAAGAAGAAAAAATGGAAAGATATTGGTGAAAGGGTGAATATTTTCACTTATAAAGCTAGATATTGTGATGCATGCCTTTAACCCAGGCACTCAAGAGAGAGGCAAGAAGAACATAAGTCCATGGTCACCCTCCTCTGCATAACAAGCTCAAGATCAGCCTACGATAATATATGAAGCCCTGTCTCAAAAAATCAAGTTATAAAATTCGTAAGTTCCAGGAAATTAATATACAGCTCAGTGACTATATTTTATACTTAAAATTGCTGCCTATAGATTTGCCTGCTTATAAAAAAATAACTGTAACTTTGTGAGCCTATGGGCATGTTAACCACTTGATTTTAGTAATTATTTTATAATAAGTGTATGACAGAGCATTGTGCTATGTTCATAAAGTGAATGCAATTTTATTTGTGAATTATTCCTCAGTGAAGCTGGGAACAAAATAAACTAGGTTTTGTGACATCACGAGGCCTATGTGAAATATTATTTAATTACTTTGTTCCCTTTGCAGAGTCTTTTTAATGAGTTCATTTGTGCATTATTGGTATGCCTATCAAGATAAATATGATATAGACTTGCACCTAAGAAGGAAAAACTATAAACAAATAGCAAGCTACTTGGGAAGAAAATTTAGACACTCATAAAATAATTATTGAGCATTTCATTCTTTGAACGATAGTGAGAGCATTGTCAGCAACAGTTCACTGGTTGAAATGAACATCTTCCTTTTGATGGGCAAAGGTACCTATGAGAACATGAAATTGAAAATTCCATGAGTTCACTTTTAGGGCCATAGGGAGCAGAAGACAGCAGGAGTGAATCCTTTATGATTCTTTTGACACAAGCAGGATAGCTGAGGAATTCCATACATTCTCAAGGGGTTGAACTTCAGAGCAAACAGCATCCTAGCAAGAGTAGTTAAAATTAAGTGGCCAATTAAAAGCTTTTGCTTTGAGAATTTGAAGAAGCAAATCAAAATGGATCAATCTCACTCTGGATCGCGCTGTCATTCCAAATTCCCAAACAACAGTCCACCACCCAGCATTCCTCAAATTTTCAGAATGTCCACAGGGAAGGCATTGGAATTAGTTCATGTTAAACGGGGAGAAATAAATCTGCCCTCATAGTAAATAATGACTTTCCTATGTTAACATTTATAAAAGCAAACACCCTCTTTCAGTTTGTGGACACCCTCTTGTCTGCCATATGTTAAGATTTTAGTATCGACCAAATGTCTGTTTTATGTGTTCTTTTCATACCCAATATTATTAAGTTGGTATATCAAGTATCTGGTTTAAACAAAGGAGGGTAAAAAAGGCATAAGAAAGTTATGTAGCTTCTCCATCAAATCCTGCTCATTGAGGCTGGCATTGGAACATAAAAAAGACTCACGCAAAGCCACCTTCTTAATTGTTACCTTGTGTGCCAATCTTGGCCAACAGTAAATTTCAGGAATACATATAAATAAAATGTGCTCAATGAAACAGTGCCCAATATCAAATAATGCCTAATGTCCATTTTTTATTATCCATTATTATAATACAGCTTTCCTATTTCCCAACAATATGTTAATATAATGACATTTTAATTGATCACAGTGACTACTTTACCCCTGTAATTTCCACTTTTTTCTTTTTTTTCTTTGTGTGTATGTGTGTGTGAGAGTGTGTTCTTGATTATTGTAATTTCCACTTTTAACACATCCTCCAATGCATTCTTAGATAGTATTTGGTTTGGGCCAACAATCTATTGCTTTCATTAAACCAGAAGTTAATCTGTTAAACAAAGTAGCTTCATGTAAATGTAAGTTTCCTAGGTCTAGAAGAAAATCATTTCCTATGTTTCTCATTAATTATCATGACAATTTGTCAATATCATTAAATAGTTTCTCTTCCTGCATATTAAAATTGATTTCCTCCCTAGTTTTAATTCTGCTGATATTACATAGCTAGGAAGTAAGAAAAAACACAAACTACTTCCACCAATTCAGGTTTGAAAAGTAAGGGTAGGCATTCGTTAACTTCACATCATTTGTTTTCCCAAATATTTTCCCTTGGCCTTTACAGACAGCAATGATAGTGATGAGTTAGAGGTGGCAGTTGTCATTCCATAAACTGATATTTTACAGGCACTCTAATTGGAATGAATTTGGACTTGAGAGTTCATGCCCGTTATCTCATTAATACCACCACCTCATAAAGCAGCTCTCATTATATAGAACTTCATAAAAGTGCTGTGGTCCCAGAGAATTTGAGGAACTCTCACAACTCATAAATTATCAGTGACAAAAGCTGGCTCTAAATCCGGACTGCCTGTCTCATAATGCTACTTTTTAATTTTTAATTTGAAAAATTTTTTTTTTAGTGTTTGAAAGTATAATTACATCATTTCCCCATTCCTGAAACACTTTTTTCCCAACCCCTTCACCTTGGCATCACCAATTAAATATACTTCAAAATATATCATTGAAAATACTGAAAACTAAGTTTTAAGTATAAGAAGTGATGGCTTGAGCTCACATTTTGGTTTGCGTTTTGTAGACATTTTTATGTGCAGTCTCTAATTTGGAGGATACAATTCAAGTCAGCCTGCAGATCTTCTCCAGCTTCAGGATGTGTACAGAGGACACGGATTTGTCACTGACTTGGAACCTCTTTCATTTCTATCCCCCTGCATAAATCTCCACGGTGTCATGTTGTTAGTGGATATTTATTCTACTCCTGCAAGCAGTCACACATCAAAATCAGATCATAGATATTCATGTCCTTCTTCAAACCTTAGTACACATTGACTTAACTACCGCATCATTTGGAGATATTCATTTCACCGTGACATGAAGAGCAACATGAATAATTAATATTGATTCCCCTGATCTAGTGCAAGTATCTGGTATCTAGTATCTATCTGGATGATAGAGCCAAGCTTTACCTCTGAACCTCAATGACATTTAAGTATTTAGCTTCCAGTCCATGACTCTCAAAATATTAGTGCTGTACACAAAATAAACTACTGAACTAGCAGTAGTTCAAACTGAAAACCAGAAGTCAACTGACACCAATAGAAGTTCATGTGACATTTGGAGGGAAATGCCTGTAGTAATTTACACTCTGGGCATCAAATTTTTATTTTTCACTCTCATGGAACGAGTTATGAAATTATCATTCCATAATAAAACTTTGAATTTAGTTTCACCTGCCTCCCCCAATGGACTAACTGTAGCTAGTAATCTATACTTATTTATGATTTGTTGTCTTAACTTATTAACATATCCTATTCGCTTCTGTTTATCTCTACTCTTTAATCCCCATCTTTGGGGAAAAACCACTTGACCTTCTCTAGGTTTTTTTTTCCTAATTTGTAAAATTTGAACTTCACCTACAAGTATGCAGTAGTTTTAAATAATAGTGATACACATATATATGTGTGTTTCTGTATGCATATCAGTGTCTAACACATACCCAGTAAGCTTGAATTGGTTTTTATAAATTTTATTGGGTACATATGAATATACTTAAATATCTTGTATTTTACAAGGTTTTCACATAGAGTGGACCACAGTAGAAAAAAAGTAAATATAAATTTTCAGATCGTGGAAATAGCTCACCATCCAAGACAAAATAATATTTTAAACATATTTTCAGACAACAGATTTCATCCAAAATCCCATGATACACAAAAATTGAAAATATTAAATATTAGCAGAGTAGAGAAAACCAGTTTCCTTTCATCTCAGAGCGTCCTAGGACTCAGTCCACCACTGTTTTCAGTAGCAGTATGTAAGTGATGTCATAGGTTCCCCCCACCCCCACCCCAGACAGGGTTTCTCTGTATAACAGCACTGGGTAGCTTTGTAGATAGATTACAGATGTCATAGCTGCTTAGGATCATCGCAGAGCAAAAAGAATTCAAGCTGCCTGTGTACTTGGTCCTCTGCCTCCTGAAGCAGCTCATTGTTTTTTGATTTCTCCAAGTTAGAGGTTGAAAAGTCATGAGCTTGAACTTGGAAACTAGAAGGGGTCATGAAGTGAGAGAACTTGGAAGAAAGAAGGGGGGGGGGAGTCTACAAAGTCACAGAGATCTAGAATTGTGGGAGCCTGCTGGAGTTGGAACAGCCATAGATGGATGTCTTCCCTCCCCCCGCCTCACCCCATTCTGCTTCGTTTCCTTCTTTGATAATGGTTTACAACTGTGTCATGTTGCAGAAAGCTGAATCTCCATGATGATTTTTGGAGGCACAAAATAAGCTCCTGATTCCTTTTAGACCTATGAATATAATATAATTTCCCAGTTATTTTTCTTCTAGCACACTTGGAAAAAAAAATGCTCTGATGGTCTGATTTACATAAGCACTCATCGTGTGTGGGCATAGTGTCAATTTTAAAAGAACTTTTTGGTAAATTAAATGGTTGTATTCCCTGCCTGTATTTTCTTGTTCTTTCTTGTTTTACCTACTCCCAGTATTTAAATTGGCCTCTCAAACAACTCACCATGGAATAAGATGAAGAACTGCCTGGGTTTATATCCTCCTTTACCAAATGGAATCATACACAAAATAGTTGTAGTTTAAGGTGCTTTCCATGCAGGGTTTAAGGTAGGCCATGTGGTAACAGAAAAAGACACAACTCTACAGAAAGTCAGTGATTGACTTAACAAGTATGCAGAAGTTAATGGAAAACCAGTGGCTGCACAGAGCGGGAGCCAATAAGCATATGGCTTTCTTCTTGGCCCATCTTCCCTGAGGGGCGTTCAGCTGTTGGAGGCACTGCGTGTGGAAGGCACTCTGGTGCTACAAACACAGCCAAGCTGTTGGTAAGCCAAAGGCTTTCAAAACACGAGACATATAGTATGTTCCAGGGAAACATAAGCTCATAACCTGCGTGCTTTCACTAAGAGACTGCTTATCTAATTCATCTTCTCTGTGTTCTGCAAAATATGCTACAGGAAGTCTGTGTCCTCCTCTAATGAAAACAGCTCATATTTTCCTTTAGAATCTCTTCCTCTTGAATTCTGGTATCTATAAGGACTATGTTTCTAAAAGAAAAAGCTTTGGTATAGATTTATCTGAGCACTAAATTACCTGAGCACTTTCAATATGTAAGGGTAGCACCAGATTAACTTCTCTGAAAACCTTTAGTCCTTCCTCTACAAGAAGTCAAGTGTCTGAGGCAGCTCCAGTCCTACCAGACACTCTGCGGACTGCAAGCATCAAGCTCACCTGAGTTCCAAATGCAGAATTTCAGATAGAGATCTAGTTGAATAAGACAATACTTAACTACTACATCATTGTATGTGGACATGAGGATTAGTAACTGCTTTTTTTGAGGCTCTTCTGTGAACTGGAGGCTAACTGCATTAATTCTTTCACTGATATTTTGGTTGATTTATGGGGACAAGCTAGTGCGTTAATTTGAAACCAGCAGTCTATCAGTTTCTCTTTCCTTCCCTCAAAATAAAATAATAGTATAATCATTGTGTGATATGGTATCAATGTTGGCTAGTTACTACTCCAAGCCAAGCCCTGCTTGACTGTATCAGAATGAGTTGGTTGGCAGGGCCAGACAGTGTGAAGGCACTTAGACTTCCAAAATGTACATCATAGAAATTACAGGGCAGCTTTTCCCCCTTGGCTTTCTGTCTTTAGTTTTGTTAACACAAAACTATTTTTTGTCTGCAGAAATAAGCATGCACACCATCTGTTTCCCTGCAGATATCAAAGTTCTATATTGTTTTTCATTCTACAATAAATATTTATTTCACCCTTCCATACGATGTTTATTCATCCTCATCTCCCTCCTCCATTCCAGTTTCATCTAATCAGATTTGATGCATAAACTTGTGCCTAACCTAGACTTTACCCTTCATTTTATTCCTTAGGCACAGAGAACTTTACATTTTAATATTTAGTAACACTCTGTGAAATCTTTTGTTTTTTCAAAATTGTGACACTTTGGAAATATATAAATCATGCAGATTTGTATCTTTGCTATTTCTTAAGTGAATTATTGAGCAGCTGAGGTATGACATATAGCTGTTGATAAGATACAGTAGATTATTTAATGAATATAAGTAGCCTGCTTTGTTTTGGTTTATAATATTGGATAGCACGTAGTTTAATACATTTAAAAAACATGAGGGATAGTTAAGTTAAATGACTTTGTATTTCATCCTGAAATAAGCAAAACTGAGGCTCATCTAGCATGGCCAATGAGTGAAGTGGGTATGATTGGATAACTAGGGCAAAGAATGGAAATACATCCATAATGCTTACTTAGCCATGGAAGAGTAGATATTGTCTATTTTAAAAAAACAAATGCAAGCTTCTAATCAGCAGTACTCAATTTGACATAATTAGGTTGGCTTTGGGTATGGTGTTCATTGCATGCAATGCTCTCGGAAGTTTCTTTGTAGCTTATTGAGCCCATTTTTTTCCAAGAAACATCATGGGGCTGTAAGAGCACATTGCATCCAGATGCATAATTCATTAGGTTAAACAGTGTATGCCATTGACTTGGGTTTGTTTCTTCGGGGTGCTTCCAAAGTGCATCAGGACCTAGTTTAGCTAGCAGCAGCTTGAGATGCAGAATTAGCATATTGTTTCTCAGGGAATGCCCTTGAATGTGCTTGAGTGGCTGTCATGTGTGAGGCGTGAGCAGAATTGCTGAGAGCCAGTGAAGAAATGGGCTCCTGGCAAAGTACAGTTGTCTTGTATGGCAGTTCCCTGCTTGGCATCTCAGAAAAGCTCCTCGGGAAATGTCAGAATCATTGCTGAATGACTAAGGTAGAGGCCATGAATGCCAATGTCTCACCTGAGGCCTCACAGGTCACTCATATTACAGCACACCTGTGCCTAAGTGCAAAGGATGCAGGAGTCCCTGCTTCCATGTGAGGACCTCACCTTGACTACGAAGGCACAAAACTTAGAGACAGGTTATCCTGAAGTCAAGCTGCGACTTTGAGCTACAGATTCAAATTTTGTGTCATTTACATTTCGAACTAGCTTAATACATGCATTTTCTGAAGGAGATCAAGGACATAAATAAATATAGGTATAGGCGTGTCTGAGGTAAATAAACTGGAAATAAAGCCAGGGGAACAGAAAAGAAAAACAAACAGACGTGTTCACTAACCATGAGAGACTGCACAGTGTGACTTTTTATTAATCTCACATGCCAGGAAAACAGTCTCTTACTAAGATAGATGGGATAGAATTTTTTCATTTGGCAAATTGCTTGCAGGTGAAGAAAAATTCAATCAATCAAATGCAAGCATTAGTAAAAAGAGAAATAACTCTGAGCATACCCCAATTCCATATGGATTTTCATTTGTCTTTTGAGTCACGGAATAACACAGTTGTCATTACTTTTAATTTCCTGAAAACCAGAATCTCTTTAGATGTCTATCTCTTATTGTTGAACATACACGTATATGAATCCAAGAGCTTGGGTTCTATTTTAGAGAATGGTTTATTTATGAGATTTAAGCAAGCTTCGGAGTACTTGGAGGATGATAACTTTTGCTCACAGCAAACTAAAATAGACAACACGGGGGGGCATACCCCTATGACTCCAGTCCACCTTAAGGCTAGAGATTAGGTTCAAGTTGTGTCAGCAATTAGGAAGCAGACTTATTAACAAAAGCATTAAACCCTGTATTATCTTCATGCAAACTTGCAAAGACTATCATTTTGAGGAGATTTTATGTTTTAAAATAAAAAGATGGCTGAGTAGGTAAAGAGAGTACAACAGTTTCCTCTGGTGATATTCCAAAAATTGATCATTAAAATCAGATCCTACTAAGGTCTTTTCATGTTGCTAGGAGCAATTGTTACCATAGGAACAATGATACTTAGTAATTGTCTCTTACACACGCATAACACATAACCCAAAAGCTAATATAATTAAAATGCCTTTAAAATAATAGAGGGAGTATGTATGTGTGTATATGTAAGTGTGTGTGCACACGTGTGCATGCATGTGTGTGTATATGTGCACATATGTGCATGTGCACGAGTGTGCATCTGTGTGTGCATGTGTGCATGTGCGTGTGTGGTAGTATAACTTATTCAAGCCATCTTTTAGGCAAGCATAAATAAATTTTCCCACTGGTACCTTTCATTAGTTTACGTCTTCATCACTTTGTTATGCTCAAATTTTATCTTTTGTTGGCATAGAAGAAAACACCTTTTGTACACTGAACTGTCATTATTCTTACAGGGAACATTGAGTCCCAGCAGCAGCGGGTAACCAGTGTTGATGGGGTAACCATAATCACACAAGAAAATCAACGAAAACATAGGCCCAGCAACATACAGAAGTCGTGCTTCTCCCACAACCCAGTCATTTTCTCTTCGGCACTAGTTTGAAAACACAAATCAGAGCAAGTACCCATGCTCACTTTCCTCAAATCATGCTCTTTCTAGTTTCTCACAAAAAAAAAAAATCATACACTGATCAAACTAAAAAGATGAAATAATCCTCCACTTTCCCCTTGAAAAGAAGAGTCAGCAAGACTGGAGTGCATAGATACTAGCAACAACCCCTAGTGCAGATTGAGCAAGTTCAAACTACAGATTTCCTCAAAGCCAAACGTGAGTTCTGGATTTAACAAGCTAACATATCCAGAACACAAACTGGGAGAAGAGTTTACAGGCTGTGTTCTCAGAGCCTCACAATGCCGACGGGTTTCCTGGATTCCTGCAGATCAGGGGTTCAGTGGGGTACTAAGAAGAATGAGGACACCGCACTTGACCACATTAGACTTCTGCTAATAGCATATCCATCATCATCATCTTGCCTTATCATCTCCTCCAAAATTGGCTCATTTATTTTACTACAGGTAGAATTACTTTTTAATTTCTGTTGATAACGTGTGCCATCTATTACTGCAGCTCTCCGATATTCTGGCAAAGCACTAAACTTATTTCTCCTGAGTCCCAAAAGCATGCGGGGAAAGTAGTGTCAGTAACAACTGCTGAAAGGAACTGGTTATCTATCAGGACATAGCAAATACTTTTGTTATGTCAAAGAGCACATGGACATGAATCCCAGGTGGCATTCTTTGGTGACACCTTCTTAGGTGTCCAGTGGTCAGGAATCCATTGCTTAGCAGGCTCCATTTTCCATAATGGGATGAGGAACAGAGGGCCTCTCCAGAAATGCCCAGCTTACAAGGTTCTACATTCAGATCACAGGGTCCTCAATTCTGGTTGACTATGACAGGCAGTTCCAGAAGTGCCCCTTGCAGTGAGACCCTTCACAATGGGGGGTTGATGACTGAGGAGTAGGAAGACCCACAAGTGTCTTCATAGCATGGCTCATTTGGGTCTGCAAATGTTTTCCAAGGAGTTACCCCAAGGATAGGCTTCCAATAAGCCTTGATCTTAGATAGCAGTAATTCTATTTTTGCCTTTTCTGGGGGAGAAATAGTCCTGTATCCATGTGAACTGCCAAAATCAAACCATGTGTCAGGGGTTTCAAATATATTTCAAGGATTGACACCATGGAAGTGTAGCAAGCACAGCGGTCTTTTCCCTGGTTCTATCTTTACTGAAATTGATACTTAAATTTATTTTTCTTTGTGACTCATTTGTGAAACTTTTACTTAGAAATCTAGAAGTATTCTAGTTTCACAGTGGTCTTTTGAAATGTGATAAAGGATATGCTCATGGAATAAAAAGCGTATCTGAAAATATATCTGCATAAATAAAGGCATATTACTGTGACACAAAAAAGAGAAAAATGAGTTCCTGATCATTTCAAGTAGAACAATTACTAAGACCTAGAAACCAGAGACCTAAGTGAAAACCTAACCACCCCTCAGTTTTGCTGTTTTCCGTTGAAGACTAATTCAGTCTTCATATCCAACGCCTCAAGTGTTGGGGCTGTTTCCTTCTATTTCAATTAAAACATAATCAGTAACCCTGACTACCAAAGGTCTTTTCTGATGCTTAGGCCAAATTTTATATTTTCATTCATTGAATTTTTGAATTTCTAATTATGACCCTATTGTGTCTTTGCTTTCCATATTTTGAATGGCCAGGCGGAAGGTTTGTGAAAGATTTTTCTCTTAGTTGTGTTTCTTTTTTAATAAAAATTCTTTATACTATATTATAACTAAAATTTTAGCCTCTAACATTTATTAATATCATATTTTATAATGTCTAGTCTTCATTAGTCACTTCAAAATATATTTAAGCTTACTTTTTATTTTATTGCCACTTCCCTTTATTTCCTGTTTTCTCATAATTTTCAGTCTTATTTAACCCTTTTTGTATCATCATAGATGTGTAGAAACTAAGATTCCTGGGACACTATTTCATGTGGTTATTGTACATTCCTTTTTAAGAGAAAGCATTTCTTATAATGTAAGTCATATTTATGTTTAATATCACATAGCAAGCTGCTTTGCCCATGGTCTGGGTCAATTGAAATGAAGGTAGTAAATTCCTTGAGGATTGAAAGTAAATGAGCAGAGTGAAAATAATCAAGGTAAAGACTAACAGAGAACCTTTACACTGAAAATTACCTGTGAGGCAACTAACAAGTGAACTTGAATTAGACCTAATTTTCCAGTTTCTCTACAAACATTAGACACAAAATCACAAATGATGAAACTACTCGAGTTCCTGTTGAGTCATTGGATGCCATATGTATTGGCATATCAAGGCAATATTCCCACAAGCCATGCTAGAGATGTTATTCTTCTATGACTGTTTTTCTTTTCTGTTATTCTGATTTTCTCAGGCTGTTTTCCCTTAGAAGTATTTGTCCCATCTCCTCTTGTATGTGTTCCAATATGGAGCTACAGTGACAGATTCATGTTTCTTTAACAAAGAACTTCCTATATTAACCTCTAGATGAATATTCTAGGCTCTTAAATCAGTCTGCTTAAGGAATAGTACAAATCACTTTGCATGGATAGCATCCTTCTTTATGCTATCAGATCTTATATCTCTCTATTAAATCCATTTTGAAGGTCAATATGCAGTTATTTATTTGTTTGTTGAGTGCCTGGGTTTTTAGCTAAGTTCTCTGAGTGAAACAGCATCTTACTCAGTGTATATCTGTATCCCTACTTACTAGAATAACTCTAGCATGGCCTCTCGGTAATTAATGAATACAAAATAAATATTAATTGACCAAATGCAGAAATAATCCAGCATTCATTAGTTTAGGCAAAAGATAACTTAGTCAATGTACATTGTCATCTTGAAGCAAACCACTGCAGTGTTCCTTGCATGGCTATGAATTACCTAGGAATATAAGAAGCTTACCTTGGGCTCATTTTTTTTTTTAAAGAATAACCAGTGGTATTTCCCATGCTGTCCTTAACAAAGATACTGGTTGTGCAGAATCTATTTGATTTCCTGCTGAGTCATTTCTGACTGTTGGAATCCCATTCTCCTAATGGAGAGGGGCAGAGTAGGGAAATAGAAGCTGCTAGAATGAGTTAAATTATATCCAAAGATGCGAAAATGTGGGCTTGGTGCTAAGAGAAAGTAAAATCCAGACTGACTGTAATGATTAGAAAGAGGCAATTAACTCCTGTGTCAGTCATTTTAGTTAAAAATCACTGCAGCTGTTATCCAGAGGAAGGAAAATGAAAGCCTGGCTTGTATAATTTCATACATTTTAATTTTCATAGGAGAGTTAGTTATTAAAAACAAAAAAATATATAAACATAAAAATAAACATTTGTAGCACTTTTGATATACCCTACTTCATATCTGGTTTTTAAAATAGCTCTTATACTTAATAAACCCAATGTGAAAGAGAACTAGAATATCCTCTTTACATATTTATCAATGCAAGTCATGAATCACTTTTGGCCTATCTCCAGTATGGCTTTTGAGAAATTATTTTCTCAATTTTTAATCAATTCTCTAATCACTGATTTTAGTGTCTAAAGAATGTTCCACTTTAAAACATTATCAAGACCATATATAGCTTTATCCAGTCTTCTCTCAGACATTTTGGATGGTAACAAGTCCACTTATACTTATAGAAAATGTACTGATTGTGCCTTATCCAATCTTCTTGAATTTATCATTCTTAAAAATCTATTCATTTTATTTACGATTTTAACATTTTGAAGAAATATGAGTGCATTAATGTTTTATTACCATACATAAGTATTAAAAACATATCCACAATTAAACAAGATATTTAAGACAGTTTTTTTTTCCTAATTTTAAATACCTTTAGCCAAAACCAAATTTTGGAATGGCAAGAAGTTAAGATTATCACAGTTTTTGTCTTAATTAAAAATAGTTATAGTTTGTATGTGCTTATGGAACACAGGTTCTGTCTCTTTTCTGATCTTCTTATGTATTAAAACATATTCATCATACCAATAAATTAATGTAATGACATCAGCAACAGCTTTGTTTTATAATGAGTAAACAGGAACACAAAGGGTTTTCCATAACTACCCAATATTGCAGACAAATGACTCAAAAACCTTAGCTGTCAGAACCCAGAGCTGCTCAATCTGTAAACAGCATGCTATATCTGCAGTGCTTCTGTTTATACACTTAGGATTTCAGGTACTATGGAGGACCGGAACAGGAAGTAAGCAACACACACACACAGGAAAACTAAATCCACTCCAGACCTCAAAGGAGTTTTAGACAATGTGCTGCCTGACCTTGGCCAACATCCCAGCCTCGTACATTTAAGTGAAAGCAACTTAAGAGAGAATGTAAGGTAACTGTATTTTAGAGGACTGTCTATTAAAATGACTAGAAGTTGTTTATAAATGGCCAAGTCTCAGACCTTTAAGGTCTGCTTTAAGGTCTGTAGCCTGTTTGGTTGGTTGATATGTTGGTTTGTTACACTCTCTCATGTATCCTTCCTTTACAAAAGTGAAAACTGGGGCTTAAGGAAATGCAATTTATTTGCTGAAAACCACACTGATGATTACCAAAGTGTTGAAACAAACCAAGTTTTCTGCCCAGCACTCATAAACTATATGGCACCACACTGAGTCCAAACTGTAGCTCCCAGATTGAAAAGACAAAGCATAGAGACATGTGAAACGCTAGCGCACTTTAGAAACCCATCTCAGAAGCAAGAAGTACCAGCAATCAAAAGGCAGTGTCTACACTCTAGCAGTTCTGAAAGTAATAAACTTTACGATATGTCTTCATGAAACCAGTTGAAATTCATCCTGGAATGTTTTCTGCAGGGTTTTAGATCTGTCCTTGGTTGATAAGGACAAAACTGTGTTATGTCTATAGATGAAGATGACAGGAAGCCTAAATTGCATGGTACTTTGGAAAATAAAGTATGACTCCAGAATCCAAATTGCAACTATAAGACCCATCTTTGCAATGATTGCTAAAATAAATAAATAAATAAGATGCCTATATTTGCTTTACAACCAAAACCTTTTTTTAGATATCATTTTTATTCCTAGTTTATGTTAAAAGACTTAACATCTTTTGCAAAGGCACTACAGAGTGGCCTGAAATTAAAAGACAAAAGTAGTAACTGTGTAACTATGCTTAAGGTCTCTAACCTGACTGGTTGGTTGGTTGATTGGTTGGTTGGTTGGTTGGTTTGTAGGTCTAGACTACATTGTTAATTTCTTTCTAAATTTTGAGAATGAGGAAAAGGTTTTAGATTGCTAATTACAATGATTGCGACAAAGCTCTGAACCAGTTCTGGTAGAGTTTGTGATATGTAAATTCCACTAATAGATATTCAGTTGAAAGGTTGGTCAACTAATAAGTATTTGAAAGTAATTCACTGGTAACTAGCAAATAACTTGAACAGGTGCATCACAATGATTCAAAATACAGTCGCTCACACAGGAATCCATTACACTCACTGAGCTTATTATAAAAACACACTGGGAAACATGCAAAATGTTAGCAATAGGCATTTTAAAGTTTTAGTATTTATAAATCAGGATGAGGGTCACAGAGAAAACTTTCCAAGGATCTATAAGGAGATCTTTATTTGGTGAAGTAGGAATGTGTTCCAGCAGTAACACATAATTGTTTTGAAATAGCAACTTTTGATGCCGCATCTGGAGAATAGAATAATATAAGCCTCAACAGGTAGTAATTACTGAAGGTAATTGTAATGTAGCTTGAGCAGTAAACATTAATGGAAAGAAAAAGATTTCTAAGCAAATAAAATCTCAAGCAACAAAAAAGACAAAAAGTTTGTGATAAATGGTTCATTTAGGCATGCAGTGCTGTGTGGGCAAAATTGGATTGCAATCATAGCCATTTCAAAAAATGAAAACATTAGGAGAAAAGAAAATTGGACAGAAATGGCATGGAAATTACAGCCTTTGATCCATTCTGAAGAACCTTTTTCTGAAGCATCATCATGAGTGGGCGGCAAATTCCTTCCAGTCTCTGTTAAAACCTTTCTGAAAGCCTAGAGTCCAGGAGATAAAAAAGAATCAATTTAGGACAGACAATGAAAGCATTTCTCAGTGATGATCTTTTTTTTTTAACCATAAAATCATGCAAAATTAATTCTGCTGTTAAATTGCTATGATTTGAAATTGATACTTGCATTTCAAGAGAATTTTCTTCTCAAATCATTTTCACATACCAACCCTAAGATCAGACATGAAGCACAGGCTTGAGGAGAACTAATAGATCTCCCAAGTCCACCAAATATAAAGCTTCTCCATGCCCCCACTAAGCATCATTATCATTGACAATACCATGAGCCCCAGGATTGTTCTATGACTGGTAATGCAGTTCCTGGCACATTAGTGGGCACTGTGCCATAGGACCAGGTTCTATATCGCACATGATGTGCTGCTGTTTCCAAAAGCATGTGGTGCTAGATCCAGATTTGCAAAAACTTAAATTAATTCCTGCAGGGTTGAAACAATAATGATCGCAGACTTGTTTAATCACTGCTAAAATGTCAGTAATTTGATTCTAAAACATTTATATTTGAAATTACTCATTGGCTTTCTTTATTAAATTACTAGTAATTAGTCTCTTGACAAGGTTTCCTGACCTGTTTTGTTAGATCTCCTTTAAATTATCTTTTTTAATAATCATTTAAATTAGTTCTTGCACAGAAAATTATTTTGGCTCACTAACTTTGAAAGAATGACCAAACCTGTCCAATGTTAAAGAGAGATGCATAGGCAAATATTCTAAGAATGTCACATTTCGTCAAACAGCTGCTTCCTTCTTTGAAACAGTAGTTCCAGTCTGATTTGCAGTACCTGCAGCAAAATTTAGATTTATTTTCTTATTTTATTTGACTTGACTACATTCTGCTTCCATTAACATTTTCTATTTGACCTTTTGAATTATAGACCCCTTCTAACCTCAGATGATATTACTATGAAGAAAATCTCTGTCTGTTTGTTTTATGGCTTTGAGAGTGAGCACTGCTTTTATTGCTGTTTGGAAATACTACCTAAACTATAGAAGTGTAAAATCTTGAGTGAAAAGACTCAAATCTTTTCTGCTTAGGTTTTTGATTCAGCTAAAGTAGTTCCCTCTCTAAAGTCTGTTCATGTAATATAATTAAATCAAGAAAAATCAACTACATGTGTGTATATGTATTTAAAGTTCAAATGAAAATTTTGTCTAAATTATCTCTAGTAGCTTAGAGTATAAAATAATTTTCTAACTACCCTTTCTTTTAGGTGATGATAACATACAACATTTTACTTGAAAAGGCAAAAAATGCAGCCCTAGATGTTGAGAAAATATAGTTTAGCAGAAATGATTGATAAGTAGCAAACTCATCCATAAGGGAATGGAGGGAACATTCCAGTCTCAGGGGATGCTGCCAAGGCCATGTCCTCTGCGAGACACTTGACCTTTTCACTGGGCTTCCTGATAAATACTCTACACCCTAAATGATAATATTTATTTTCAAATCTGTCTCCATGGTGGACATAAACTGTAAGTTCCATGGCTTCTCTCTTACCATGGTGACTTCAGTACCTACAATCATCTCTAAGACATTACAGCTGCTTTTTATATACTAATAGAGAGAAAAAGATGGATGGATGGATGGATGAAAGGAAGGATGTTATAAAATACTATCCACTCTATCAGGAACAGTAAAAAGAAACCAAATAAAATGAAATTTGGAAGATATGAGCACTGAGACCATAAGAGACCTGTGAGGAAGGATTATTGTATAGCTATGGAGGACAAGGAAGGGGTGGCCTCACAAGGTAAGGAGGGTGGATCACTCTAGGTTTTGGTAGAGATGCATTGGAGAATGGGTCTAGGGAGTTGGAGATGTACAACTTTGGGTTTTAGGAATTTGAAAAGTGGCAGCAGACATGGTGAAATAGAAGACACACATCTTCCATTGGCATGGAAGGCTGGACGTTCAGGAACTGGGAATTAACTAATTCACTTAGTTTCACAAATTTCTTGTCCCCTGAAAAGTGAAAACTTAAGTTAGAAAGAAGTTAGGTTCCCTGTAATCGAATAGATAAACCTGTGATTTTAAGAATGTCCATCAAAATTATAGGTAAAGAAAGATCAATTCAACATGGTAGAAAACCAAAACTCTACCCTTTAAAAATGAAACTGAACTACCATATGAGTGGCATAGAGGGAACTGCCATCTATGTCTTAGAATAACAAAGATGAAGCACTCAGCTGGTGAACAATATGAACACATTAATTATGACAAAACAAACATCTGCAAAGATGGGACAGAGCACTTTATACAAAGTACCCAGAAATAGGAGAAATTCAGATCAAACTGTCCACAGTGGTAATCTTTTTATTCTAGTAGTGTTACTCTCAAATGCTTTTACTTCTTCAATAAACTTAACTCAAGATAATCCCTCTGGCATGAAAAGAAAATCATATATCTCCATCAGATAGAAAGATTTTTTTAATACTTTTTAAATACATTATTATTAATAACATTTGTATATTAGGGTCAGTTAAATGGATATTCAGAAAGGCTAAAGAACTTAGAAAAATAGCGGATTTTAACTGGTAAATCTGAGAATTGTACCTTTGTTTTGTTAACTTCAAGTCTACCAATACCCACACACAGGCTTGAAGCATTGTCTACCAAACAATAGTATAAAATTGAGTCAAGTTCATGAGTTTGTGTTAATATCCACCTGTGGGTTAAGTATATATGGGTAAATCAAAGCTATATGTTAAAAGTCATAAAAGAGCTCCCAAGATTTGACAAAATGCAGAAAAAGGAAGAAAAATAATTATTTTAGATTAGTTCAATGATACTTGAAATATTGAGTACTTCCCACATTGTTCTAAGAACTGAGGTAAGAATTTATATATTTCTCAAAACACTTCTATGGGCAAAGTACATTTTCTTCATTCCACAGATGAAAACTTTGAGGGACAGAGAAGAGAAATGCTTTAAGAAAGTCACACAATAACACATTTGAGGAACAGAAGCTAAATCTATCTGATGATGTAATCCATTCTTTGTAGCATTGTCAGGTAAATGGGAAGGAGCTCATAGTGTCTGATTCAGAAACTACATATCACAACAAGAAATGGAAAAACACCTGGGAAGTGTTCAGAAAATATTACTTCTGTGGAACATGACACCTAAACAGGGACTCCATAGTGGTCATGAGTAGAAATCTTAAACAACACTGAGGAAGGGACATTGAAGGCATGATGCATTGCATACCTAATGAGGACAATTCAGGCACAACTCATAAGCTTAGACTTTGGGATGAGCATACTCTCCACCATAGGGGAAGAGTATGGCTGCCTCCTTTCTTGTCCCTATTTGCACACTGTGAGCTTAACAGTGTCCTTTACTAAATACATCCACAAGAGTGGTTCTCAACCTGTGGGTCTTGACACCTTTGGGGTTTGAACAACCCTTTCAGAGGTCTTAGACCCTAAGACTATTGGAAAACACAGAAATTTATATTATGATTCGTAACAGTTTGCAAAATTACAGTTGTGAAGTAGCAATGAAATAGTTTTATGGTTGGGGTTCACCACAACATAAGGAACTGTGTTTAAGGGTTGCAGCACTGGAAGGTTGAGAACCATTGATCCACAAGAAACTCACTCACAGGAGAACCAGGAAATTGTCTCTACTCACAAATGAGACAGGGAGATGGCCAGGACACCTTCTTATAACTCCCAAACTCATAAGCTGTGCACCTGATGAGCAACAGAAAGTAAAGATGACTGTTAGGTTAAATTAATGAGACACATTTAAAAGCTGAAGGTTTAGCTATATCAAGTTAATGGGAAAATGAGATTGTTTAGTACATGTAATCTCTTTCTAAAGGACACACTAAAGAACTATGTTAACTGTCATGACAGAAAATGCAAGAGATGAAAATAAAGAATGCAATTGGAAGATGATATTTTAAAAAAGCATTTTATGATAGATGGAACAAAACATTAGAATGGGCTGTCTGCATGAATGAGCTAGCATCTGTCTCTGAATATTGAAGTGATCTTTCATCTCTATTAATTAAAAATTCAGGAAAGGTATGGGCTCCCTAGAATCCCACTGTTCAATATAGAAATTGACACTCAGTTGTCTCTGGTGTGCCAATAATCAAACCTGCTTGAGTTTCTTTGTTGGCATTATATTCTTTTAAAAATAGATTAAAACTTTCTTTTCATCTGAGTTTCAAGTCAACTGTGCATGTTTTGTTTAAAATCAGTGAATAATTTATACTGCCCTAGATTTACAGGGTAATATTTTAAAATATGCTCTATTTATCAGAAACACTGCCTGTTAGAGTAATGAATGGCACCGTTAATGCACTCTTGCACAACTAGAAATATCTAATTTTACTTATATTCAGTAAAAATGTTTTCTGGCAAACTTTTAATGGTGAGTCCATTTTTGTTATGCCCCAATCCTTCCAGAAGAATCATATTAACATCCACTTGAGCCTAACATTTGGTCACTGTGGTTCACATCATAGATTGTAAGCTAAGTGTATCATCAGTGCATTAAGACCTCATGCCAAGAACAACCTCAGATGAGATGGGTGCAATAATTACTCCTTCCAGAATATAAAAGGACTCAGTGTAGCCTCTTTTAACAAAAGAGCAGAAGAGGGAGTGTCACTGATGTAGCTTTATCGAACTACAAAGGTCATGATTAGTCCTCAAGGTACTGTTACCCTTATACATCAGGGAAGCTCCTTTCATGCATACTTTCTTATGCAGATTAATTAATTTTTTGAGGAGATCTACCCTTCAGAATCTGTGCTTACCAAAAATGACCTGAAAAAAAAATGCAGACTTTTGTATTTGATGACAATGTATTGAACTCAATCATTTAATTAAAACTAGTCAAACTTAGCTTAATTGTCTGGTTCGATATACTCAGTGGCTTCACTCTGTAAAGTGTCCCATGGCGTAAGCACCATTGCCAGTTAGCACACCTTTTCTTTCACTGTCACAGGTGGGAGGCTCCTAAGGCTTCAGCATCAGGATTTGCTTAAGTAGGAGAAACAAAGACAGCAGAAAAGATAAGAAAGGAGCAGGAGGGAATTGAGGTGTGAGGGTAAGGCTCAAGGAAGAGATGATGAATTTAACCTTAACCTCAGTGTGGGTCTGGGCCACTCACCCCTTCTGATGCCATCTGTGTAAACCACTGTATGTGTAATCCTGTCCTTTCTAATGTCATCAAGTTCATTCATAAGACAAAGTGAACTATTTGCAGCATATTGCAGGGAGCATTTTAGCACTGACCTTTAAAAAGCACATTTGTCTGTTGGCATGACTCTCATTCGCTCTTTGCTTTGATTCATCTGGATGAAGCTATAACTCCAGGTCATACTCTTTGGGCAATTAAAAACTAAAAAGAGACTGACATGAGGCTAAAAAAAATCAAAATAGCTATACAAAATCAACCTCAGATCTATCATTATTTCAAGACTAACTTTTTGCAACAGAAGGTAGAAAGAAAAGCCCCCACTTTAAGTGAAACCCAAACTTATGTAAGTCTCTGTATTCATAGACGCTGACCATGTATTTTACCCATTTGGATGTATGGTCGTTAAAAGCTTTGATTCAATACTAGTTTAGGGCAGTATTTATCCAGTGAATACCTATATATCAAGAAGTATATTGAGGGTTAAAGACAAAAAAAGAGCAAAATATGTCCATGTTATGGAAAGACTTGGCTCAGAGATTAAGTCACTTACAAATTCATTAGCATACACTCAAATTCTCCCTCTCAATTCCATGGTTTTTGTTTTGGTTTGTGTTTTAAATTTTTTAAACAAATTTATTTATTTGTTGCTTCAGGTTACATCTCCATCATATTGTCCTCTTTCCCCCCTTCCCAGCCCCACCCTCCCGCCCTCTACCCCTTAACCCTTCCATCCCACTCCTCTGGAGTGGAGTGTCCCTACATAACAGTCCCCCGCCCCAGTTCAAAAGTCAAATGAGGGCCAAGAGCCTCCTCATACACTGGGGACCTACAAGGCAGCACCACCAGGGAAAAGTGTCTCATTGCCAGGGAGATAAAACTAAAACAAACAAACAAACAAAAAAGTCTATGTCCATGTTCCCTTTGGTGCATTGGTTATAGTATGGATATCCTGTACTATATAGCTAAAATCCTACTATAAGTGAATTAAATGCCATGTGAATCCTTCTGAGTCTGGGTTGGCTCACTCAGAATGAGCTTCTCTAGTTCCATCCATTTGGCTGCAAATTGCATAATTTCATTGTTTCTGATAGCTGAGTAATATTCCATTGTGTACATGTACCACAGTTTTTTAATCCATTCTTCAGTTGAGGGACATCTGGGTTGTTTCCAGTTTCTAGCTATTACAAATAAGGCTGTTATGAACATAGATGAGGAAACTATCTTGTGATTTGGTGAGGAGTCATCTGGATGTATACACCAAAGTGGTGCGGCTGGGTCCTGAGGCAAAGCTATTCCAAGTTTTCTAAGATATGGCCAGACTAACTCCATAGTGGTTGCACAAGCCTACACTCCCACTAGCAGTGGAGGAGGATTCCCCTTTCTACACACCCTCACCAGCATGTGCTGTCTTTTGAGCTTTTTTTTCTTTCTCTTTTTTTATTTTTTTCCTTTATTTTTTATTTCTTCAAGTTACATCTCAATCGCAGTCCCCTCCCTATTCTCCCCTCCAGTCCCACCCTCCCACCCTCAATCCCCCATCCTCTTCCCTTTTTTTTTTCTTTTAGGTTTAAGGTATATCTTATTTCCCCCTACAGTTTCCCCTTTCAGTCCAACAAATGGCTCTTTCTCTTATAATAGTAAATACAATACAAAACAACAGAGGTAATTAGGCCACAGTTATGAGGGTTATATGGCTTAGCATACATTTCCAATGTCCAGTCCATATGTATTTGGTACCTGACTTTACCATTCTACTATCTAACCATCTCCATGAGTTTAAAGTTCTATATCTGACTCAACATTCATACTAACTTGCAACACAATTTTAAAAGTATCTTCTTAGATCTATAACACTCTCTTGACTCCTAAACAACTCAAAATTTAATTATGAGACTCTAGCTATCTGTTCTTCAACCACCTCAGAGACCTGAGAGGGATAAATATATCTTAGCCATTCTGACAGGTGTGAGATGGAATCTCAGAGTCGTCTTGAGTTGCGTTTCTCTGGTGATTAAGGATGCTGAGCATTTCTTCAAGTGTCTCTCAGCCATTAGGGATTCCTCCTTTGTGAATTCTCTATTTAGCTCTGCCCCCCATTTTGTGATTGGATTATTTTGTTTCCTGGCATTTAGTTTCTTGAGTTCTTTGTAGATTTTGGATATTAGCCCTCTGTCAGATGTGGGGTTGGTGAAGATTTTTTCCCAATCTGTAGGCTGCCATTTTGTTCAAATGACAGTGTCTTTTGCCTTACAGAAGCTTTTCAGTTTAATGAGGTCCCATTTATTGATTGTTCATCTTAAGTCCTGAGATGTTGGTGTTCTGTTCAGGAAGTTGTTACCTGTACCAGTGAGTTCAAGGGTTTTTCCCACTTTCTCTTCTAGTAGATTTAGTGTGACCAGCCTTATGTTAAGGTTTTTGATCCACTTGGACTTCAGTTTTGTACAAGGTGATAAGTATGGGTCTAATTTCATTCTTTTCCAAGTTCATGTTTTTAATGCACCATGCAATAAAAATGTAGAAAGATGGCTGTCTCAATGGGAATGCTTCTGAGAAATGATATTAGAAGTGAACTCTAAAAGATAGCTTGAATTTGATCAAAGAAGCCTTTCAAAGCAAATCACATAATATATCCTGGGGCATAACAGTTTGTTCAGGATGACTTGATAATATTTGTAAAAATGATATTTAAATTTTATAGGAGAAAAGAAAGGTAGAAAAATTCCATTAGGAGCAGATTGGGAGGACTTTCTATGATCCCATAAGGGGCTTGTATTTTGATCTTGAAAATGAATAGAGACACAAAGTGGGTAAATAAAAGTAAAGAGTTAGGAAGAGTACAGAATGGTAGATTTTGTCTGGATAACAGGAAAAGTAAAATGAATAACTTGAATCGGAGATTATGCAAATTTAAGCTCAGCATTACCTATAATGAGTCCTGACACAAAAAGCGTTGTGAGGCAAAAGGAAAAGAAGACATACTGAATGGTTACATATTCAGGAAAGTATTAGGATATTTCATCAAAGATACCCAAGGTGTCATGAACTATAAGGTGCTTTATTTGAAGAAACACTAAGAAAGAGAAATCATCTCAATTAAGTACAATCCATCATAATATGTGTGCCAGTTTCCTAAGTGCTTAGAATTTAATAATAAATTCATCTCAAATCTCATGAGTTATAGTTTATAATAACACAGGCAAAGAGTGAATCACTGGCTCCAGTCACTGAGTAAATTATAACATAAATTAATTGAAAAAAAATGATGGAGTACAATGGGGAAGTTGGAGGAAGTTGCCAGGAATGATTGAGTGGAAAAAATGGTAATGAATGTAAGATAGTTAGGAAATACAATTATGGAACTTAGTTGTGCTGCAGAATGCAGATGGTGGGGTGGGGAGGGGGGAATAGCCAACAGTGTCAACATGGCTTACAAGGTAATATCTTAAAAATTGGAAGACTTAAAGACTGGAAGGAAGAGTGCCTATGGCCAACATATAACTTTGTCTTGTGAGATGATGCTGACATGGATCAGTAGAAAATATAAATAATGAAAAGGTGTGAAGTACATATTGTGAAGCACCTTTGAAAGTGCTGATCATTGATGATGTTTGGGGTGAGAGAAGAACATCTGTTGCAGGTCCACCAATGCAGAAGTTCACAGAGAATCTAGTGACCATGGTTACCTCTAATTATCATAAGGAAAGCACTAACCAAATGTAGTTTATTTCAGAGCACAATGTTAGGACTCAAGCAACATGAACACTGTGGTCCAAAAATGCTACGTAGAAGATTCCAGAAAACATAATCTAAAGTTTAAACTGTATGCTATTCTGGGTTGCCTGATATAGTCTCACATCACTCTACTCTATCACCCTTTGTTCCACATGTTGACAAGGGATGCTACCTACCCATTGGTCAGATCACTGTCAGTTACCTGATCAACCGTCAGGATCCTGCACTGCTGTGTTCAGGTAGCCTTTCAATAGAGGTTAATGCTCTTGGACAATGGTTCCATTCCATCATCTACTCACTTAGCCTCATCACATGGGGCTTTATTATCTCATACAATGGCCAAAGAAATCCAAAGACTGATGCAATATTTTGAGAGAAAGTGGAAGAGCAAGCCCATTTGGTTGTATTACTATATATTATCAGATTTCTTAATAACTGCATATTATTAAATGTGTTATTATTACTCTGTTGATAATTTCTTATTGTCCCAAATTTATGTTAAAGCTTATGATGGTTTAGTATATATGCATAGAATAAATTAGTATAGGTAGGCTTTGGTACATGGTTTCATGTACCTTGGGAGAGTCTGGAAATGCATTCCCACAGAGAACAGGGACTAGGGTATGACATGGTAGCTTGGTTGAAAGGTCTAACCATTGAACTTCAGGCATGCTAAATTAAAAGTGCCTCATAAAATAAATTTTAAAGTCTTCTACTCATAGCAAGATGAGTAAGACTGTGGCATGACTTCCACAAGAAAAATACAAAACAGTTCAAGCATATAACTTTAAAGTAAATTACATTTAGACAGAAGACATAGTTCTGACTTCTACAAAACAGTACTTTTTATGATAAACTAAGACAATTATGTGACATTTATTAAGGGCTAGTATATGAAAGGCATTTACATCTGCTGATCATGGTACTTACAAATCACTGCTAGCTACATAATCAATTTTCTTGTTTATAGATGAGGAAAGTCTGACAACCCCTCTCCTCCCTAAGCACAACTAGTAAGTGCCTAAGTGGGGGCTCCGAGCTTAAGGTTCTTGCTTAGAAATCCTCCTGGCTCATCGTGGGTGCCCAGCGCACAGAGCCAGACTTGCTGTAATTTATACATTGTTCTTGCTTCCTTATAGAGCACTTGAAGCAAACCCAAATACTTAAACAAGTTACAAACAAAAACAAATACATAAATATGTATGAGACTTGAACTGTTCCTATTCCTCCTGGCACCTAGAATTATATACTAGATGCTGATAGGGTTCTTTTACTTATACAGATATAATATTCAATTCTACAAAAACTGTGTAAGTTTTCCTAAGATGAGCATATAGTCTTAATCTATTTTTTGTTTGCTTTTGATGATGATAAAAAAACAAGAAATAATTCTATGGCCTATAAAAAAATTAAATGGCAGTTGAATTCCATGCTATAACAACAGGAAATAGGAAGGATTGTGTCCAAGTGTAGGAAGGTAGCAGTCACTCAGAGTTCTGTGTTACTGATCATTAGATTTCATATAGGAAGGTAGAAACTTAAAACATTTGTTGAAACCTTTTGTTACTGGTTTAATTCACATTGTAAACACTATAAAGACCAAATAAACATTCTAGTTTACAGGTATAACATGGTGACATAGGGGAATTTGTGGTTCTGATGGCATCATTTCTGCCTTATATCCTCAAGATGGATTTTCAGTTTTTCCCTAGTGTCTAATGCTTAACTTACAAAACTTTACACACTCAGAGTCTACTCTGCCAATGCTTTTATAATAAATAACTACTGCTAACCATGTCTAGTAGCTTTGGACTGAATACTTCAGAATTCAGTAGACTGCTAATGACTGTATATGAGACAAACTAGATTTTTCTCTTCTTTAGCATTTATGTGATTTCATTGGTGTTCAGTATGATTTAGCCCATAAAAGCCCATAGCTTCTTTCTCACATTCAGTGCCCAAATAAATCTTGTATATCTAACCCTTGTTAAGTTGAAGCCATCTTGTCATAAAACTAAATACAACACTTTATATTTTTCCCTTTAAATTTCCCTTTTTATTTTTATCTTACTTATTGGGCCCATTGGTGACATTTTAGGCTATTTTCAGTCTTCTCTTTTACAACTCTGGGGATAAAGGATCTATCACTCACTCTGTTGTTGATGCATCAAATGCTGCTGAGAAATCACATCTTTTGATATATGCATAATTTTCAATGGCCCAAAACAGAATTGTTCCAGCATCAGGATATTACATTAGCCAAGGAACACTACATCTATCACCGCCTCCACAAGTCCAGGGCATTATTTGCATTTGTCTGATACATTTCTGTGCTCACAGAGACACTCCATACTCAGTGGTATACATCTTGCATGTAAGAAATTACAAGCTCCCTGGCTTTGTCTGCTGTCATCCAGAATTTAGCCTTTGAGACTTCTTCAGTGTTCCTCTTTGGCATTAAACCCCTAGCTGATAGTTGTATATGTGTTTGGTCATGAATTAACAAACATTCTCCCTATCCCTCTGCTTAAAAGAACTAATACACACACATGAATTTATTTGGCTCATGGAAGCATTGCTCCCATGCCTTTCATTCTGGCTGCTGTGCAGACTGTTGCATTAATGTTGCCAGCCTATACACCTGCTAAGGGTTCTCTATGTGCCAAGCACCATGTCATGAACTTGACACAGGTCGAAACCTACTTTTCTTAGCAGTTATGCTCAGAGGACTTTTATTATGCATGCTCAGTGAAGGAACTAAATCTTAAAGAACTTGAGAAGACACATTAACAACCAGTCAGTTTTCCCATGAGTCTGACTATACTGAAACCCCTACAGTTAGCTGTTGTTCTCTTTCATAGGCAGGTCAGCTGGCCTTATTTGATTTTGTCAAACAAATTGCCTATTGTATGTACAGAGGCACAATTATTAAAGAAAGAACTTTCTGTTTTATGAAAAAAATATTGTATTATGCAAGGTGGTATCCTACTGTAAGGTAGAATTTAGATAGTCTACCACTAAGCCTGTAATTTTAACCTTTTTCAATCTTGGGGAATACTTTTTCAAACATTATCATGTCTTTAAACATTCTATTGGTGTGGACTTAATGCCCAACCTTGATTTCTTCAGTCAGATTGTCAGTAAAATATTGAGTGGAAAAGAAATATGAGTTGTACCACTGTGGTAAGTTTTCCATTTATGATATGAATCAGTTGTTCATGTCATACATATGTACATCATATCCTAATTCTACAGATTCTTTTTCACTACAAAAAGAGAGAGAGAGAGAGAGGAATCAGTAGCATCATAAAGTGACAAAGACAAGTTGTTATCATAAGGAGAGTATCAAAGCGATTGCACCTCTTAAAATAATTAAGAAATATGTACACAATGAATTTCTGTAGTCTTAAGGCACCATTTCAGAGGTCCATTTAGCATGAAGCATTTGTGAGCAATTCAGTCTTTTTTTCTTCCTTATTTCTTTTTCTTTCCATTGTTCTCCCAACCGTTAATTCATCTAGACTGTATCCATTGCTCATTTTCCCATTTTTTTTAATCCATAAGAAGTTGTGCCTTACTAAATTAAAAAGTGTATATATGTGAATGGCAATTGGCTCATTCATTATCTAAAACAGGCTAAGCAATCATACACAAAGGCGTGACTAAGAGAAAAGAACTGTATCTCTTCACTCGCTTTGGAGCAGCCCTGGAAAAACACACTTGAGATAAATCCTTAGTAATTACCCTTTCTCGATGGCTGCAATCTCTCTTGAGTCTTCTGTTTTGATTTGGAATCGTAATGTTTAGCCATTGTCTTAATCCAGCAAGATGTTTCTCATAGGAGGGAATCTGAAGAAGCAGGCATTTGGAGATGACCATTATGTGGTAATTGAATGAATTCAACTTTAATGTATTTTAAGTGGGTCAAAAATATTCAAAATGTATGCTTAATTATTCAGAAATCACAAATACATAAAGGGAGATATGATGTGGACAGAACCATGAAAAATACATACATTTCTGCTGAGGGAGGCTTAAATGGCAATCACCTTTAGAAATGACCTTACATCTAGCATTACTCATTGTGAGGAAGTTGAGCACCATTTTCATAAGAGGTAGGAACAGTGGAGTCTTGTACCCAAATCCTTTAAGAAGTAGAAATAAGCAATAAAAGTGTTCCTTTTTAAATTCTTATAACAGCAGTGATCTTTTTAAAAATTTCACCATCTTTGAAATCATTGCTTAAGGATATCCCATTGAATTTTAAAATATAACTTTCCTTAGCCCAAATACCAACTAAACTCATTTAAAGGATGCTTGCTCTGGGTAACATTTTTTATCACATTTATCTTTAAGAAACAACTTTAACTCTGTTTATTCTAACTAAAAATTGTAATTGAACAGTTAGAAAAAGTCTCTTGATTTATTATACAGTTATATGGTATTTAAATAGCCACATTTATATTATATATATTTGTAGCATGAGAAGATTATTCACAAATAAAAGCTTTTTCTGTCTGGGCATCAACCCAACTCTCATTTAAAGAAGATTTTGTTCTCAAAATTATTCTGAAATTTCTAATGTTTTTTAAAGGAATATATAGTTGCTGGTTTTATTTGATGGAGCATTGTGAAGACTCTTCTATTAAAGCATGTTTCAGTGAAAATTCATCCTTCCCTCCTGTGACTAGAAAAATTATCTTGATTGCAATAGAAGATGCTAATTTGGAATAATTATTTATCCTTATAATAACTCAAGAGCTTTTATCATCAAGCACTTGCTATTTGAAGACCTGACTCCTATCTCGAAATAAGCAAGTATTAATGTGTTTTTTCAACCCCTGCAACACATCTTAATCTTTTTCACTAGTCTATTCTAGAAGTTTCTGAATGAATAAACAAGAGCTGAACCTTTGACCTTCTTTCTCCATTGTCTCTCAGGATGTTTATTAACCACAAACATTAGAATGAGCACTATACTGCATTTTCTTTAAAGACTAATGCCATAGGAAATTTTCTTAGCCAAACTCTAGTTATCTATCCATGAAATTTATCTCTTTTTTTCCTTAGTTTAATTACTTGCCCTTTTCTAAAAGACAGTATGGTATTAGAAAAGAACCATTCCAATATATTCTAATAAAAAAAGACAAGGTAAAGATAATAACTAAGGTTGGATTATATGCCAGATTCTTTAACATGAATTTCCAGGACTTGATTATAGAAAATATGAGACAGTTTCTATTTGATAATATATTCTATCTTTGTATATGCTTTAGAACTTCAGAGACATGTTTTTGAAATCAACTTTTTAACATAATCTTTGAGAAAGCAACTTACGGTTTTGAAATGCATACCAGTTGTCAGAGTCTGGGATGAGTTTTGTCAGTTGATTTTTTTTGTCTTAATTTTAATCAATTCTACCATGATAATCGTAATAGAATATATTAGTGGTGAATACAAAACTTAATATATAAACTAGAAGTTGGTGGCTGATATTAATAGTGATCGCTTCATAGTCTATGTAGGCAAGGACATTGTCTTTATGATGTAGATGTTACATAATCTTCTAGAGCATTTCTTTAACAAAAAAATTGTATGCTGTTTTGGGGATGTGCTAAAACATACCATTCAATGATAGGGTATGATATCTATACCATATCATTCAATGGTATGATAACTAGCTTTAAAACCTGAGTTGTAGGAAGTAGATAGACATCAAACATGTATGAAAATACATATCTCCTTAGATCATGTGGGAGCAATTGAGGTGGTGATTAAGAAATTTCCCCAGATGCTATCCTAGTGATTGTTCAATGCTAGAAAAGGCTTTAGATATGGTTTTGCACAGAGGACAGACTCTTAGACTAGGATTTAAAATTCTAGGTTTGGAAACTTTGTCCTGCTGGGCATGGTGGCGCATGCCTTTCATCCCAGCCCTCAGCGGGCAGAGGCAGGGGCATCTCTGTGAGTTCCAGGCCAGCCTGGTCTACAGAGAGAGTCCAGGACAGCCAGGGCTACACAGAGAAACCCTGTCTCGAAAAACCAACCAACAAAACAAACAAAAAAATTGAAAATAAACTTTGTCCTAAACAAATCATTTAGAATTTAATTCCTCTGTGTGTCATTTTTTAATGTGTAAAAGGAGTTTAATAATTTCCACCACAATTCTGTTTTGTAAACCATTTCATAGCAGAATGACAGTGTCTATAAACACTGAGTTGCAAAACTAATACAACATTCTTAGAGTGGTTATTTATAAATCTAGTATGGTAAAAAGAATTTATTTACCAAAAGTAATTAAGTGGGGTCAGGTGTGGTAATGTACGCCTTTAATCTCAGCACTCAGGAGGTAGAGGCAGGCAGATCTCTGTGAGTTTGAGGCCAGCCTGGTCTACAAGCAAGTCTAGGACACCCAGGGCTTTATTACACAGAGAAACCGTGTCTTGAAAAGCAAAAATCAAAACAAAAACAAAATTTAAAAAAGTAATCAAGTGAAATGTGTCTTCAGAAAATATTGACAACTGAAATTATTTTATCTGTTGAATACTTAGTACATACGTATGTATTAGTACATACTTTAGGGATACTTATATAATATTGTAGCTATATAACTAACATATGTGTTAGTACATACTTTAGGGACACTTATGAATTATTGTAGCTATATAACTAACACTTATCTATTGAGAACAACGTAAAACAAAACATTGTCCAGGGCATTGAGAGAGAAAATTATGTTTGCATATGTTTGGCTAATATAGTGGAAATGTGTCCTCAAAACTCAAGAACATATAGATTTTTTTCTGTCTCTCAATAAGTTTATATACTTGAGAAACATAAATTTCCATGGTAAAAAAGGAACACAAAATGAATATCAAGTGACTTATACCAGGATATGCTATTATTAATAACCCTACTGTGTTCAAAGTGGTCTAATCTTTTAAAAAAACTAAGTTTAAATGAAGTTTAAGACAAAGTATTTATAACTACTTTTTCCTAAGGTATCCAGTAAGTTTAAATAAAATTGTTTTAATTAAGAATAAATTATGATGTGATTCAACAAATACATATAGCCTTAAGCCCTTAAGTTCTTGGCCTTGTAATGATACTTTCTTTTTTGTTTGTTTGTTTATTTATTACTTCAAGTTACATCTCCATCACAGTCCCCTCTCTCCACCCCTCCCTATCCCAACCTCACATCCTTTCCCACCTCTCCTATCTCTCCTACTTACTCCTCTGGAATGGGTTACCTCTACATATAGCCCCCTTCCGTTCAACAGTCTTATTATGAGTGTTAAGAGCTTCCTCTTCCACTGAGAGCCTATATGGCAACTCTATTAGGGCAAAGTGTCCCACTAACAGGTAACAAGGTCTGTGTTCTTGTTCCCTTTGGTGTATTGGTTATAACATAGTTATCCTGTACTACATGGCTAAAATCCAATAAGTGAATAGATGCCATGCGCATCCTTCTGAGTCTGGGTTAGCTCACTCAGGATGAGCTTCTCTAGTTCCATCCATTTGGCTGCAATTGCATAATTTCATTGTTTCTGATGGCTGAGGAGTATTCCATTGTGTAGATGGACCACAGTTTTTTTTATCCATTCCTCGGTTGAGGGACATCTGGGTTGTTTACAGTTTCTAGCTATTACAAATAAGGCTGCTATGAACATAGATGAGGCTATGCCCTTGTGGTTTGGTGAAGAATCATTTGGATGTATACCTAGAAGTGGTATGGCTGCTGGGTCTTGAGGTACAGCTATTCCAGGTTTTCTAATATATCGCCAGACTGACCTCCATAGTGGTTGTACATGTTTGTACTCCCACCAGCAATGGAGGAGGGTTCCCCTTTCTCCACACCCTCGCCAGCATGTGCTGTCATTTGAGCTTTTGATCTTAGCCATTCTGACAGGTGTGAGAAGAAATCTCAGAGTCGTCTTGAGTTGCATTTCTCTGATGATTAAGGATGCTGAGCATTTCTTCAAGTGTCTCTCAGCTATTAGGGATTCCTCCTTTGTGAATTCTCTATTTAGCTCTGTTCTCCATTTTTTGAATTGATTCTTTATACATGTGAAGAGAAAGGGAATTTAGGTAACTCACTCAGCCCTGGTTAAGGCTTATTTGAGTGGCGGTTCGTAATAATCCCTGCTTCCTCATCTGAGAGGAAAAGTCCTAAGTGGGTAGGTTGTTGTAAGGACTCGATGTCATAAGGAATAAGAATGACCAAAACCATACCAGGAAAATGTGTGGGACCTAAAAGAAGAAGTGATTATTCTGTCAGTCAGTCACCTATGTTCTTAATACACTGGAGTGACACATCCATTTGACAAAGATGACACCTACCAACAAGCTTCTTTCTTCTTCACCTAAAACTGTCAGTTCCTACTGCTGAATCATAATATTTACAGAAGAGAGTTATCTCTCCTCACATTTCAATTTTAAATTTAAGTTTCAAGGTTTTTTCATTGGGTCACTGGTAAGGGATAGAGGCTGTTACAATTAGCAAATTTCCCGAAGACTTTTTGTTGAAAACAGTGTTTTCAACTAATGCTTTGTCCTCAGAAATGTTCACACTTGTGTATAGTCAAAATGAGGCTCTCAAAGATGAGATATTAAGGTCCTAACTGACTATTGAATGCTAAATGTATATAAGATTAAATGAGATGAAAGGCTAATTATCTATAGGTTTGGCTTAATTAGCAGATAACATTTTCTCTTTTAAGGAGGCCTTGGAGATAATCATCAACAGTCAGTTTCCAAATAGCTTTCCCATATCCTTTTGGGCCATTATTTCATTCACCTTAAAAGTTTTCAATATTCTTTTCAAGGCACCTTGAATACTTGAGCAACAATCTTCCCTGTTTGCAGCAATTGCCAGTTGCATGCTTTTGTAGGTGGGAAATTAAATGGTTTTTCAACAATGTGGATACTTTTTAAGGAGAATTCCAGTGAACTTAGAGATGAATCAGGGGACAGCAGGAAGTCTGTGATTTTCTCTACTTGTAGATATCCTTCTTTAAAAAAAAATACCCTTAGAATTCTTCATAGATATTAACCCATTGATTCATGACAATGCCTTGTTTTGTTTTAATTCTCATTGTCTTTTCCAATGCTGCCCAGAGTTCACAGAGTAGTAGCTGTAGTTGGTACCATATCAGTCAACTCTGCATACTAGATTTTATAATGAACACCATATGTACTTCTGAGCAATGGAAGATTCCTACAAAATATATATGTCCCTCACTTCTAGAATTGTAAAATATAAATGTCATGAAGATGCATTCAAATCTACAGAGAATATAAACTATGAAAATTAGTCTGGATATATCTAAAAAACTTGGAATAGCTCTACCTCAAGACGCAGCTATACCACTCCTGGGTATACATCCAGAAGATTCCTCACCAAATCACAAGGACATTTCCTCAACCTTGCTCATAGCAGCTTTATTTGTAATAGCTAGAAACTGGAAACAACCAAGATGGACTTCAATCGAAGAATGGATAAAAACAAATACAAAAAACTGTGGTACATTTACACAATGGAATGCTACTCAGCCATCAGAAACAAGGAAATCATGTAATTTTTTGCCAAATGAATAGAACTAGAAAAGCTTATCCTGAGTGAGCTAACCCAGACCAGAAAGATACACATGGCATTTATTCACTTATAACTGGATTTTAGCCATAAGTCCAGGATAACTATTCTAAAATCAGACTCAAAGAACAGGAATATGGACTTTGCTACCTGTTAGTGGAACACTCCACCCCAGTAGAACTGCCATGTTGGGCCCCCAGTGCAAGAGGAAGCTCTTATCCCTCATGTGACTGATGAACTCAGGGGGGCTGATACATGGAGGTACCCTACACCAGAGGAGTTCCATAGGTGGGAGAGGAGGTAGAGGGTGGAAATGTGGGAGCAGGAGGGGTGAAGGAAGGGGGTTGTGATAGAGACCTAACTTGAATTAATAAATAAATGTTAAAAAAAGAAAAGAATATGTGTAGAGAAAAATAAATTCTATCCTATTTAGGAACATTATTATCATGTGAAACTGTGAATAGAATGATTTAGGTTTAGTGAATATCATTTAGAGAACAGAATTTTAACATCTCTGAAAATAAGATAGAATCAATGAAGCTTCAAATTCACATCCAAAAGCTGCAAGCAGATTTGACCTCTGGGACCAAATCTAACTACAGCTAAACTTGAAAGGGCACTAATTAGGATGTGCCACACAGACTCCCAAGATGGGGATAGATGTGAACACATCGATTCTTAAGAAATCTCATTCTTACTGCTGTGAGATAACAATATTTGTCTAAAAACATATGGGTTGCATATATACCACTTTATTGTCGGTAAAATAGATTATTTAATGTAATTCCTAGTCACTATATTTGATGTAGTTCCTCCCAGAATTCTTTTATTCAGCATGAAAGGCTTTATTGGTCCAAGTCATGGTCTCTTAAAAGAGGTATTGAATGGGGTATATGGAGAGGTGGTTGTGGTTAAAAGCACTCACTGCTCTTCCAAAGGTCCTAAGTTCAATTCCCAGCACCCACATGGCAGCTCATAACTGTCTGTGACGGAAGTTCTGGGGAATCCCCCTTGCACAAGACATACAGGCAAAACACCTAAGCACACAAAATAAAATAAATAATTTTTTTAAAAGAAGTATTGAGTAAAAAGACATTGAAATCCTGGGCTTGGATTTGGTTTGCCTGAAGCTGTCTATACTTTATGATAGCTTTGTGACATGGAGTGATGTCTGGCTTATCCCTAATCTCCTTGTCTCCTTTCCCTGTTTCAATGAAGGATTAAATAACAGCATGTTGAGCAAGCTGCAATCATATCTGGCATATTGTAATTGGTAAATAAACGGGAGATATTGATGTGCTTTCTTGGTTTGAAGAGATCACTTCTTTTAAGACACTTTAATTTTTTACTCCTACAGTCATATAGTTCTGTTCTCCTTTTCCTGTTTCTGTAATAATAGATAAAATACTTTAGACACAGAAAAATCCAAACCAAATTATCAAAGTGCCTAATTTATAAACAGAGTCATAACTTTTAATGACAATGTGTGCAACCTTCTTACTTATCATTTTACATTTTCCCTTAGAGAATTATTTTCTCTGGAAAATAATGGGACCACATGAGCACTGAGTTTAAAGTTCTAAATGTTTTTCCCTACATTGACATCCAATTCCGTGATTTTGCACCACGATGGTAACTACATGTATTCCAGGAAAGTATCCTGACCTCAGATATGGGGAGGGGACTTATGTCTAGTAAGAAAGATTTCCAAAGAACAAAAAGATACAGCATGGAAGGTGCCCAGATTTGGAATCTCAGGAACGAAATTCAGAGTATCTCTGCCCTTTCACTCCTGAGTCCAGAACCAGTTGAAAAGTAGATGAAGAGGTCATGCTACCACAGATCAACACAGTGGTTCTTGCAACTAGTTGACTATATTATGAACCTACATGTATAACCCTGGTGAGCTTACAGTTGAGACCTGGACTGTTGCCCTGAATGGGCGTGTGTAAACACACGATACATCCACTAAAACCAACTTGCAGCCTCACTGCACACAGGCAGATGAGGGTAAAAACAGAACTATCTGAGTGAGCAAGCACCTTCAATTCCTTTATCCAAATTCACCTGTCCCAGCAGCCATTTCTGTTCTGCAGAGAATGTATGTAAGAAAGCAGTCCAAAAGATGTAACACTCCCTCACTTTTTATCTTTAGGGAGTAGAGTAGAAATTCCCCCCTAATTTACTTGGTTAGATGTAAAGAGGGAATATTTTCCCATTCTAAAATAGATATCATTCAGGCTGTTCAAAGAAAGGGGATCCCAGATGGTTAGAATGATAGGAAAATACTTCAGAAAGGAGATGGAACTTAAGAGAGAAATGCAAGTTAAACACATGAGAGGAAAGGATGAGGAAGTCATAAGCAGCCCGGTGGAAAGTCCAGGAGAGGTAACTGGAAGATTTCCAGGCATCAAAGAGAGGGTCAGGATTATAGTGGAGTGAAATTTAATGCGCTTAGTATATTTTAAGACTTTATTTATGATGCTGAAGAAATAAGAATAAGGTAGCCATGATCAAGTGTTTACAATTAGGAAGTGTGTGTCCTATGCTGAAAGTGACCTGGTGTTCTGTGCTGACAGAGTACTATGACAATAGATGTTGTTGAGTTCGGGCACTGCATGTGACATTTGTGGCACTAGTGGGGTGAGTAGAGATTGAGGAAACCACTAAAGAGGTCTGCAGGAAGAAGCAGAAAGCAGATGTCAAAGGATAGAAATAGTAAAGACACTTTGAGAGCATATGATGTGCAACATAGAACAAGACCCAGAAATGAAACCCAAACTGTAGAAGTTTTGGCAGGAAAATCAAAGAAGTGAATTTTAATGGAAAAATGGCAGAGAGCCATCAATGGATCATGGAGAACACTCTGAGGGTGCTGGCAGAGTACAGTATGAGCCATCCTAAATGTCAGTCCCAAAGACCTAATAGCATGAGGCTAGAAAAAGCAAGTGACTCAAGGAAATGCTTTATACTGTCAATAGCACTGAGTGACAATCTGGTGGCTTGTTCTAACCGGAACAGAACATTTTGAAAAAGGACCTGAGTATTTATTACAATATGCAAGCAAGTGCAAGCTACCCAACAATGTTAATTTCTGGCACTGTGGTAATAAGGTATGGTCAGAATCTAAGAGGTCTGAGAAGCAAGATCAGTACAGGTAGGGAAAAGAACTTGAGAGGAGCTGCAGCAGGGAGCAAGAAAATGATGGTGCCATGGTGGGTAGACCCAGGGAACTACTGACAGTGTGAAAGTTGGTGTTATTTAATGCTCTTCAGTCCTCCTGGTGGTATTACTGCCTCCCTTTCAGTTGCTGAAAAGTTGAATCCATTCATGATTAAGAATGGGTATTGTCATCGTCCTCTTGGAACATGCTCTGAACACCATGGAAGATTCTGGAGACAGACATGAGGGCTTGCTAAAGCTACCTCATGTAGTCATGATACCATCCAGTGGTTGCATTGGTTGTTTTGGAAGAGCTTGTTCTCGCTCTTTAAGAATGCGCTTACAGAAAATATCGATCAAAGTTTCACAAGCTCCTAAGAAAAGTGTTTTATTTTATCTTCAAAGCTCACAGAGGAGAGATTTGATTTGCCCTTCACATCTAAGCTAATGGAGTTATATCCAGCTTGTTTTCTATATGTGTTATGCACTGAAAAACATGATTTAGCCTGTCTTCTATCGAAATTAATGCAATAAGGAACCATGAAATAATAGGGCTTACACTGTACTCAATTTTAGCTCTAATAGAAACACAATGAAAATAACATCTGTGACGCAGGCCTGGCTGATGAGAGGAGAGTAATGACTATTTGCTGCCATAGTTTTATTGGTGTTCTAGGTTTTATCCCCTACAGGAGGCTCACCACTATAGTAATAATGCAATAAATACTTTTAATTTGACTTATATTTGCTCACAGTTTGTCTATGAGGTCCTCTGGGCAAGGGCAGCTGAAAGACTTTAATGTGGCTACCCAGAAAGTAATATAAATCTAGCTGCCACTAGAAGAGACCCCACCCCTTGGCATATTTATGAAAGGAAAGCTTGTAAGTTTCTTGTCTTCTTTAAGAATATGTATGCTAAAATAATTTAGAAATAGCATGTTTGAGGCACACAGACTTGTAAAAAAGTTACAAGGTAACTTTCTGTTGCCATGCATGGGTGCACACATACACACCCACCCACACACACACACACACACACACACACACACACACACACACACACAAATTATTATTTGAAATTTCATGGTATGAATTAGCTATTTTAATTATTTTCTATGAAGCAAAACTAAGAGTAGGGACAGTTTCACTATTTTTACCATCACTTGTTTGTGAAATCACTAAATATTTTATCCATGCTGTAACCAAATAGACCTGAGTTAACTCTCATCACTAGACAAAAATATGCATCAACGCACACTCCAGAAACATCAATAGACACTGCTCCTAAAGACCTAGGGGACCTGTCACTACAGTCAGTAATATTTTTCTCTTTTCTTATATATAATATAATATAATCACATCATTTCCCCATTCCCTTTCCTCCCTCCAAACTCTCCCACATACCCCTTCTTCTTCTCTTTGAAATTCATCATCTCCCTTTTTCATTGTTATTACATCATGTACATATATGTGTTACTAAATATAGCCTGCTGAGTCTGTCTGTTGTTACTCATAGGTATGTTTTCAGAGTTGACAACTTGGTATGGGATAACCGATTGCTGTGCTCTTCTCTAGGGAAGACTATCTCTCCCCCTCTCTGCATTCCTTAGTAGCCTAGAGTTCCTTGTGTTGTTTAGGTCGCTTCAGCTTTCCCTTCATCCACTTTGGCATGTCTATTTTTGTCCTTGTCCAACTCATGTTTGAGCAGTCATGTTGGCGAGACTCTGAGTGTAGCTTCTGACATTGCAAGGAGCCACAATCTCACAGCAAAGCGCCTAATATTCTTGCTCCAGCATGGCATGATAACCCTAAGAGAGCAGTGGCGGCATACATGTCATGGCAGTAACCAACAGTGTCTAACACTGTCCACCTTATTTTTTGAAGCATATTCTGTCACTGAACTGGAAGATCACCAATTGACTAGACAGGCTCTGACCTCCCTTACTTGTGCTAAGATCACAGACACCACAGCACCTGGCTTTCCCTGGGTGCTAGGGGTCCAAATTCAGGTCCTCGTGTTAACACAGAAATCACTGTACAGACTATAATAACATCTCAAAATCTCCTGGTCTTTTTAAACTAATGAGTTTTTACTTATGCTCCCAATTTAAAACCAGTACTATAACATTTCTCTCACATTTCCTCAGCTTAGCTATGAACCTGTCATCTCCCACTGGGAAAACAATGGCATCAATGTATTTTACCATTTACTGTATCCTAGAATTTACAAAATATAATTTTAGAATGTTTATACCAATAGCACTGCTACTAACAAACCAAAAACATTGTTTTAAGAGTTAAATTGCCCTCTTCTTCCCTTAGTCTTTGCAGGACTAAGGCTGTTATACTAAACAATGGAGCTTGAAACAGACCCACATCATTGCAGAGATATTAGCATTTATTCTGGTTTTATGTCTTCGAAATCCTCTCATTATGGACCCATCCAAATTTTCTCAACCCTCTGACATGTTGGCATCAAGTCCCACCCCCAAGTTATGAAACCATATGCAAAGTTATGCTGAAGAAGACATATACTCAGAGTAAATTTTCAGGTAAGACATTGCCACTTTAGAAACACAGCAGGCCTGGAAGGCTAGAGAAACATGAACATATGAAATACTGTGAACCTTTGGTATTTATTATGGTATTTCTTTTAGACCAATCAAGATACACAAACTTGTTCATATGATGGAGACTGTGGAGTTGAAACAAGTCTCAGCGATTTATCTTCACGGATCATATTAACAGGATACGAAATGCTGATGGTAAAAGTATAATCATATGGGTATCACATTTCTGTTTCTATCTACACAGTACATGGGCTACTCTAAAATCCAGCCACCTGTCCTGTACGTTTCTTCTAAGGCCCTCTTTGCTCTTCATATCTTTTCTACACTTCTTGTAGACTTCTAGCATTGCTGTGTAAATAACTCATATACTCCATGCCTGTTTATGAGGTTTCCATTCTCAAATTCTTCATTTTGTCAACCCAGTCCAAGTGACTGGAAGCACTGTAGATCCCTGTCATCAGATACTAGTGGGCTTTCATTGCCTCTCCGGACTCTCACCCAGAGCTTCCTGTTACTTTTCCTTTCAGTTGATGACTTGGTTTTTAGTTACAGAATGAGAAGAGGAAGGATATTCCATTTGTGTTCCTAACACTGCTGCTGTATCTTTCTACTACTAACAGCCGTATTTTTGCTCTTCTGGTTTTCCGCTCTCCAATATAACGTGGCTCCCACACGCTTCCTGATGCATCTGCTCTGGAGTTGTGCTCCATCAATCATCCTGTGAATTTATATATATATATATTTTTTTTAATATTCTGGCAATTTCTCTTTGTCTGCACGCATATGCAGGTCTCTCTGTTAAAGCTATTTCTTCCATATGATATAATGGAATTATTACCTTGTCTTTGTCCTCTCCACTGCTAGATTCTGAAAGGGGCACATTTTACTGACTAAAAATCAGTCCCTTGTAATCTAACTTCCATTTGATAAAACTTGTCTTTTAAGAATGTCTACTGTAAATAATTAATAATATATATTTTTAAAGACTGTTTTGTGATCTTCAACCTTTAAACCTAGTAGTCTTTTCTGTTCCTCCTCAAACTCTCTATAATATGTGGTAGAATTACATGCTCTTCTGTTTAAACTTCTGTCTCATGACTTTAAGGACATTTTGTTGCGGTTGTTTTCTTCCTAGATGATCTTTCTCATTCTTCCTCGCTACCTTACCTCACCTCCTAAACTAAACATTCCCTGAAACAGCTTCATGTGTGTCATTTGAATGATTCTCAGATGAGTGAGTTGGAGGACTATATATGAGGCTGTGGCTCTTGATACATGAAAGTATCATGACACGTTTTAGAGCCTGAGACTGGAAGCCTGAGAGTAGCAGAAAAAGAAATAGAGATACAGGAAGATCCAGATCTCACTGTAGCCCTAGGGCTTCCTTTCTTGAGCCAGTGCTTACTATGGGAGGTTTTGTTTTAACTGATTGTAATTTAAAATCATAAATGTCAACACCTCCTTGAGTAATTCTGTGGAAGAAACCTCTTTTAATCTGAAAATTCAAAGCAAAATGCATCCTATTACTGTGTCTAAACTGCCCTTCTTTGTGGCTTTTTAATAATCTTTTTGTTACTTTTAATTACAATCCATTCTATTTATCCAGTTTTATTCATCTGACAATTTTTGAATAGTGAAGTATTTCACATGGACCATAATGTCAGCTCTGTTTGATATATGTCATTTTCTGATACGACTTGGTCTTGGTAATTTAAATTCAGAATAAAGAGCAAATATATTATATTGGTATAGTTAGAAACTTAATAATGTACTTCATTACCCATCTATGCCCTAAATTAACAAATATATATTATCTCTAAGTTACTATTTTGAAAAACAAGGACTCAGTAGAAAAAAAAATGCCACCTGAAATATGACCATTTCACCTGAGTAACATAAACTGGATAAGATGATAGGGTATGTGTGACTCATATCTGCCTCTTTTTGCAATGATGTAGTGTTGAATAGATGTGCCTGCTTTTAGTAAACACATTAACTTAAACAGAAAGGAAGATATTTGCCTCCAAAAATAACTGAACCTTGTGTCAGTTAGCTCTAACCAAGACAAGATCCCCAGGGACATTTGATAATGTACAGAAGTATTTTTGACTTGCAGAACTCATGGGGAGGGGGTATTACTGTCATTTAGAAATGCCATTATATATCCTTTCATGAGCAACAACTACTTCCTAGAGACAAGGAAGTGCTCTGAACCTGGGGGCACACATGGCTGAAGGGATGATCTGTTGTATATTCTGAATGTTGGTTGGTTTGTTTCCCGAGGTCGGCTTGCTGTCTTTTTTGCTGTAGGAGCCCACACACACCTATACCACGTGACCCTGTGCTATCTTATTTGCTACCTATTTTCTCTGATTGACTTTAATAAGGACCTGCTGAGGCCTGTAACTAAAGCACAGAGTGAGAGGTAGGCAGAGCTAAGGTTTGCAGACTTTGGGGGGAGGAAAAAGATTAGAGGGGAAAGCATGAGGAGGAGAAGGAAACAGGAGGAGGAGGCAGAAGAACTTGCCATAGGTTAGATTAAGATCAGAACTCCATATGACCTGGAGCATTGGCATGGCATGGAGAGAAACAGCCAATGGGACATATGTAAATTTTATGGGATTTTATCTGGGGAAGTAAAACAGAAAGCTAACATAGAGGGTTAAGATTACACAGTCCCAGGCTAAGGCTTACTAAAATCTGTCAGGTGTCTGTGTGTGTTTATTTATAAGTGACAAGTTAAGGAATAACTCTGTCAGCCAAATAACTATTTACTATAATTATTAATTAGTTACTATAACACATGGCTTTGTTCCTGGATTCTTTTAGAAAAACATAAGGCACACCTCTCCTCTGACTGTCTCTTTTCAGTGTTTTCCTCTGGATTCTCTGATCTTTTTTATTTTGTAGGTAAATGTTCAGTTGAGAGCTGTGCCTTCTATTTGTTTTCTTTGCTGTTCTCAAGGGTCAATCATTGCTTACTGAAGCTTCTGAGCAAGCACTAAGGTAGTAAGTTCCATGCCTGCTGGGCATAATTATAGGAAACAACCTCGTTTTTAAAATCTCATAGCATGAAGTACAAGCACAATCACAAATTATAATTTTTTCCAGTGTGTTTGTGCCCTCAGTCGCTCTCAGCCGGACAACATCACAGTCTCAGCCAACTACCACTTTTTTAGCCACCTCCTCAAATATCAGAACCAACAAATCTCCCAAAGTGAGGAAATATTCTGCTTTTCTGTCTGCCTGATTTGGTGTGTTCCCAATATGGTTGTTATCTTCCTATGAGATAGACAATAAATTATTATTTACAGGAAGAGGAAATTAGTCCTGCTAATCATTATTAGAATTTTATGACATACAGTAAAAAAATAAAAACTGAAGGGAAACTGGTATTAGTCCCAAAATCACTCATGTTTTTTTTTTCTTTTCTTTTAAATGCCAAACAAAATTACTGTATTGTTAACATCCTACTAATGTGACTATATGGCCAAACATGAATATGGCAAGGATAGAATACCCCCAGTGTGGCTTTATACCTTTACTAATAAGGTAACATATGATAAATCATTTCAACTTTCAGAGACTGAATTGAGTGATGTATTAAATGAGTGCAGGTACTAGCCAGCATGAGAATCTGGCTATTGAGTTGACATCACCTATCTCTGTTTGTGTGGTCCTCAGCTAGGCATCCCACTGTTAGACAGATTATAATGCAAGTAGATGAATGTGGGCATTCAAATATCTGTTGTCTGATGTCATTACCAGACGTTCAACTTAAATGTGGCTTCTGGAGACACAACTTAAAAAACAAAAACAAAAACAAAAACCCTAAAATTATCTTATATGATGTCCAGAATTCTGTTTCGAAGCTAGTCATAATTATATAGGTATTTAAAACCCATTTTAATTCCTTTTTTCTTTTTTTAATAAATTTATGTATTTGTTGCTTCAGGTTACATCTCTGTCATATTGTCCTTTTTCCCCCATTCGCAGCCCTGCCCTCCCACCCTCTACCCCCTAACACTTCCAGCCCACTCCTCTGCAGTGGAGTGTCCCTACATAACAGTCCCCCACCCCAGTTCAGAAGTCAGATGAGGGCCAAGAGCCACCTCATACACTGGGGGCCTACAAGGTAGCACCACCAGGGAAAAGTGTCTCATTGCCAGGGAGAGAAAACTAAAAAAAAAAGTCTATGTTCATGTTCCCTTTGGTACATATGTTGTAATGTAGTTATCCTGTACTATATGGCTAAAATCCGACTATAAGTGAATAGATGCCATTTGCATCCTTCTGAGTCTGGGTTAGCTCACTTAGGATGAGCTTCTCTAGTTCCATCCATTTGGCTGCAAATTGCATAATTTCATTGTTTCTGATAGCTGAGTAATATTCCATTGTGTAGATGTACCACAGTTTTTTAATCCATTCTTCAGTTGAGGGACATCTGGGTTGTTTCCAGTTTCTAGCTATTACAAATAAGGCTGCTATGAACATAGATGAGGAAACTTCCATGTGATTCGATGTGGAGTAATTTGGATGTATACCCAGAAGTGGTATGGCTGGGTCCCGAGGCAGAGCTATTCCAAGTTTTCTCTAAGATATGGCCAGACTAACCTCCATAGTGGTTACACAAGCCTGCACTCCCACCAGCAATGGAAGAGGGTTCTCCTTTCTTCATACCCTCGCCAGCATATGCTGTCATTTGAGCTTTTGATCTTAGCCATTCTGACAAGTGTGAGAAGAAATCTCAGAGTCCTGTTGAGTTGCATTTCTCTCATGATTAAGGATGCTGAGATTTCTTCAAGTGTCTCTCAGCCATTAGGGATTCCTCCTTGGTGAATTCTCTATTTAGCTCTGTTCCCCATTTCTTGATTGGACTATTTGGTTTCTTGGCATTTAATTTCTTGAGTTCTTTATAAATTTTGGATATTAGCCCTCTGTCAGATGTGGAGTTGGTGAAGATTTTTTCCCAATCTGTAGGCTGCCATTTTGTTCAAATGACAGTGTCTTTTGCCTTACAGAACCTTTTCAGTTTTATGAGGTCCCATTTATTGATTGTTGGTCTTAGGTCCTGAGCTGTTGGTGTTCTGTTCAGGAAGTTATCACCTGTGCCAATGAGTTCAAGGGTTTTTCCCACTTTCTCTTCTAGTAGATTTAGTGTGACCGGCCTTATGTTAAGGTCTTTGATCCACTTGGACTTAAGTTTTGTACAAGGTGATAAGTATGGGTCTAATTTCATTCTTTTACAAGTAGACATCCAGTTGGACCAGCACCATTTGTTGAAGATGCTATCCTTTTACCATTGTGCACTTTTGGCCTCTTTGTCAAAAATTAGGTGGCTATAGGTGTGTGGGTTCATTTCTGGGTCTTCAATTTGATTCCATTGATCCACTCGTCTGTTTCTATACCAGTATCATGTTGTTTTTACTACTATTGCTCTGTAGTACAGCTTGAAATCTGAGATGGTGATACCTCCAGATGTTTTTTTATTGTACAGGATTGATTTAGCTATTCTGGGTTTTTTGTTGTTCCATATGAAATTGAGAATAGCTTTTTCCAGGTCTATAAAGAACTGTGTTGGTATTTTGATAGGAATTGCATTGAATCTATATATTGCTTTTGGTAGGATGGCCATTTTTATTATGTTGATCCTACCTATCCATGAGCATGGGAGATCTTTCCATCTTCTAAAGGCCTCATCCATTTCTTTCTTCAGGGGCTTGAAGTTCTTGTTATATAGGTCCTTTACTTGCTTGGTTAGAGTTACCCCCAGGTATTTTATATTGTTTGTGGCTATTGTGAAGGGGATTGTTTCCCTTATTTCTTTTTCAGCCAATTTGTTTGTTGTATAAAGAAGGGCTTCTGATTTTTTTAAATTAATTTTGTATCCAGCCACCTTGCTGAAGATGTTTATCAGCTATAAGTGTTCTCTGGTGGAATTTTTGGGGTCGCTTATGTATACTATCATATCATCTGCAAATAGGGATAATTTGACTTCTTCGTTTCCAATTTGTATTCCCTTGATCTCATTAAACAAATCTCCCTAGGCATAGATGTACAGGAGTAAAAATCTAAGTTGTACATTAATGGTCCTTCATTATATATATATATATATATATATATCTTATACAATACATCCTGACCACAGCCTCTACTCCCTCCACTCTTCTCAGTTCCTCCTTGTACCTCCCCTTTCCCCCAAATTCAATGTTTCTCCATTTCCCTTCATAAAAGTATAGGCTTTCCAGGTATAAAAATCAAACCCGGCATAACAAATTAATGTAGGACAGGCATAAACCCTCATATCAAGGCAGAATGAGGTAACCCAATTGGAGGAAAAGGGTTCCAACAGTAGACAAAGGAGTCAGAGACACCCCACTCCCACTGTTAGGAGTCCCATAAAAACCCCAAGCCCCACAGCCATAACATATATGAAGAGGTCACAGAACCATGCAGGCTCTGTGATTGCCACTTCGGTCTCTGTGAGCTCCCATAAGCCCTGCTTAGTTGATTCTGTGGGCCGTATTCTCCTGGTATTCTCAACCCCTCTGGCTCCTACAATTCTTCCTCCCCCTCTTCAACAGGGTTCATCTTTCTTAACATGTACAACTCTGAATATTTTTGTTTCAGTAAGAAAGGACTGGTAATTAGAAAAGGAATATATCTCCATAAGTTATAAAAGTTAAGCATTTCTCTGAGAAGTGTTCTATCTTGGAATTTTGCTTTTTTCCTGAGATAAAACTGAGTCACTTATTCACTCGTAAATAGAAACATTACCTCCCAAAGTGGGGCTGCTGGAGTGGGTTCACACCACCATACAATGCCATCATGGTCAGTAACTGCTGATCCTCAGAAGCCACAGGCTACATCCAAGAGAATATACTCCCAATACCAGGACAAGTGGCGTCTTTAATGTCTGTGAATTTTGGATTATTGGGCTTGCCAGAAGTCAACCTTCCAGGCTTATGAACAGCAACTTATTTAAATTAAAGATTATAGTTGTTGCAGGAAGACTAAAAGGAAATTAAATGCCTCTTTGTTTATTCTTCATCTATGGGCATTTCACACTATCCAGATCAGTTTTATGGGAAATCCTGTTGTGTATAATGAGGTCTCCACCTGAATCACATGCTTTTATGGTTGAATGTGTATAGGAGTGATTCTAATGTCCTATTTTACAGAATAACCATCCCATATTTCTAATATTCATTCAGTGTGAAATTTCCTCAGAGTAGCCAGTTAACAAATGACCACATTCCATGTTAGTTATAGCTTTGCACTGAAGAAGGAATGATCCTGTTCTCAAATCATCTGACATAAAATTCAAATGCATGATGTCTAAAAGTTTTGTTGCTATGAAGAGACACCAGGACCAAGGCAACTCATATAAAGAAAGACATTTAATTGGGGCTGCCTTACAGTTTCAGAGGTTTAGTCCACTATCATTATGGTGGGAAACATGGCAACATGCAGGCAGACACGTTATTGGAAGAGGAGCTGAGATCTTGATCCATAGGCAGCAGAAGCAGACTGTGTGCCATACTGGGTGGAAGTTGAGCATAGAAGACCTCCAAGCCCATCCCCACAGTGGCACACTTCCTCCAAGAAGGTCACAAGTATTCCAACAAGGCCACACCTCATAGTGCCACTCACTATGAGCCAAGCATTCAAACATGAGTCTATAGGTGTCATGCTTATTTAAACCACTACACATGAGAACCAGTATCCCATTACAGTGTTTAATAAATTGAGGCTGAAGAGTTATCTCAGTTAAGGTAATTGCCATAAAAACATATGGACCTCAGTTCAACTCAAGTACCATGTAAGCTAAGAAGAGGACACACACTTGTAATACCAGCCCTATGGAGATGGAATTGCATGGATCTCCAGGGTAACCTGGCCTAACTGTAACCACCAGGTTTTACTAAGAACTCTTGTCTTAAAAAGTGAGGTGGACAAATATTGTGAAATATCAAAGCTGAACTTTGGCACATGTACACACACATGCATGTGCACTCACATGTAAACAATCATACTTGTGCATGCAAAATTTAATAAACTATAGAAAATCATGGTATAAACTATTTGCAAGCAACATAAGCTAAAAATGTCAAATGACTATATAGAACTGATCATAAAATGCCCATATTTACAGGTAGGAGAGTGGCTCAGCAATTAAGCGTGCATATTGCTCTTACAGAGAACCCAAGTTTGGTTCCCAGCACTTGTATCACACAGCTTAAAATCAGCTCTATCCCCAACAAAGAAAAGGAACTTCAGACCAATTTCCCTTATGAGCATAGAAACAAAAATACTTAATAAAATACTGGCAAACTGAATCCAAGAACACATCAAAAGTATCATACACCATGATCAAGTAGGCTTCATTTCAGGAATGCCGGAATGGTCCAGCATACAAAAATCCATCAATGTAATTCACCATGTAAACAAGCTGAAAGAAAAAAAAACACATGATCATCTTGCTAGATGCTGAAAAAGCATTTAACAAAATCCAACACTCCTTCAGGCTAAAAGTCCTGGAGAGTTCAACTGTAGACAGAATCCTGTCCAAAAAGGAGAAAACTTGGAAGCAAGTAAGTCGACAGCCTAGCTCTGCCAAGACAGGGCAGTCAAGTCCTTCATAATTCCTGCTTTACAATCAATGTCTGTCAGAGAAATGGGGCCAAATGGCTGAAGATTGATGCTGTAATGAATGGAGAGAAATTGGGAACTGTCCAGGTAGCCACTGGTATGTCATTTCTTAGTTTTGGAAGCTGCTGGCCTTGCACTTCCTGTATAATCAGATATATTTATCCCTCTCAGATTTCTGAGGTGGTTGAAGACTAGATAGCTAGAGTCTCATAGTTAAATTTTGACTTGGTTAGAAATTAAAAGGGTGTTCTGAATCTAAGAAGATGTTTTTAAAATTGTGATGCAAGTTAGGATGGACACTGAGTTGGAAATAAAACTTTAAACTCATGAAGATGGTTGGATAGTAGAATGTTAAAAACAGTTGCCAAATACGTATGGACTGGACATTGAGAATATATGCTAAGCTTTATAATTCTCATAATTGTGGTCTAATTATTTATGTTGTTTTTTATTGTATTTGTTGTTACAAAAGAAAGACCCATTTGTTGGACTGAAAGGGGAAGCTGTTGGGGAGGGGAAGATTCACCTTAAACTTAAAAAAACGGAACTGGATGGGGGGTTAAGGGGAAAGAAAGTGGGAGGGTGGGACCAGAGGGGGTAGTAGGGAGGGGATTGTGATTGAAATATAACTTGAAGAAAAAAAAAGACCCATGAATCTGAATGGGGGGTCTGTCATCTATTTTTAGTAATATTTAGCCAAAATTGGATATTCATCTAAGCATAAATGGAAGAACTTAACCTTAGTAGTGTTATCTGTGTGTACAACTTCATTGTAGAATTTATATAACTTTAAATTTCTCATTGCAGTGGTGAACATGTTCGGAGGGGGGAAAAACTATATGTACATTTATTTGGCTTTAGAATGATTATTTGATTGAATTCTACAACACAAGATTCTGTTATGAGAAGAATACCACTATTGTGCTGCAACATTTTAAACTATTATATAACAGTATTTCAGTGTGGTGGATTTTTTTTCCTTTGTATTTTATATCATACATTTCCAAGCATTGTTCCCAGAAGAGACAGATAGGTTTAACTACATTACCAATCATGACACAAAAGGTTAAGAAATTTTAAAGTTACCTTTTCTTTTCTAGTTACTGATGGTTAGATTTTAACATGGTTTTGATACATATCTTAAGTACATGATTTTTCTCATGGAAGTTTATTTCCTTGTTAAGGCAGATATCCTCTATGCTTCATTCCAGTTGTGGGCATGTAGGCTGTGTGACCAGGGAGACAGGCATAGAGCTAAAGTGAGGCCAGAGGTGTCTACAGACCATGAAAATCTCACACTTGAGACTAAAAATCTCATCCTGAGACTGGCAGAACTCGGACAGCTCCCTCTCCACTTCTGTGTATGCATGACCCTGCAAAAGTAGCCTGGTGATGACCCCCAACCCCGAAATTCTCAAGGTAGTCACAGATAGTCAGCTGGATGCAAATAGAGCATCACCAGAATTCCAGTCACAAACAATTAAATGCATTCACCCTAAAAATGGCTTCTCACTTCCCAAGGTTCCTGTAGTGCTCATTCACCCTGAAATAAAGACATATAAGCTGTTTCATTAAAAAAAAAAAAGTCCTGGAGAGATAGGGCATAATAAAGGTGATATACAGCAAGCAAGTAGCCAACTTCAAATAAAAATGGAGAGAAACCTAAAGCATTTCCTCTAAACTGAGGGACAAGGCAAGGATGCCCACTTTCACCATATCTCTTCAATATAGTACTTGAATTCCTAGCTAAAGCAATAAGACAACTAAAGGAGATCAAGGGTATACAAATTGGAAACAAAGAAGTGAAATTATCCCTATTTGCAGACCCTATGATAGTATACATAAGTGACCCCAAAAATTCCACCAGAGAACTCCTACAACTGATAAATACCTTCAGCTAGGTGGCTGGATACAAAATTAATTCAAAAAAAATGGAAGCCCTTCTTTATACAAAAGATAAATGGGCTGAGAAAGAAATTAGGGAAACAACCCCCTTTACAATAGCCACAAACAATATAAAATACCTGGAGATAACTCTAACCAAGCAAATGAAAAACCTGTATGACAAGAACTTCAAGTCCCTGAAGAAAGAAATTGAAGAGGACATCAGAAGATGGAAAGATCTCCCATGCTCATGGATAGGTAGGATCAACATAATAAAAATGGCCATCCTGCCAAAAGCAATATACATATTCAATGCAATTCCTATCAAAATACCAACACAATTCTTTATAGACCTAGAAAAAAATAATTCTCAACAACCAAAAGCCCAGAATAGCTAAATCAATCCTGTACAATAAAAAAACATCTGGAGGTATCACCATCCCAGATTTCAAACTGTACTACAGAGCAATAGTAGTAAAAACAGCATGGTACTGGTATAGAAACAGATGAGTGGATCAATGGAATCAAATTGAAGACCCAGAAATGAACCCACACACCTATAGCCACCTAATTTTTGACAAAGAAGCCAAAACCACACAATGGAAAAAGGACAGCATCTTCAACAAATGGTGCTGGTCCAACTGGATGTCCACTTGTAAAAGAATGAAATTAGACCCATACTTATCACCTTGTACAAAACTTAAGTCCAAGTGGATCAAAGACCTTAACATAAGGCCAGACACACTAAATCTACTAGAAGAGAAAGTGGGAAAAACCCTTGAACTCATTGGCACAGGTGACAACTTCCTGAACACAGCTCAGGACCTAAGACCAACAATCAATAAATGGGACCTCATGAAACTGAAAAGTTTCTATGAGGCAAAAGACACTGTCATTTGAACAAAATGGCAACCTACAGATTGGGAAAAAATCTTCACCAACTCCACATCTGACAGAGGGCTAATATCCATAATTTATAAAGTACTCAAGAAATTAAATGCCAAGAAACCAAATAGTCCAATCAAGAAATGGGGAACAGAGCTAAATAGAGAATTCACCAAGGAGGAATCCCTAATGGCTGAGAGACACTTGAAGAAATCTCAGCATCCTTAATCATGAGAGAAATGCAACTCAAGAGGACTCTGAGATTTCTTCTCACACCTGTCAGAATGGCTAAGATCAGAAACTCAAATGACAGCACATGCTGGCAAGGTTGTGGAGAAAGGGGAACCCTCCTCCATTGCTGGTGGGAGTGCAAACTTGTACAACCACTATGGAAAGTCTGGTCATATCTAAGAAAACTTGGAATAGCCCTACCTCAAGACCCATCCATACCAATTCTGGATATCCACCCAAACAATTCCTCACCAAACCTCAAGGACAGCCTCATCTATGTTCATAGCAGCCTTATTTGTAATAGCTGGAAACTGAAAACAACCCAGATATCCCTCAACCAACAAATGGATAAAAAAAAAAGTGTGGTACATTTACACAATGGAATGCTACTCAGGTATCAGAAACAAGGAAATCATCCAATTTGCAGCCAAATCAATGGAACTAGAAAAGCTCATCCTGAGTGAGCTAACCCAGACTCAGAAAGATTCACATGGCATCTACTCACTTATAATTGGATTTTAGCCATATAGTACAGGATAACTATCCTACAAGCAACATACCAAAAGGATCAGGAACATAGACTTTGTTACCTATTAATGGAACAGTTTGCCCTAGGGGCGTTACCATGTAAGCCCCAGTGCAAGAGGACGCTCTTAGCCCTCATATGACTGTTGAACTGAGAGGGGCTGATATGTAGGGACACTCCACATCAGAGAAGTGGGATGGGTGGGAGAGGGAGTAGAGGGTGGGAGGGTGGAACCTAGAGGGGTGGAAAGAGGACACTGTGATGGAGATGTATCTTGAAGTAATAAATCAACATTTAAAAAAAAATCAGCTCTATCTCCAGTTCCTGGGGATCTGTTGCCCTCTTCTGGCCTCCTCGGGGACCTGCACTCATGTATACATACCCACAGACTTGTTCACATAATTATGAATAAAAGAAAATCCTTTTTAAAAAATCCTCATGATTGCATGCTGGCTCCATTTTGCCAAGTCATTTATTATTTAGTTATTAGGCCTTTTTAAAGAATAACTACATGTGTTTGTTCTTCTAAGTAGATCCAAGGTTTCCATTAATGTCCATTTAAAAAATTGTGAAGAATGTAACTGCTTCTTTAAAATAGTCAATTCTATGGCCCCTGGGGTACTGGTGTGTTTTATCTCCTAGCATTTTTTTTAATAATTTATTTTTTATTTCTTCAAGTTACATCTCAATCACAATCCCCTCCCTACTCCCCCCTCCAGTCCCACCCTTCCACCCTCCTCCCCCTCAGCCCCACCATCCTCTTCCCTTCTTCTTTTTTTTTTTTTTTAGTTTAAGGTGTTTATTTTTCCCCCCAACAGCTCTCCCTTTCAGTCCAAATAATGGTTCTTTTTCTTATAACTATAAATACAATACAAAAGAACAGAAATAAATAGGCCACGATTATAAGAGTTATATGGCTTAGCATACATTCCCAATGTCCACTCCATATGTATTTGGCACCTGACTTTAACATTCTACTATCTAACCATCTCCATGAGTTTAAAGTTCTATATCTAACTCACCTTTCATACTAACTTGTCTCATAATTTTAAAAATATCTTCTTAGATCCAGAACACCCTCTTGATTCCTAAACAACTCAAAATTTAACTATGAGACTCTAGCTATCTGTTCTTCAACCACCTCAGAGACCTGAGAGGGAACTAGAAAAGCTCATCCTAAGTGAGCTGACGCAGTCCCAGAAAGATAAACATGGTATGTATTCCCTTACAAATGGATATTAACCATACATCAGAGGATAACTATCCTACAACCCACACACCCAAATAGACAGGAACCTAGCATATCTATCCTAGGAAAAATTCTACCCACCAGTGAGTCATGGAACCTGCTGCAGGTTAGTGGAACCCCACACCCTAGATGGTGTGCCTTATCAAGCTCCAGTACGAGTGTAAGCTCCTGGGCCTCACATGACGCAAGATCTGAGGGAGTATGATATGTGAGGACCCACCTCATCTGAGGAGAAGGAGAGTACCAAGTAGAGGAACAAGGAGGGAGAGAGGGAGGAAGGGAGGGAGGGAGGGAGGGAGGGAAGGAGAGAGGGAGGGAAGGAGAGATGAAGGGAGGGGCCAAGAGGGGAGGAGGGAGGAAACTATGTTCTAGAAATAAATAATACTTTTTTAAGAAAAGAATTAATAAGCTTAAAAATATAATAAAAATACAATATAAAATTTTCGAACTATAATTTACCTTACTGGCATGAAAAGAAAATGGCCTTAATTTCAGATTAGAATGTTAGACTGCAGGTGGCTACAGAGATTACACAAACTTGATAGCAGCTTAAAAGTTTTTTTTTGGTTTTTGGTTTTTTTTTTTGTAGAGGTATAGGCTATTTCCATGGTTTGGCATTAAAAAGCAGGTAACAGGTTTAAAACACTGTAAATAAATTAAAGGTGACAGCTGTTCAACCTGGTTTTACAAATCTCCTAGCATTTTTGTCCTTGGTGTATGTTTTGCTCTTGCAGCAGTGTTATTGTGTCTTCTGTCTTCATTCAACAAGCTCTGCCATCTCCTCTGAAAACAGTTTTCTTCTATTTCTTTGATTTTCCTTGCAAGAAATTTTCTTATATCCCCTGCTTTTACTTATCTTCTAAGTATAGTTTTTAACTTAAAATTCAGTTATGGGCATCAATTATGGGCATTAAAATTTTCTCTTACTGTTTCCAATTCCCAAGTGAATTCTTTTAGTTTGCATTTTAATTATGCCTTCTGCACATGAACAATTATTACTCCACACTTTTTTTCTTACTGTATATTAAGAGTGTAGGAATCCTGAGTTCTAGCCCTGCATTGTTTGGGACTTCCTTTTAGTATAGACTGCCAAGAGCAGGTTTGACATAAATTTATTACTATTTCCAGCTCTAGAAAACTTTTTAAATGTTTCCTTTGGGAAAAATAAATAAATAATTTTGTGGTGTCTGTCACAGTAACTGTGACTATCTCGGAAGGACTAAATAAGTCCTCGTGAATTAAGTATCCAATCAGTGATCAACTTGGCCTGGGACCCTCTGTCCCTGGTTTCTTACGCTTCAGTGTAGCTGCAAGTGCTTCCTACCAGAGTTCTCTTGCAGCTACAAGTTATCATAGTCTAAGCAGCAGACAACTGACGACTGATATCTGTTTTCCTTACAAATTAGCAATTAGTAAATGTAATCTTCATGTTTTCTCAGCCCATGCAAAAGACATAAATAATCATGTTAAAGGATGTATCAGGCCTGTTAGCTATGAGTTTGTACTGATTCATGGAGACAGTAAACGTAAATATTATTCATTTTCTTCCTTAAAAGATCATCTAGTCTGGCCTTATCAAAACTTTACTTAAATTTGTGTTTGCTATAAATCCCTTCAGAGTGTTTTGCTAATTAGATACAAGAAAAATATTTTCCTCTTCTAAACATGATTTTGTTTATAATTGCTTTTAGGTTTTTATTGTTCTTTTTTCCTCACCACCCTTCCCCCCCTTTCACCACACAAGGTATCTCAAACCTCAAGCAGCTGCCATCTGGCTGGTTTTATATAACTATGTAAGTGCATTCATGTGGCAATCTATCAGTGACAAATTCAAATAAATGCATTGGACAAAGCCCAGGAACAATACCCAAAATAGCTTTTAAAAGTCATTGAGCATAAGAGTGGGAAGATGGGGGGTGGGGGGGGGCTATGAGCTACAGTTTTTGGAACACTGGAGAATCAGTTTCCCTCTAATCTGAAATCCAACTATTTGTTATATGTTCAGAAGAAAGGAAATCAGTAATTTAAATACGTGTACACTCCCACATTCCCTGAACCTCTATTAACAGCAGTCAAGAAATGGAACCAACATGGGTGTCTACTGATGAATGAGCGAAAAAATAAAATGAGCATACATTATGGATTGTTTCTCAGCCATGAAGTGAATGAAATCCTATTATCTATATTAACATGAATGGGAAAGGTGATGGAGAGACTGTGAAAGGTGAAAAGAGTCAGATAAAGAAAGGGAAACAGCGGACTTGAGAGATGACTGAGCCGTTAAAGGCTAGGCGCACAACCAAAAACATAAGAAAGGCGCAAACAATGCTTATTCTCACTTATGTATAAAGTTAAAATAAGTTGATCTTATAGAAGGAAAGAATAGGATATTGATTTCTTAAAAATATGAAGGTAAAAAGGATGGAATTAAGATGGCTAATAGGTGCCAAAGTATAGGGATAGGAATGATAGGTTGTAATGCTTGATAACACAGTTTGGTAGGTATGGTGGTTGGCCACATTTAATTATAGTTTTGAAGACACATAGTAGAGGGATTTCTAGTCTCTTATGGAATACCAATCCTTTTTTTTCATAGTTATTATACTAATTCATTGTTCCAAAATAGTATTCATGAGTTTCTCATCATACACATCCTTGCCACAATTTACTGTTTGGCTTTATACATACTTGTGTGAATGGTGGTGGTGGTGGTGGTGGTGGTGGTGGTGGTGGTGGCGGCAGTGGTATGTGGGTGTATGGTGCATGTGTATATGTCAAGTGGCTTCCTTGTTTGTTCTCTAGCTTACTTTTTTAATGTTTATTTATTACTTCAAGCTATATCTCCATCACAGCCCCCTCTCTCCACCCTTCCCGGTCCCACCCTCCCATCCTCTCCCCCCTCTGCCACCTCTCCTACTCCTCCGAAGTGGGTTGCCCCTACATATCAACCCCCCTCAGTTCAGCAGTCATATGAGGGGTAAGAGCTTCCTCTTGTACTGGGAGCCAGCATGGCAACTCTATTAGGGCAAAATGTCCCACTAATGGGTAACAAGATCAATCTTCCTGTTCCTTTTAGTGTGTTGGTTGTAGGATAGCTATCCTGCACTATATGGCTAAAATCCAGTTATAAGTGAATAGATGCCATGTGCATCTTTCTTTTTGAGGAAGGGTCTCTCACTGAGGTCAGAACTCTCAGGCTCAGCTATGCTAAATGGCCAATGAGCTGAATGGATCTGCATCTCCTCCTCACCTCACAGCTCTCAGACTGAATTCTCATATGGATGTTAGGAATCCAAACCCAAGTCCTTATGTTTATGAGGCAAACACTGGGCTAAATGAGCCAGTTCCCCAGGTTCTACTTTTTGAATTTTTGATAATAGCCACTCCAATTAGAAATAACTGAAGATTGATGCTGTAATTATGGAGATAAAATGGGAACTGTCCAGGCAGCCACTGGTATGTCATTTCTTAGTTTTGGAAGCTGCAGGCCCTGTACTTCCTATAAAATCAGATATATTTATCCCTCTCAGGTCTCTGAGGTGGTTGAAGAATAAATAGCTAGAGTCTCATAATTAAATTTTGAGTTGTTTAGGAGTCAAGAGAGTGTTATAGATCTAAGAATATGCTTTTAAAATTGTGTTGCAAGTTAGTATGAATCTTGAGTTAGATATAGAACTTTAAACTCATGGAGATGGTTAGATAGTAGAATGTTAAATTCAGGTACCAAATACATATGGAGTGGACATTGGGAATGTACGCTAAGCCATATAACCCTCATAACTGTAGCCTAATTACCTCTGTTGTTTTGTATTGTATCTATTATTATAAGAGAAAGAGCCATTTGTTGGAGTGAAAGGGGGAGCTGTAGGGAGAAATAAGATATACCTTAAACTTTTTTTAAAAAAAGGAAGAAGATGGGGGGTTGAGAGTCGGAGGGTGGGACTGGAGAGGGGAGTAGGGAGGGGATTGCGATTGAGATGTAACTTGAAGAAATAAAAAAATAAAGAAAAAAAGAAATGATATGATAGCTCATTGTGGTTTTGATTTGAATTTTCTTGGTGAGTATCTATTTTGCACATTTCTCGTATAATTTTTGTTCATTTGTCTATCTTATTCTGAGAAATGTCCACTCAGACAATTTGCACATTTTAGTTGACTGGACTCTTTTTGCTGAGTTCTTATCACGTTCATGACATTAATCCTTATTAATAAATATCCTATAAATATTTTCTACCATACATTAATTTCGAGTTTTCTAAACTAACCTCCCATAATCCACTGTCTGGCTATTGTGAAATACCAACTTGTCTTCACATATTCTCATTTGTATTATTTTTAAAAGGTATCATATTTTATTATTCTCACATTTTTAATTAAGATCAATACAGTTGAAAAGAAAATGCACTATCAAAGCATGCACACAAGCGCACGCCTTTAATCCCAGCACTTGGGATGCAGAGGCAGGCGGATCTTTGCGAGTTCGAGGCCAGCCTGGTCTACAAAGCAAGTCCAGGACAGCCAGAGATATTCAGAGAAACCCTGTCTCAAAAAACCAAAAAAAAAAAAGCATGCACACAAACAGTACAATATTCTTTTTATTACAATTTATTTGATATTAATAGCTTTCAATGTTCATATTTCATGTGCTGTTTTAAAGAATTGGTTTTTCCTTATTCTTTAGTAATCCAGAAGGTTTTTTTTTTTTGCAACATTTATAACAGGTAATATAGTGAAAAGCCCAAAATACCAGAATATATTTTTAGAATGGAGACATTCTACAAATGACAGATTTTGTTTTCCATTTTTAGACCTTATGAAAAATGGATTTGTAACTTATAAAAAATGTATCCGGAACATCTGAGTGTGAGAGTTTTGATTGGATTTCAGAACTCGGATCTCAGATTTAGAAGTAATTCCATCCTATCTGAAAGTGGTCATGGCAAATTGATTTTTCAAGGCACAAGAAAGGGTGTAATTTAGATTTTGAACCCTTTTCTTGAGACCAGGATAGTTTTCACTTCTGTTTACTTTCTTTATCCCTGTTGAATACTAGTAAAGCAGGGAAAGCAAGTGTTTTGACAATTCTTTTGCAAGGCTTTATAAAAACTAAATATAGAAGTCTTCATTTTTCTTTGTACCACTTAGCCTTTGAGCTCCACTATCTAGTTAACAGTCTTTGTCCTATCTTCCTAGTATGAGAGAAGGGTCTTGGTGGTTTTTTTGTTTATGGAATCATTACATAAGAAAATTTGGAGTTTTTTTTCCTTAAAGAGCTAAAGGGAAATAATCAGCCCAAATGAATTACTAATGGTAGATCTTCAGGAAAATCTAACAAATGTGGAAAAATGTCTAGGAGATGTGACTGAAACTATTTCAAGTATGTGAAGATGCAGAGAGAGATGTAAGTGTCACCTGCATGGTTATTCTTAGGAAAGCTACAGATGTGAGTATTAAATCACCACTAACCCATCAAAAAATAAACTAGATCTGCAACCTCTGAAGGTGATTCTATCTAGGTTTGGCTTCTTCCACAGTACATTGACTTCCAGGGCTTAATTTTTAGCACAGCTATTCAACTAAAGGCTAAGTTAAAAAGAGAATGAAACCATTTGTTGAACTGAAAGGGGGAGCTCTTGGGGGGAAAAAGATATACCTTAAAAATAAAAAAAGGGAAGAGGATGGAAGTGTTGAGGGGGTAGAGTGTGGGAGGGTGGGACTGGAGGGGGGAGTAGGGAGGGGATTGTGATTGAGATGTAACTTGAAGAAATAAAAATTATAATTTAAAAAAAGAGAATGAAGCTACTATTGAGTTTTCTGACTTTGAGGAGCAATTGTACCTGTCTGAATCCTATTTCCTTCTTTAAAGCTAGGAACTTTAGGTTGTTCTGCAATGACTTCTGGCTTGGGATTAATATCTAGAACATATGAAGAGCTAAATAACCCAACTAAACAAGAAATCAAATAATTCAAAGAAGAAATGGGCTAATGAAGTGAACAGTATGCAGAAGATGGAGTACATGTGGCCGACAAATATATGAAAAGATCTTCAACCTCAGTAGCCCCTAGATAAATAAAGATTAAAACTACTTTCAGGTTCAATCTCACACAACTCAGAATGTCAGTTCTTTAGAAATTAAACAACAAGAAAACTGGGCAAGGATCTGGATGAAGGAGAACACAGAGACTAAAGGAGAAACATAACCAGTTCACCCTTTCTGAAAATCAGTATGGAGGTTTCTCAAAAATCAAAGGAGGGGGGGATCTTCCATATGAGCTAGTTACAATCATTCCTGTGTGTTTATCCAAAGGGCCCCAAGTGATCATACCACAGGTGTACATGAACAGCAATGCTTTTGCAGAACAATGGACTAGATTTAGACTATGTAATCTTGAAACTAGGTGTCCAACAACAAAAGAATGGATATTGCATGTGTGTGTGTGTGTGTGTGTGTGTGTGTGTGATTTTTCTCAGCCATAAAGAAGTTTTATGTCCTTTGCAGGAAAAGAGATGCAACTGGATGCTATCATGATATGCAAATTAAGCTTGTCTTAGAATGACAAATATTCTATACATTCTCTCATTTGAGCTTCCTAGATTTTATGTAGATGCATAAAATCATATTTGTATATATGACTTGAAAGTGGAAGTGAAACTGTATATGTGCAAAAAAGACTAATAGAGCAAAGAAATGGTTAGAAAAGAAAGGAGACATGGAGTCTGGGGGAATCTGATCAAAATACAATATATTTCTATATAAAAATGCTCTTTTATAATATAGTACCAGATATAATTAATATATACTATGAAATTTTTAAAAGAAAAGAAGACAATTATTTAAGTTTGAAACTTGATTGTTCCTCTCTCGGTTATACTGTATTGCATAAGCTATTTACTATGTGTACACTTCAGTTTTCTCACCTATGGAGTAGAAGTTACTGCATTGCTTACTATGAAAGGTATATAAATTGAGGTAAGCATTTAACTTGCTTTTGATCCAAGTTTAGGTATTGTTTGACCCTGTGAGTTATATTTAAACCATCACAGACACATGTAAAAATAGTATAACAGAAAAAAATATAAACAGCACAATTGCTCAACAATATTATGACTGTTATTTATCAAATGCTTATTATATGGTAAATATGAATTTCTTCCTTTTAGGCCTAATTTAATCCTTTGCATAGCATAGTGCAGTAGATACAACTATTCTTTCATTTCCCGTGAGAAGAGAACCTAAATGAGTGTAAAGTAGTATAAGCAAAACAGAGCTGGAAGTGGCTGGTGGATCAACAGAAGGCTTATCTGCTCTCTCCAAGGTTTACTCTGGCATGCTTAGACCATTTTAGTCTAAGTTGCACTCATATCGATTTTATTTGCACTCACTGCAAATAAAAATCAACCTGGCCATCTCTCTTGAAACATTTTACAATTGGTGTAGGCCTCATATTAGCTCCTTTCCATATTCATCATAAACATTGTAGCATATATATTACTTAAAATTCATAAACCCAAGAAGTTCCCAAAGCACAAATGATTAAACCTGTGACAGTGTCACCTGTCAAAATTACATATGAAGGATAAGTTTTGTAGAAAAAGTTCATTTAGATTTATCCAGAAAGTTACTGGGGAAAAAAGAACCAATTAGTGAAGAAAGGCCTGTAAGAGCATCATAGAAGAAAGTACATCAAAACACACTAGCACACACGCACACACACGTGCACACATTGTGTTCAAATATAAGAAGGCAGGACTTTGATCCCATTGCTCTCTATAGGTGAAAATGAAGACCTGTGAAACTGACACATTTCAATTCTCATGTTGTCACCAGAATGTAGCAGTTCATAACTCTTTACTCTTCATATTAATATTCCACTGTCAAAAAAAAATAAAAAAGAACTACTATGTTAAACTGCCTGCCCTTCATTTGGAAACATATTCTTTCAACTACAGTCATTACTGACTAGTATGGGATAATGGGCTATTAAAAAGCCCACCTTTTCATTAGTTGTTTGTATGACTGGTTTTTATAATAACTGGTGATTTTTCTTCAGGTTGCTCTTTTGTATCCCATGGTCTTTTCTTAACAGTCTCTTAGATGTTTCTGTCTGCAAAGATGTGCCCGCATTATGAGAGTTGATTCTTACATAAACCATCACAAAGTTTACTTCTCCTCTACCAATGAGATAATTAAAATGTGACTCTTGAAGCAGAGGAGATCTAGAGTCTACTATGTACTGCTACATTACTGACGAGGGATTTGCACTGGATATATCCATATAAACACTTAGCTCGTTTCTCAAGTGTCCTAGTATTTGTTTGCTCTTTCAGCTGTTATTATTGGTAAGTTTAAATTAGTCATAAGGGCCTCTTGTCATATACCACTATTCCTTTACCAAAAACCCAATAATGAAAATGTGGACTGTCTTAATAGAAAACCATGGATATAGTATTGATGTCCCCATTATCTAAGTCCATCTAAACAGCAACACTTTTCTTACTAATCTTTACTTATCAAGAACATGTATAAAAATATATTTGTTATTCCATGACACACATGTGATATTCTCTCATAAACTAGTCATATATTGTACAATATATGAGGAGCCTTGGGAGGAAAGAAGAGAAAATGGCATGTAATGATGATCCCTTCTATTAGAAATATTTGTAATTACAATATGACATCTCATATTTTAGTTGCTGCTCAAGTAACTATCCATACAAGTTATCATACAATCAAATTTAAAGCCACTGTAGAAACAAAGCTTTTTCTTCTCTCCTTTCCTATAAGTTAATATCTCTGGAAACAAGGACTCCCTTCAAAACTGTAGAGTCTCCAATGGACAGACCATGCCAAAACAAAGGCCTGTTCTTGTGCAGAAGTTCCACTTGCCACTCTACACAAGTCATAGCTAATAGTTTACCCTAGTGACCTGGCCCCAATTGATTCCTCAGTGACCTGAAAAATTGCAAGGAACATTCCAATAAATCTGAGGTACATGTAGGAAAATGAAGTGAAATCAAGAAACTGTTTCGAAACACAGTTTTTACGAGGGCTAGGTGCATTTGATGGGATGAGAAGAGACTAGTGCCTGATTCCAAAGGAGTGAGACATATGGCTCTGAGTATTATTCTTCACAAATAAGGAAATATGTGCAAATGATAAATGCTCAGCAGCAGTATATAAGAGATTAGTAAGAAAAGCAAATGAATTCTGCCTGGGTTGGCTCAGGGGTGAAGGAGTCAGCTGACAAGGATGTGGAAGCATCAGGGATGAGCACAGCTAGGATGGAAAGGCAGATCTGGGTAGATGTAGGCTCTGCTCAGTACTGTGAATTACTTAACTGGAGAAAAATACAGCGGTAGTTTAGATTAAAAATTAATTTCAGTTCTATACCTAACTCATTTTCCATCCTAACTTGCATTACCAATTTAAAGCCATCTTCTTAGACCTAGAGCATTCTTTTAATTCCTAAACAACTTAAAATTTAACTGTGAGACTGTCGCGTCCCCCTCGACCAGCAAGGATGACGCAACTCGCAAAAGCTCTTCTCAAGCAGTTTATTCAGGTCCCTTGAAAACAGTCTTCCGAATGCCCGGGCAGACCCAACCCACAGGCTAAATACTATATGAACAGCCAATCAAGTAAAGCCATGTGGTGCTATCTTAGAGGCCCACGTATGCGGAAGCAAGCCAGATCAGCGGTCTTAACCAAATATGGACTTGTTTACCACCGAGAGCACTCACCGTCGGGCTGGTGGAAGGTGGAAACCGGCGCCATCTTTAGGGCGCGGCACGTCGCAGCTCTCTACAGTTCCCCCTTTTTTATTTTTTCTAAAGTTGGTAGAAGTCCCTGGAAAGGCTTCGTAATCCCCCTATCTGGGGATCTCACGGTGGGCCTGAGCCTGTAGGAGGGCGGTGCTCAAACTCTTACCCGTCTCTGGGTCAGCCTCCCCACTCGGGACTGCCCTGTTTTAGGTGGCCGAGATTTACCCGTCTACTCCGTCATTGACTTGCCAGACCCTAATATCCGTGGAACGAATACCTCAGTGGGCAGGGACTATGCTCAGTGAAGATTTAAGGCTTCATGGCAGCGAGCCATGCCTGAGGGGACTGGCCCACCTCAATGGCGACAAGGGCCTGTATAATCATGGCTGCATTACGCTTTTGTGTGGCTCTCATCTTGTAGATGCACCATAGGCAAACCAGAGAGGCTAGTATCATCAGTATCGCCAAAGAGCCTACGCCCGCCCACTCCTTAAGATGATCCATAGCCGTCTGTATCCAGGAAGTCAAACCAGTGGCCAGGCTCAGATCCACCCGAGTGGAGTTGATGTGGACGATTGTCGCTCTCAGCTCTCTCATCTTATTTTCAAATTCAGCCGACCAATCCTGTAAGAGGAACTTTGACAATTGTCTAGACAAATTAGCAGCCTTTGTAAAATTTTGATACTGCACGGAAGTAACACACAAACCTTGCATTTTCCACTCACACCCCAATTGTGCTAGTTGCCAAAGAGAATCAATCTGTTCTTGTATTAAATCTATGTGTTGATTAACTATCATAAGGCCTCCTTTGAGATGAGAATTCATAGAGGTCTGAGTATCCAATGCCTGTGCCACAGTGGCTGAGATGTTATTCAGGGCATTGGCAGTCTGCACTGAGGCATCCAGGCTTCCAACCCCTTGTTCTTATAAGGGGTGATAGCTGCTTTACATTCCTTTGTACATTGCTCATACACAAGTTGTTTAATTAAGGGCATTGCCAAATCAGGGTCTCCAAATACCCTTCCAGCTGCTTCAACCATTATAGCCACGAAGTCTGAGAAAGGCTCCAGGGGATCCTGAATAACCTTGGTTAGATTGCCTTTCACTTCCCCTTTGTTAGGCAATGATTTCCAAGCTCTGGTTGTGATTAAATTGATTTGCTCAAACACCTGAGCCGGATACCCAGTTTGTTGTTGAGCATATCGACCTTGCCCAAGAAGCATGTCCACATCCCAGGCTGGGTTTCCTGCTGCACGATTAGCAGCAGCTTGTTCATTAGCAAACTCAATCAAGAAAGCCTTCCAATCTAAATACTGCCCAGAGGACAGGCAGGCACGTGCCAAGCTCATCCAGTCACTAGGAGTCATGCAATAACGACTAAGAGCTTCCACCTGAGCTACAGTGAAAGCAGCATTAATCCCATAAGTGCGGACAGACTCAGCGAGTGCTTTAATTACCTTAAAATTGAGAGGTTCATGATAACGATTTCCCCCTCCATCCTGAAAGACAGGGTAGTACAGCTCATGTCTCACTTCCCTCCAGACATTTGGACAGAATGACTGCCCACTAGGACCACTCGGAGGGGAAGTCTCATTATATGAAGGCGGCGCCAGCACAGGCGGCCCCGGACCTGAGGGCTCTATCCGGGTGCAGTCAGAACTCTTCCTCAAAGATGACTTCTCCATTTTCTTTGTTAACATTTTAAGTTCCTCTTTAGACTCTGAGCTATCCTCTTCCAAAGTATCTTTCCCAGATTTGACCGAGCGCTCCTCTTTTAACTGTTCTAATGCCTTTTGTCCTTTTTCCACTGCCTTGCGATATCTCTGATCTCCTAAACAACTCCTCACCATCTTCCAAATCGGTCTTACTCCATGCTTCAGAGTACCTTGCTCCCAAGAAAAATCCAAGTCCCTGCCTAATTTGTCCCAGCAGGATACCGTAAGATTCCCGGACACCGCAAACCACGGAGCCACGGAATCGCATTCATTCAAAAATCTCTCTAGGGTAGACTTCTTAAGTTTCAAATTCCTAGCTAAAAGTAGCTCCTGAAGAGCCAGAAAAATTGGATGTGACTGAGACAATCCCATGATTAAAAATTTACTTTCGGTTCGCAGTTTTCCCGCGAAACTTTACCTTTTGTTCGCAATCTCGGCGAAACTTTACCCTTTTTGTTCGCTATTTCCGCGAAACTTCACCTTTTGTTCGCAATTTCCGCGAAACTTTATTGTCCCAATTTACCCCGGGAACTTACCAGTGCACTGCCCCTTACTGCAGGAGTTCTGAGTCTTTTCTGGGTCCCCGTACGGGCCACCACTTGTCGCGTCCCCCTCGACCAGCAAGGATGACGCAACTCGCAAAAGCTCTTCTCAAGCAGTTTATTCAGGTCCCTTGAAAACAGTCTTCCGAATGCCTGGGCAGACCCAACCCACAGGCTAAATACTATATGAACAGCCAATCAAGTAAAGCCACGTGGTGCTATCTTAGAGGCCCACGTATGCGGAAGCAAGCCAGATCAGCGGTCTTAACCAAATATGGACTTGTTTACCACCGAGAGCGCTCACCGTCGGGCTGGTGGAAGGCGGAAACCGGCGCCATCTTTAGGGCGCGGCACGTCGCAGCTCTCTACATGAGACAATAATTATCTAGTCTTCAACAACATCAGAGACCTGAGAAGGATAAATATATCTGACTATACATGAACTGCAGAGCCAACAGCTTCCAAAACTAAGAAATGACAGACAACTGGCTGCCTGGGCAGTCCTCAATTTCTTTCCATACATTATAGATGGATAATAGAATATTAATATCAGTTGCCAAATATGTATGGACTGGACATTGGGAATGTATGTTATTCCTAACAATTTTCATAATTGAGGCCTAATTTTTAAAAAAAAGAATTATGAGTTCTGGGTGAAGGGGGAGAGGGTGGGTGGGAGGGTGAGGCCAGGAGGGGTGGAGGGAGGACACTGTGATGGAGATGTAACTTGAAGTAATAAATAAACATTTTTTTTAAATTCATTTGAGTGTCCTGCTCATCATGACTCACAGCACCCCCCCCCCCAGGATAAAAAGGTTTTAAGATTTGCTTTAAAAGGTAGTGTTTTATGCAGAATGAACATGCAAAATATATTTCACTGATGGTCTTTGATATTGTTAAATACTTTATTTTATTTACCTATATGTGTATATGTGTGAGGGATATCACATGTGCACAGGTACCCATGGAGGCCAGGAAAAGGAGCTGGAGTTACAGGTGTTTGTGAGCTACCTGACATGGATGCTGGGAACTGAACACTGGTTCTCTACAAGAGCAGCAAACACTCTTAACCACAGAACCATTTCTCTAGCCCTGATAGTCCACACTGTATGGATTAGATTCCCATTAAATTTAGGTTGATTTTTCATGTTTCTCAAAAAATCTATCATAACATAGGACACACTCAATTAAAGGAACCTCTTAGTTTGAAATATACACAAAATTACAGCTTTGAGTTACATGTTATAGTATATAAAAGAATACAGTTTTTACTGTTTCTCTTTCATGAGTGGTTGGACCTAGTGTCACCTTTGTTTAGTTAGGCAATATTACAGAGGCTATCAGAAATAATAAGTGGTAGAAACACCTGGAAGGATTTCTTCTTTATTCTTGTGGGTTTTATTCTTTTATAATTTCATACACATGTACAATGAAATACGACCATATCTGTACCCCAGTTTCTCCCTCTGACTTGCCCTCTAATTACTCCGGGTCCACTTGCAGGTTTCTTAAGGTCAGTCACAGCCTCTGCTCTCATGGGCTCTAGACCGAGGCTTAAGAAACTGCATTCCTAGCAAGTTACCAGTGCTGTGAGCACAGCTGGCCCAGGGACCTCACTTTGAGAACCCATGTGTGTATACACACCAGCTTACAGAGACGCACAAACACCTGCTTCTTAAAATCAATTACTGAAAGTGAAAGGTATGCCATTTTAATTTTATTTTTTAGATCATCATTTAAGTTTATTTAAGTTTTCTATGAAATTTGTTAGTTATACTCTAAGTACCATGAAGGGTCCTGAATTCTGTGTATGTAATGTCTAGAAGTATAAACAAAACAAGATCGTAGAAGCTGCCTCTGAACTGTGTACATACATCAAACCACTTTTCTTCCTTTTTTAAAAAAATAAATTTATTTATTTGTTGCTTCAGGTTACATCTCCATCATATTGTCCTCTTTCCCCCCTTCCCAGCCCCTCCCTCCCACCCTCTACCCCCTAGCCCTTCCATCCCACTCCTCTGGAGTGGAGTGTCCCTACATATCAGTCCCCCACCCCAGTTCAGCAGTCATATGAGGGCCAAGAGCCTCCTCATACACTGGGGGCCTACAAGGCAGCACCACTAGGGAAAAGTGTCTCACTGACAGAAAAAAAGTCTATGTCCATGTTCCCTTTGGTGCATTGGTTGTAGTATAGTTATCCTGTACTATATAGCTAAAATCTGACTATAAGTGAATAGATGCCATGTGCACCCTTCTGAGTCTGGGTTAGCTCACTCAGGATGAGCTTCTCTAATTCCATCCATTTGGTGGCAAGTTGCATAATTTCATTGTTTCTGGTATTCCATTTTTAAAAGCTATGTGTCTATATATCATTTATCCAACTCCAGCTGTTAATCTGCTAGGGTCGTGGGCATAACACATTTACTTTATTGCATGGTTTTGATATCCAAAGTTGCCCAAACCAATTCTCAGCTGCTGTGAACACTTTAAATGCTGAGGTCACATTGTCAATAGAATCTTGCCTGTATGGATTTAATGCCAGTGAGATAGATATAGAATTGGCATTTCAATAAGCTACTTAGATAGACTTTAATACATAAATTCAGTTAACCTGTGAGCCCTGATTAAAACACAAATAAATGAGAAAACCCCTATTGTTAACTAAGCCCATTTACCATGCTTACTGCCATCCCTTGTAATTGTGAGGGCATGTCAGACTGTGTAATGAAGTCTGCTCTGTACTTGCAAAGTCTGGTTTTGCCCATTCTGTATTTTATTAGATACAGATGCTTTCATGGGCTTAGTGGCAGCTTACCCACCTGAATTAGCAGAAAGGTCAAAGCCTTTGAAAGACAGTTTTCAGTATCTGTCATTCCATTCTCAACTCTCTAAACATTCCTTATATTTGTCAATCACTTTTCAGAAGGAAAATATTTAAATTATTTTTTCACTTAATCAAAAAAATTTTTAAATGTCTGTATTTAGTTTTTTGTAATGTAGTAATACTACATTGGATCCAATGGCATACCTAGACAAACAAGTTTTTGCTCAGTCTTATACATAAAAATGAAAGATAGAATTAGGAAGAGAAAGAATACAAATAATCTGGGAGTGGGGTAGAATCTACAAATAAGATATCCTGGTGTAGTAAAACATTGCAGAATTTCAGGAATATAAGGACTGTTTCATACATAGAAAATAAGGGCAAGTTATCCTCAGGATTTGAATATATATACATATATATGTATATATTGTATTATATATATGTGTGTGTGTACATATATATTCATTGTGTATTTTGTCATAGCAATGAGAAATTAATATATGAAATACCCAATGTGAAATAATTTCCTCCATTTTATAAAACTATAAAAGACAAAGGTAAAACTTTAGGTCTTACTTTAACAGTGTATCTTTACAAAGAATTGCCTCTAATGGCATAAGTAATTCAAGACTGCTTGCATATTTGTGTTTGAAGATTGTTTATTTGCTCTTACATTCAGCTAGTTTTAAGTATGCAACTTCAATGTGTGGCTTTTTAGATGGAGAAAACAGAATTGTAAACAAGCATCCCTTCTTAAATCATACTGAGGCTTACTAAGAAAGTAGCACCTAATGGCTAAGATATGATGTAGCTAGGTTTTCTGGACCTCTAATGCTTGGGTACTCCTCTCATACTTACTGAACACTGATATAGCATTTAATATAAATTACATGTGGGAAAAAATTCAATGTAAGCCTTATACCTTGCCATTAGTAACCACTGCTGAGGAGAAATGTGTGCCTTTAAGCTTTAAGGAGGACATTTCCCCTTTCCACAAAGAGGGCAAAGCCTCAGATGAGAACTAATTGTCCTATGATTGATTGATAGTTTCCCTCCAGTTGTTACATACCAACAGATGATATGCACTATACACACAACAGGAGGTAAGAGAGTCAATCAATTAGGGGAACAATTAGTTCCAGTTTTTACAATGTATTTGAGATTATAGATGAAATTGCCTGAAAATAATAAGAATGTTAAAGATCAGTGATGAAACCTAAAGAAATAAATTTATATTAAAGCAAAGACAGAAGCTAGTTGATCATCTCCTCCACAGATGGGCAGTGTTAATGGAATAACAATTAGAGTTTGACAGAAGTTAATAAATAGGCTGTCAAAGCTAGTCAAGTTGTGTTCATAGTTTCAGAAGGCTACAGATTTTTGTCTTTCATGTGACATGACTGAAGAGTTACTAGAAAGCTCTGTGTGATTAATTACTTTCAAGGATACAGTTCTGTGACTCCCTTGTATGGACGAGAGGTTGAAATTTGGGGCAATCAAACAATGCAATCCCGTGCCTTCTTTTGGTTCTGCATTGAATAATTGGCGTTCGTATACAGTAAATGTCACATGTGAAAGTGTTTAGAGATTAATGAGACTGATGAACCTGGACTAGGAGAGCATGAGTCACCTTGTCGTAGTACAACTTGATAGGGTCCTTACCTCACGTGAGACTAGATGCAGTGTTTGGTTTACAGAAGAAATCAGGACAGATATGGATCATGAAGCTCCAGGTCCTGAGTCTAACATCATGTGTCATGCAGCAATATGTGAAAGTGTGATCCTAGCCAAAGACTTAAAGTGCCCTAGTCCAGAAACTGAGACAAGAAGGGAAACTAATGGTCAGTAATAGTTCATTTAAGAGAGATGGAGAAAGAAAAATATTGGTTAATTTAATACAAACTGTTTCTTTTAAAGCAAAATATAGCAAGATGTTTAAGACCATCACTCCAGAAGAGTTTGTGCCTAGAAACTAGCCCCAGATTCCCTGACTAAAGCTGCCTCTCCCCAAATGTAATCAGCCCATTGTTGTTAGTTTGTCCAGAGTTCAATAAAGTGATAGATAGGATATTGGGGTGTGTATGTGGGTGTGATGAGGGAGTGTTTGTCTCTAAAACCCAAACACATTCTGGAAAGAATTATCTAGAGTAACTTAAATTCCATCCCTCAGAGATAATAGATTTCTGGGTTTTTTCCTCAGGAAAAAAAATATAGAAAATTACTTCTAAATTTTAACTTGAGGATAGGGGAGAATTTATCTCATTTTACCTCATTCAAATTTTCCTAACAATAAAATCATGTCAAAATTTGTTACCAAATTCCATTTTGTAATTATATTCTAAGAATTAACTAGGAAGAAAAGCAAATTGATATCCTCAGCTCCTTATCTTTGCTATTTTAATTCTTATATGTACTTCCATTTTAATTAATTTTGCTAATCCATTTAGTTAATGAATAAGTAAATAAGTACCATGGGAAAAAAACATCACTTGCAGCAATAGTAGAGAATTGTTAATTCAGAAGTGACCCACAGCCACCAAAGTGAACTTGTCAACATAGCTTTGCTATTTTGTTAATATTCCAATTTCTGTTTTATTGCTCTTCATAGAGCAGAATGTTTCACAGTTAATCTCTATGGTACTTTTGTTTCTAAGCTCTCTAAAAGACTTTGACGCGTCAGTCGCCAAGTATTTGAATATAAATTGATTTTGTGCAATACACAGAAAACAAGTATTTTATTGATATAAATGGTTTCTTTATTTGTAGAATTACAAAAAAAATTATTTTGAAGCAGCATGAGTCCTATCTAGATGGTATTAGAATTTCATGCCTAAATCAAGTTGAACATTAATTTTATGAGTTTTTGTTGTTGTTCTTTTAGGCAGTAGCATAAATGATTATGGCTGTTAGTATTTGGGAATTAGAGATGTAGAAAAAAAAATCTAACCAAGATGTTAGAGGTGACAGAAAGGTTGTGTAGAGATTAATAGAGTTTTTCTTTCTTCTATTTTTCATTCATAAAGATAATGCTTAAATTTAAGGACTTTTGTGGTAGGAGTTTATTAAAACCAATTGTGAGAATGTTTTTGTTTAATCCCAGGTGGGCTGCTTAATATTAATAGTCTTATGAGCTACTAGGGGCGTGGCTTAACCAGCTGAACAAATTTAACTCTGAGGTTTTGGGAGAGAGGAATAAAAAGCCAGAGCCCAAGAAGGGGGTTCTACAAAAGAGGGAAACAAATTCAGAGCCTGAGGAGAAAGGGGCACTACAAAGGAGGAAAAAAGCCAGACCCCCAAGGAGAAGGGGGGCTACAAAGAGAAGAGAAAGAGCTCCAAAAAGAAGTAAAAGAGAATGGGCTTACAGTGGAGGAGGAAAAAGAGGGCTCTACAAAGAAGAGAAAGGGCTACAAAGAAGAAAGAGGTTGCTACTCTCTCAAAAAAAGTTTTCTCCCACTAGAAACCCTTTCCATTTTGACATCTGGCTATTCCCATATAGAAGGAAAAATAACAACATACAAAAAAATCCATTCTCGGTGCAAAGCAGGACAGAACCCAGTGGCAGCAGCCATCATAAGCCTTTTGCTGATGTCCTGAAAAGCATTGTTCACTCCTTCAAATTCCGCCATCTCCTCCACAACATTAGGTAAGAAATTATTATTGCCAGCCACGTTGTGTGCCACCTGTAACAAGGTGGCTTTTACTAATTTGTATTATATTAGTTATACATTCTATTTTATTTTACTGTACTTAATTCCTCTACCTCCCTTCCACTCCCCGTTCCCTTCATCCCCCAACCCTAGGAGGGAGAGAAAGAAGTTTAAAGGTGAAAGGGGGTGTAGTTCTCTTTAGGCTACTTGCTGGTTATTAGGGTCACTGGATTCTTTGGGGGTAATACCAGTCTCAGTAGAAGCCCTGGAGACAGCAGCAGGAAGAACAAGGAGCAGTTTGGGGGAGCACCAGCAGCAGGGAGAGCTACAACCTCTTTCTCCTTTATAGCCCTTTCTCTTCTTTGTAGAGCTCCTTTTTCTCCTTCATCTTTATAGAGCCCTCCTTTTCCTCCTTCTTTGTAAGCCCATTCTCTTTTACTTCTTTGTGGAGCTCCTTCTCTTCTATTTGTAGCCCCCTTCTCCTTGGGGTCTGGCTTTTTTCCCTCCTTTGTAGAACCCCCTTCTCCTTGGGCTATGGCTTTTTATCCCTCTCTCCCAAGTCCTCAGAGTTAAATTTGCTCAGCTGGTTAAGCCACATCCCTGCTAGCTCACAAGAGTTAATACTTTATACCTGTGTCTTAAGCAGCCCACCTGGGATTAAAAAAAAAAAAAGTCTCACAATTGGGTTTAATCAACTCCTACCACAGACTTTAGTCATTTTATTTGAACTGATTGTTAGTATATGACTTAGTATTAAATTATATATGTAATATAGAAAATGACAAGGCATTATGGAGGCAGACTCCTAGTGTAGAGGAAAAGTGTATGAACTTTTGAAAAGTATAACTTTCTGATAACCACTTATATTGTGCTGTTATTGATTTCTAGACTTCCTGTACTGAGGAAGTGTTATAATCTTTAACTAGCATGGCAGAAGGAAGAGTCTCCAGAGCATTAGAGAATCCTGTGATGTGCTTTAATGCCACACTACCCTTGTTTCTCAGGCAAGCTATTTTATCATTCACAACTGTGTGTGAAGCCTCTGGTGATGGACTACCATCTCAATCGGCTGAGTTGCACAGTTTTCTCACTAACACCTTCAGCAAAATGTTGTCTGGACTCTTTACTTGTGATGAATAACAGCATGATTTTACAACTATATGTTCCTTCTTTCAACACTGAGGGCTCTATATCCATTTCCTCTCTGTCCGCTGCTTTCTGTCTATCTCTCCACTATCAGCATTTTGTGACATAAAAGATTCAGTAATGATACATGCCCAGTATCTTGTAGACTTTATATCCACTGCAGTTTTAAAGCATACCTCCATTCTCCTTATTACAATGTCCTCTCACCTCTTTAAATACCAATTCTCTTCAAAATTGAGCACAATCTAATATAAACTGTAAAACCCAGAAATGTATTTAAAGCCAGTCCAACCTCAGACAAAAAAAATGAAGATTGATGGGCAAATTTACCTAAGTTTATATCATTTACTCATTTACAAATGAGTAAGACAAAGTAAGGCAAAGAATTAGACCTCATCAGCAACTCCGAACTTCTGCCATTTCCTAGTATAGAGTGAGAAGTGCTAAGTGTTGGGAAACTCAGGTTGCAGGCAGGCAAAACTGATACTTTAGTAGAAAATCATTACATACTATTATTCTACAAATGCAACAATGATTCATAAAAGTCCTGATCTTTTTCCTTCCCCAATATAAAAATGAATGGAACATTTTATATATTGAAGAAATACAATGAAATATTTTCCTTAGGATAAATGTAATTTCTGTTCCTTGTGGCCTGTTAACTAGAAGTGTTTATTTATGCTTTCTTCCAGCTAGCACAGTGTTAGGAAAAATATGAAAAAAAAAAGCAAAGGATGTGTACCCTGGGTTACACAAAAGTACCTTATTAAATCAGAAATTCTGAGATGTTTCTAAAACATAAAGGCATTTTATAATCATTGAAGACAATAGCAGATTTGGGGAAACAGCGGAACAGAATTCCTTGCAAGAAACCTACTCCACAAGGCAGGTTCATTCTTTTTCCTCTTGGCCCTTGATACTCATAAACTGTCCAAAGATGCTTGCCTGGAGAGCCAGTGTGGCAGAGTAATATATTAACAAGAAAGTACCGCTTTACTAATAAACAGCTGACTCCAGTTTCAAGAGAGGTATTAGGGGTCAGTATGACAATCTCTGAATGGATGGGAAGGTAGTACGGCCCAAAGAGAAGCATATTAAAGTAGTCCTATCTCGGGAAGACATGGAGAGGATTAGATATAGCCTCTGCAAGGTAGTAAATTCACTCAAGGAGTATCCTCTTCACCTAGCACACAGAGGCCATTCCTGGGGTACTTCCTTGTCACCTGTCTGCTTAACTAGAAGAGGAGGAGTAGTCATCATGTTACCATTAGTTGAAATTCAGCTACTCACACTTACAGCAAGAGAAAGGGGTTATATATCAACAATACAGAAGAAACAGCACAGTCATATTTTCTAATCCTGTTCTAATACAGTGTGAAATTTGGACTATTCTCAAGAACCCGGTAATAGTAGCTATCCTCTCAACATACCTGCCTTAATTACAGGGTATCGTTTACCAGCAAAATAGTATCTAGTTAGTTAGCAGTCAACCTGAACAAAAAGTAGAAAGGTCAAAACTCAAGGAACTGTGTTTGGATATCAGAGTGCTGGCTCCCAGGTAAGCTGCACATGTCATGCTGTCATCCTTAACTCTGTTCCTGGCTCTTTCCAGTTTTCATGACTTGTTCATTCTCTTCATTTATAAGGCCATAGAGTTCTAAACCCACTACCTACCAACATCATCATGGTTTTTCTGATTCCTCGTTCTTGTAGCCACAGTGGAGTAGCTGCTGCTAGTCTAGGCTGTTCCCATATAGGTATTACGTGGGAATTGGACTTGTAAGTACTTAGCTGTTTCTGAGTCTCCTGCGAAGGCTTACCAATACCAGTGAGCATTAAAAACTACTGAGTGATTCCTTTGAACCGTATCACTGATAAATAAGTAGAACTTTATTGAGTCATACCTCTTAATTTATTCGTATTTCACCTCCTTTAATACAGGGTGACTTTTAGCTCATTAAAATCAACACTCATATTTTATTCATGCTATCAGCATATTTTTATCATAATAAAATGTTCATTTGTCTATACTGGGAGAGTAAGGTATGAATTTGTAATGGTATACCCTCACTTAGAAATCAGAAATGTCTCCTTTGCCAACTGGCTATTAATTTAGGTTCGTTCAGCTATGGAACTGAATTACCTATTCTGAAGAAAATCAGTTGCATATGAATGGCATGGAAGAAATGGTTAAATATGAATGTTTGGGGGTTTTGGGTTTTTTTGTTTTTTTTTTTAGTTTTATGAGAAAGAGTGTTTTGGGGGGTTGTTTGTTTAGTTGATTAGTTGGTTGGTTGGTTTTTGTTTGGTTTTTGGGATGTGTGTTTGTGTGTGTATGTGTAGCCCTGGCTGTCCCGGAACTTGTTCTGTAGACCAGGCTGGCCTCATACTCATAGAGATCCACATGCCTCTGCCTCCTGAGTGCTGGGATTAAAGGAGTGCAGCTCCACTGGCTGACATAGCATGGAAATGGTGCCACATACATATCACAGTTTGGATCCTGACCTAAAGGCGCACCCTTGAAGTTTGAGGAAACAGCAACCTTGGGTTTTACAACCTAAAATGCCACAGATCCCCACTGTATCTGTTGCTTTTGTTAGAGAGAGATAGTGCCCACGTATGAATATTTAAAACTGAAGCAGTATCACATTTTTTTAATTTCCTAAGTTATTTTTTAAAGGTGTTTGTCACTCTTAATGCTTTAGATCCCCTTTTTGTTTTCACATATAGGTTCTAGCATCAATTTGTTGATAAATAAGTGAGGGAAATTTGCCTAAAGAAATGAACAAGCCACCTACAGAATAGCTTCCTATTGATAAAATTTTAGTGTCTGTAATTACTGAATGTGAAATGAAAAGGCCCCTTAGCTCTCCATGGTACTTTTCTCAATAAGCCAGGATGCCAGGTCACAATGGTAACCAATGGCTGTGGAGAGACCCTTCCTCAAACAGAAACCATTTCCTTCTAAATCCTTTCTTTGAAGATCTGCAACACAAACTGTAACACAGTCATCAGTCTATTTACTGAGTGTCCCATACAGGGACAGTTACTGTCCTAATGAAAGCACAAGTTTACACACCACAATCTTTTATCAGTTACTGTTTCTTCAAAGTATTACTTCAATGTGAGATTATGATGTAATTATATATTATAGGAAATTTGTTCTACTTTTTCCTTTTATGAAAATAGACATTTTCTCACATAATATATCCAGATTGTGGTATCTTCTCCCTCAACTCCTCACAGTTTCTCCCCACCTCCCCTCCCATTCAGATCCACCCCCTTTCTGTTCTATTAGGAAAAAAAGACAGGCTTCTAGGGGATAATAGTAAAATAAAATAAAACTAAAGCATCAAAATAGGACACAGCAAACAATGAAACAGAAGGAAAAGAGATCAAGAAAAGACACAAGATAGATACAGATGCAGAGACCCACTCGTTTACACACTTAGGAATCCCATAGAAACAATAAACTGGAAGCCATAATATATACACAAAAGAACTGTAGAGCAAAAAAGGGAGAAAAAAACATATATATATATATATATACATATATATATATATAATTTTTTTAAAAAAGAAAGAAAGAAAAGCCCTGACAAGACGTTATATGACAAGGAAGGAACTTCCAAAGATACCATTGAGTTTGTTTTCTGTTGGCCATCTACAGCTGGGCATGCAGCCTACCGTTGAGAGTAGTTTTTTCCCCCAGTGAAACACCCTTAGAGTAAACTAAGTTTTCATTGGCAAGTGGTTATCAATTGGAGATAACAGGTATCTGCTGTTACAATGTTTTTTTTTTTTTTCCCCAACCTAACTCCCTGATTCACTTCCAAATTGTTCCTGGTAGATAAAGTATGGCCGCCCCTGTTACATATTTTCACTGATGATGAGCATGTTAAAAGGTAGACCATTGAAGTTAAATATTATGTGCCAAAGTATATATTTCTCTAAACCCTTTACAGCATGTACATGAAAGGAAACTTGTAGGTATAAATTATAAACTATATTAATTAACAAGTATTAACACCTACAACCCAACCAACCCTAACCCTTTGGAAAGGATACCAGTCCTCAAGCATAGACCCTTGAGGGCAACTGGTCAGCAGTCTCTCCTACAGGAACACCACAATAAGCAGTCGCTCCATGGTCACCTGTCTCTGCCGTTGCTATGTCAGCCTCACTTCTGCTTGAGGTCTGCCTCTAGTGCCGCCCACTGTTCTTTTTTTTTAATTTATTTATTTATTTTTTTTATATAAGTACTTTATTTTTTTCTTCAAGTTACATCTCAGTCACAAACCCTTCCCTAATCCCCCTTCCTGTCCCACCCTTCCACCCTCTTCCCCCCCAACAGCTTCCCTTTTCAATCCAACAAATGGTTCTTTCTCTTATAACAGTAAATTCTATACAAAACAGCAGAATTAAATATGCCACATTTATGAGAGTTAAATGGCCCAGTATACCTTCCCAATGTCCAGTTCATACATATTTGGCCCCTGACTTTAACCTTCTACCTTCTAACCATCTCCATGAGTTTAAAGTTCTATAACTGACTTAGTATGAAAACTAAGTCAGTTATAGAACTTTAAACTCATGGAGAT